>NC_069437.1:43402014-43435958 GCF_026875155.1 Cherax quadricarinatus | reverse complement strand
AGGGGGTGGGGAGGGGAAAGAGGAGTGATTGGGGAAATGATAAGTAAAGGAGTGATTGGTGAAGATGAAGTAAAGGGTGTGATAAAGAGAAAAAGTTAGCTTATGAGAGGTTTTAACAAAGCAGAAGTGTTATAAGAAAAGTAGAGTATATGGAGAGTAAAAGAAAGGTGAAGAGAGTGGTGAGAGAGTGCAAAAGGAGAGCAGATGATAGAGTGGGAGAGGCACTTGTCAAGAAATTTTAATGAAAATAAGAAAAAAATTTGGAGTTAAGTTAAGAAAGCCTAGGGAATGAATGGATTTGTCAGTTAAAAACAGAGTAGGGGAGTTAGTAGATGGGGAGATGGAAGAACAGTGGACCCCGACATTCGATGGCAATGACATTCGATAAATCCGACATTTGATGCATT
The DNA here is from genome assembly GCF_026875155.1 of Cherax quadricarinatus. Taxonomy (NCBI): domain Eukaryota; kingdom Metazoa; phylum Arthropoda; class Malacostraca; order Decapoda; family Parastacidae; genus Cherax; species Cherax quadricarinatus. The sequence continues at coordinate 43,435,551 of NC_069437.1, read as the reverse complement.
TTAACGCAAAAATTTCGCCTCAACATTCGATGGAAAACCCGACATGCAATACGATTAATACGAGATGTGTCTACGTGTGGCCTGAACTGCACGTGTGTGCAGTGTTTACAAGCCAGCCAGTGTGCACGCATTTAAGGATACATTCGGTACATTCCATATTATCCATATTATCACTGTTTTTGGTGCTTGTTTCTGCAAAATAAGTAACCATGGGCCCCAAGAAAGCTTCTAGTGCCAACCCTTCGAGAAAAAAGGTGCTAATGACTATTGAAATGAAGAAAGAGATAATTGCAAAGTACGAAAGTGGGTGTGTGTCGGAGTGCATGATGATTTGGTAAAGAAATTCCCTGCAACTAGTGGTGATGCGAGTGAATTTAAGGCCAGCAAAGGTTGGTTTGAAAGATTTAAGAATCGTAGTGGCACACACAGTGTGGTAAGGCATGGTGAGGCTGCCAGTTCAAGTCCTAATGGAAGGGGATTTCCCTTCTAAACACTAACACCATCCACACTCTCCCCTCCTCCCATCCCATCAATCATCACCAGATCTTTATTAAAGGTAAGTGTCAATTATTCTATTGTTATTGTAATTATTCTATTGTATTAAACTTAATATTTCATGTGGTAAATTTTTTTTCATACTTTTGCGTGTCTTGCACTGATTAATTTGATTTCCATTATTTCTTATGGGGAAAATTAATTTGACTTTCGATATTTTCGATATTCGATAGCTCTCAGGAACGGATTAGTATTGAATGTTATTACGATAAAACTTTATAAACCCTGGGCGTTGTTAGTCTAGGGGACTTTTTGAAAGAGAATTGTTCTCCAGTCCTATCGTAATAAGGTTGTAGGGAGATCAACAAACATTTTAAAATGTATCTTTAATACAGAATAGATATTGTTAAAGACAAAGTATATATATAATATATATATAGACTTTATATATTACTTAAAGATGAAGACCTTCAATTTTTGTTGTATGAACCTTTCATATACAGTTGACAAAAGTTACATTATTTCCTATTTTTTTAAGGAGATTAGGATAATGGCTTAGCAAACTTGAAGTCTCCACAGACGAGAACTTCTGTTTAGGAAAATTTCACAATTTCTGGTGACTTTAAGAGAGTAAAGTGAGTAAGCTGTGGAGACCTTCTCTACACAGAGAGAAGTGTTGAACTGTTTAATCTACCCCACTCACACCTGACGTCAGCTCGCTTCAGGCGAGTAGTGTAGAAGTGAGGCCAAACAAATTGGTAGTTACCCATTTCCACAGCAGAATAAATATATACATATAATGAAAATGGGAAAGGGTGAAAATGAATATTTAATATTATAAAGCTGATTACTCTCGTTTTAGCATTTAACGATAGTAATCGCAATATAATATTAGAAAGATGAGCAAATATGAAAGACATATATTATAACTGCATCTCTGCGTAACAAATGTCGAGGGTCCACTGTATTGTGTAGATGGCGAGAATATTTTGAAGAACTTTTAACCCTTTGACTGTCGCGGCCGTATATATACGTTTTACGAGGTGCCGTGTTTGACGTATATATACTCATAATTCTAGCGGCTTCAAATCAAGCAGGAGAAAGCTGGTAGGCCCACATGTGAGAGAATGGGTCTGTGTGGTCAGTGTGCACCATATAAAAAAAATCCTGGAGCACGCAGTGCATAATGAGAAAAAAAAAACTCCGACCGTTTTTTTTAATTAAAATGCCGACTTTGTGGTCTATTTTCGTATAGTATTTATGATTGTATTCTCGTTTTCTTGGTCTCATTTGATAGAATGGAAAACATATTACAGAAATAGAGGTGTTTTTGATTGATTTTACTATAAAAAGAACCTAGAAATGGAGCTCAAAGTAGGGGAAATGTTTGATTTTTACCAATGTTCAAAAGTAAACAAATGATGCCATTGTCCAATAAATGTCCAACTAGCCATTCTAATATGCAGTCATGAATGGGTTGATGTTATTTATCAGTTATTACAGCATTGCAGTAGTCTGCATAATAGTAAGTCTAATATTTTTTGTTTGAATAAAAATTCAAATAGAAAGCAAGAGTAATATCAGAGGGGCCTGGAGACGTGACTGATGAACAAAGAAAACGTTATTTTAGAGCAGGAATGTCTGCATTGTTCATTCTGGGACCTTATTTTGAAATTGTCATATTTTTTAGTTTTCGTGAAATTGGCCAAATTGCAAATTTCTGACCACATTATTAGGTAGTTGAAATCAGTAAATGGGCAGTTTCTTGTACTCAATCGATAGAAAAAATGAAGTTCTAAAGAAATAGCTATGAGTTTGGGCGACTGGAACAATGAAATTACCCGAAAATAGGGCTCAAAGTGGGCGAAATCGCCGATTTGTAAACAGCGCCGAGGTCGCTAAACTTCGCGAGAGCATAATTCCATCAGTTTTCCATCAAATTTCGTTTTTTTGGTGTCATTACAATCGGGAAAAGATTCTCTATCATTTCATAAGAAAAAATATTTTTTTTTTTTTTTTAAATTTTGCGACACCAGGAGACACCTCAGGATTGGGGGTTGCGACAGTCAAAGGGTTTAAATGTCGACAAAGAAAGGGAGGTGGTAATTTCATGCACTGGCCAGGGAGGTATACCATCTTTTAGGAGTGAAGAAGAACAGGATGTGAGTATGGGGGAGGTGCGTGAGGCATTACGTAGAATGAAAGGGGGTAAAGCAGCTGGAACTGACGGGATCATGGCAGAAATGTTAAAAGCAGGGGGGAATATAGTTGGAGTGATTGGTATTTTTGTTTAATAAATGTATGAAAGAGGGGAAGGTACCTAGGGATTGGCAGAGAGCATGTATAGTCCCTTTATATAAAAGGAAGGGGGACAAAAGAGATTGTAAAAATTATAGAGGAATAAGTTTACTGAGTTACCAGGAAAAGTGTACGGTTAGGGTTATAATTGAAAGAATTAGAGGTAAGACAGAATGTAGGATTGCGGATGAGCAAGGAGGTTTTAGAGTGGGTATGGGATGTGTAGATCAAGCATATATGTGAACAGTATTTAGATAAAGGTAGAGAAGTTTTTATTGTATTTATGGATTTAGAAAAGGCATATGATAGAGTGGATAGGGAAGCAATGTGGCAAATGTTGCAAGTACTATATGGAATAGGTGGTAAGTTACTAAATGCTGTAAAGAGTTTTTATGAGGATAGTGAGGCTCAGGTTAGGGTGTGTAGAAGAGAGGGAGACTACTTCTTGGTAAAAGTAGGTCTTAGACAGGGATGTGTAATGTCACCATGGTTGTTTAATATATTTATAGATGGGGTTGTAAAGAAAGTAAATGCTAGGGTGTTCGGGAGAGGGGCGGGGTTAAATTATGGTGAATCAAATGCAAAATGGGAAATGACACAGTTGCTTTTTACTGATGATACTGTGCTTTTGGGAGATTCTAAAGAAAAATTGCAAAGGTTAGTGGATGAGTTTGGGAGTGTGTGTAAAGGTAGAAAGTTGAAAGTGAACATAGAAAAGAGTAAGGTGATGAGGGTATCAAATGATTTAGATAAAGAAAAATTGGATATTAAATTGGGGAGGAGGAGTATGGAAGAAGTGAATGTTTTCAGATATTTGGGAGTTGACGTGTCGGCGGATGGATTTATGAAGGATGAGGTTAATCATAGAATTGATGAGGGAAAAAAAGGTGAGTGGTGCATTGAGGTATATGTGGAGACAAAAAACATTATCTATGGAGGCAAAGAAGGGAATGTATGAAAGTATAGTAGTATCAACACTCTTATGTCCTGTCTAAGGGCAATGTGTGGTGTAAATATTATGCAGAAAATTCGGAGTGTGGAAATTAGGAGAAGGTGTGGAGTTAATAAAAGTATTAGTCAGAGGGCTGACGAGGGGTTGTTGAGGTGGTTTGGTCATTTACAGAGAATGGATCAAAGTAGAATGATATGGAGAGCGTTTAAATCTGTAGAGGAAGGAAGGCGGGGTAGGGGTCGTCCTCGAAAAGGTTGGAAAGAAAAGGGGGGTAAGGGAGGTTTTGTGGGCGAGGGGCTTGGACTTCCACCAGGCGTGCATGAGCGTGTTTGATAGGAGTGAATGGAGACGAATGGTATTTGGGACCTGACAAGCTGTAGGAGTGTGAGCAGGGTAATATTTAGTGAAGAGATTCAGGGAAACCAGTTATTTTTATATAGCCAGACTTGAGTCCTTTAAATGGGAAGTACAATGCCTGCACTCTAAAGGAGGGGTTTCGGGATATTAGCAGTTTGGAGGGGTATATTGTGTATGTTTATACGTTTATATGCTTCTAAGCTGTTGTGTTCTGAGCACCTCTGCAAAAACAGTGATTATGTGCAAGTGGGTGAAAGGGGTTGAATGATGAAGTTTTTTTCTTTTTGGGGATTGTCTTTTTTTTTGGGTCACCCTGCTTCAGTGGGAGACGGCCGACTTGTTTAAAAAAAAAAAAAAATTTTTAAAAGCCTCATTATATTACCTGTGCTGTAAAATTTTTATGGATTATGATTTTTAAGTAAACAATTCTTGAAATTATGTTTCCTAATAAGTAAACTCTTGATCTGCTAGTTCAATTTCAACTTTTAAATTTGGACGCAGCATGCTGCCTGGTTTACATAGGAACACCTACATTTATTCTCATTTTGTTGTCCAGTGTAATTTAACTGGCTACTAAAATAAGTGTGTGAGAATAGTGTGTGAATCTTCATGCTCAGCCCGAGATAATTTTTTATTATAATCAAGTTAAGCATTAAACCCAAAAGGAACATACAGCTCAGCCTGAGCCAAGCCTCCACCAGAGTGTAGTAGCAGTGAGATCATGACTCAGAGCAGGAGATAAAGTACACTTGTGGAAGTTGGGGTTGACACCTGTCCGAAAGTGAGGACCAAGGTCTCAGCTGAACACAGCCCAAAGGGGAGCCAGACCTCATAAAAGCCAGGAAGAGTGAAGCCAGCATCCAACTGCTCTAAAATGGCTGGGAGACTAGAACATTGAGTTGAAAAATCTTTGAGAGGACTCGCAAGGTTGGATTTTGGGGTCAAAGGGAAATGTACAACAATAAGAGCATTGCAAGGTGAGAGATGGCAGCCCAAATAGAGTAGATGGGCATATATTAGGAAATTCAAATTTTCCCCAAAAGGTGAGGAAGAAACTAACCAGAGTAGAGGTAATGGGTCCAAGAAAGAAGAGTTGAGGACCAGAGTTGTCTTGTTGGGCCTAAAGGCAAACAAATCTACATGTGCAACAAGAGTGTACAATACCTGTGGACAATATTCCCACTTGTGCAATCCCAAAAGGTGATGTATTAACTGATCTGCTGGGATACTGAATGCTGGGGAAAGTACATGGATGCAAATAGATTTCCTTTCTCTCACAACTGACAGATAAAACTGCCAAGGTTGAATCCTGTAAGTGTCCCAAATGCCTTACAGCAGTATAGATAGCCTCAAGTTCTTTCTGGTTTATTTAAAACTGAAGCTGATGAGGGTCTTGCAAGCTGCTGCAAGCTGTAGACATATGTCAAGGTCAGTGCTGCAACTGGAAGCAAGTCATGAGGGAGTGCTAAGGAGGGAAAATGTCATGGCTGGAATCATCACAACTGGAGAGCCTCTGTAATCACACAAGGTTAGGATAAAAATTGAATCCCACGTGCCAGGCCTTGTAGAGGTCAGCCATGCTATGGTGAAGCCCTAGACAGGAAATGTCTTCAGAAGGTCAGATGCATTTGCACACTGAATGTTTCAGGTCCAAGGATGAGGTGCGACTTTCCCTGATGTTGATCGGGAAAGATGTGGACACAAAATTGGTGTCATAGCCAACTGAACTCCAAGACCTTTCCAGTTAAATTCCTGGGGATAGTTTGGTACACCAAAAAAAATTTAGAGGAGGGGCCAAAGGAAGAGAGGCAAAACATGTATTGGAAAAAAAAATTTAAATTCAAATGAGAAAGAGCACTATTAGGATCCTTTGATATTTTGAAAACCAAAACCCCAGACCCCATAAAAAAATTTCCCAAAATTCAACTGTAGAGAGGGGCCATAAAGGGAATGGAGGTCAAGTGAGCTGGGCCCTTCAGAAATTTGGGAGTAGAATGGGGGGGGAGGTTGAGCGGGAAAACCAAGGGATGCTGTTCTTGGTCCCACATGGGGGGGGCAAGGGTTGGCAGATGCAGTGGAAAGTGAATCCCAGTTTTTTTATTTTTTTAAACAATCTTAAATAGTTAAGCTCCCGTGAAATCTCTGCAAAACTAAACAGCCCTGAAACCAAGAGGAATTTTACATGCGCAGTTTTGCTTTGCCCCGTGGCTTCGGCCCTTGGGGCATAGGTACGAAACCCCCCATGGAGAGGGGGGGCCTGCACCTACGGGAAAGGGCATCAAGCTCACCGGGAAAGGTGTTTTGCTTGAGGTCCACAGACTGAAGAGAATGATTTTAAAGGAAAATTTTTACATTTTTTAAAATTTTAGGGATTGGCGAGAGCATGATATTTCCCTTTGTTAAAGGAAAGGGGGTAAAAGAGAGTGCAAAAAAATTTTAGGGGATAATCGTTGAGTTACCCTTAAAATGTATGGTAAATTAAATAAAGATTTAAAAGAAAGACGGAGAATGGTGCAGGAACAAGGAGGCTTTGGAAAGGTAGGGGTGTGTGGCCAGGTGTTTACAGTGAAAAATTAAGGACGTATTTAGATAAGGCTAAAGAGGGCTTTGTGGCATTTATGGATTTGGAAAAGGCGTTGACAGGGTGGATAGGGGGGCAATGTGGGGAATGTTCAATGTATGGGGTAGGGGGTAGGTTACTGAAAGCAGGAAAAGGTTTTTTTCGAGGATAGTGAGGTCAAGTTAGAGTAGTAGAAAAGAGGGAAATTTTTTCCCATAAAAGTACCTTAGAAAAGGATGTGTGATGTCACCCGGGGTTTTTTAATTTTATTTTTAGATGGGGTTTTAAAAAGAAGTAAAAAGCAGGGCTTGGCAAAAGGCGGGAGTTAAAAGATAAAGAAACACCACAGGGGGGGGTTGTCAAAGTGCCTTTTTGGGTGAACTGTGTCTTGGGAAATTTAAGAGAAGTGAGGATTGGTGGAGAATTTGGTAGGGTGTGCAAAAAAAGAAAAATTAAGGGAAACAGGAAAGGGTAAGGGTTATGAGGATAACAAAAAGATTAGGTGATGAAAGATTGAATATCAGATTGGAGGGAGAGAGTATGGAGGAGGTGAACGTATTCAGATATTTGGGAGTGGACGTGTCAGCGGATGGGTCTATGAAAGATGAGGTGAATCATAGAATTGATGAGGGAAAAAGAGTGAGTGGTGCACTTAGGAGTCTGTGGAGACAGAGAACTTTGTCCTTGGAGGCAAAGAGGGGAATGTATGAGAGTATAGTTTTACCAACGCTCTTATATGGGTGTGAAGCATGGGTGATGAATGTTGCAGCGAGGAGAAGGCTGGAGGCAGTGGAGATGTCATGTCTGAGGGCAATGTGTGGTGTGAATATAATGCAGAGAATTCGTAGTTTGGAAGTTAGGAGGAGGTGCGGGATTACCAAAACTGTTGTCCAGAGGGCTGAGGAAGGGTTGTTGAGGTGGTTCGGACATGTAGAGAGAATGGAGCGAAACAGAATAACTTCAAGAGTGTATCAGTCTGTAGTGGAAGGAAGGCGGGGTAGGGGTCGGCCTAGGAAGGTTGGAGGGAGGGGGTAAAGGAGGTTTTGTGTGCGAGGGGCTTGGACTTCCGCAGGCATGCGTGAGCGTGTTTGATAGGAGTGAATGGAGACAAATGGTTTTTAATACTTGACGTGCTGTTGGAGTGTGAGCAAAGTAACATTTATGAAGGGATTCAGGGAAACCGGCAGGCCGGACTTGAGTCCTGGAGATGGGAAGTACAGTGCCTGCACTCTGAAGGAGGGGTGTTAATGTTGCAGTTTAAAAACTGTAGTGTAAAGCACCCTTCTGGCAAGACAGTGATGGAGTGAATGATGGTGAAAGTTTTTCTTTTTCGGGCCACCCTGCCTTGGTGGGAATCGGCCAGTGTGATAATAAAAAAAAAATAAAAAAAAAAAATAAATTTAGCTAAAACTCCCATTCATAAGTGTGGCAACATGGTAGAGACAAAGTTTGCATAACAAGTATTTATTCTGACAGTGTTTGGCTCAGTCAGCATTGAGTGAAACATTGTGAAAATATTCTGCCATTGTTTCACTAGGTGTTTGCTTGATAAAGTTACACAGAAAAAGACCACAGACAAAGTACCAGGCTAGGGGGCCAAAGACTGCAAACCTTACTCAAGGAAAAGGATCTTGGGGTGAGTATAATACTGAGCACATGTCCTGAGCGCACATCAACCAGATAACCGCTGGAGCATATGGGCACCTGGCAAACTTAAGAATAGCGTTCCGATACCTCGGTATGGAATCGTTCAAAAGACTGTACACTGTGTATGTCAGGCCCATATTAGAGTATGCAGCATTAGTACGGAACCCACCTGGACAAGGATGCCAAGAAATTAGAGAATGTGCTAAGGTTTTCAACAAGACTAGTCCCAGAGCTAAGGGGCATGTACTACTAGGAGAGGTTAAGGGAAATCAGCCTGATGACACTGAAGGATAAGAGGGATGGGGGAAAACAAAATGGCATATAAAATACTGCAAGGAACTGACAAGGTTGACAAAGACAAATGTTCCGGAGATGGGACACAGCAACAAGGGGTCAAAATTGAAGTTGAAGACTCAGATGAGTCAGAGGGATGTTAAGAAATATTTCTTCAGCCATAGAGTTGTCAAGAAGTGGAATAGTTTGGAAAGTGACATGGTGGAGGTAGGATCCATAAAGCTCATGGAGCAGGGAGAGAGAAAACAGTAGCAACCAGTGAAGAGGCAGAGCCAGGAGCTATGACTTGACCCCTGCAACCACAATTAGGTGAGTACAGTGAGACATTGTAAAACTCAAGACATGCTCTGCACACACTCTCTCTCCCTCTACCATCTGCCATCCCATCAGTGTGACAATATTTTTAAGACAACATATATTGGGAGTATCTGGAAGTACTTCATAAGTTTTGCTCTGAAAAGTTTGCTAAAATGCATCAGATTTCAATATACTGTTTGCATCATAATGTACATTAACCCTTTGACCGTCGAGATCGTATATATACGTCTTACGAGGTACCGTGTTTGACGTATATATACTCATAAATTCTAGCGGCTTCAAATCAAGCAGGAGAAAGCTGGTAGGCTCACATGTGAGAGAATGGGTCTGTGTGGTCAGTGTGCACCACATAAAAAAAATCCTGGAGCATGCAGTGCATAATGAGAAAAAAAAAAACTCCGACCATCTTTTTTAATCAAAATGCCGATATTGTGGTCTATTTTCGTATAGTATTTTATGGTTGTATTATCGTTTTCTTGGTCTCATTTGATAGAATGGAAAACATATTATAGAAATAGAGGTGATTTTGATTGATTTTACTCAAAAAAGAACCTGGAAATGGAGCTCAAAGTAGGGGAAATGTTTGATTTTTGTCGACGTTCAAAAGTAAAAAATGACGTCTTTGTCCAATAAATGTCCAACTAGCCATTCTAATATGCAGTCATGAATGGGTTGATGTTATTTATACAATTATTACAGTATTGCAGTAGTCTGCATAACAGTAAATCTTCTATTTTTTGTTTGAATAAAAATTCAAAATAGAAAGCAAGAGAAATATCAGAGGGGCTTGGAGATGTGACTGATGAACAAAGAAAATGTTATTTTAGAGCCAGGAATGTCTGCATTGTTCATTTTGGACCCTATTTTGAAATTGTCATATTTTTTAATTTTCGTGAAATTGGCCAAATTGCAAATTTCTGACCATGTTATTGGGTAGTTGAAATCGGTAAATGGGCAGTTTCTTGTACTCAATCGATAGAAAAAAATGGAGTTCTAAAGAAATAGCTATGAGTTTGATTGACTGGAACAATGGAATTAGCCGCAAATAGGGGTCAAAGTGGGCGAAATCGCCGATTTGATATCGCCAAGGTCGCTAACTTCGCGAGAGCGTAATTCCGTCAGTTTTCCATCAGATTTCGTGTTTTTGGTGTCATTATAATCGGGAAAAGATTTTCTATCATTTCAAAAGAAATAATTTTTTTTTTTTTTAAATTTTTCCGACACCAGGAGAAACTTCAGGATTGGGGGTTGTAACAGTCAAGGGGTTAAAACCCATGATTTACCGAAGTAACAGAGGGTGTTGGGTGGCCGGTATTAAAGTTTGTGGTGGATAGAGAAGAGATAATTTTATGGTGACCATAACAATAACACACACACACACTTCTGCAATTAGTGAACTACTTCTGTCATTTCCAAATAAACTGATCCAGCAGATTTTGTTCCCATTTTCTTAAGTCCATTAAATGACAGTTATATGGCGAGGCATTAAACCCATAAGGGTCATACAGCACTGGGGAATGGGAGGTAATCAGGTTTGCTACAAGGGAGAGTAACTCTAGTTCCTTGGACTAAGAGCCTTTCATCAGTCTTCCCACTTATAGTATTGTATACAGATTATAGTATGTATTATAACTTCAAGGCTGAACATTAATTAAAGATATAATAGTACTGTAAATGTATATATTTTTGACAATATGGCTGAGTGATTTAACAAATGCTTTACAATCTCTAAATCCATTTCTCAATTTTAAAAAGAGATACTATAAACATTTGACCATCTGCATTTCTTCTGCAAGCATACATATATACATAAGAATGTAGGAGAGAGAGAGAAACAGCAAGAAACAATGAATGAAAAAGCAGAAAGAGTTTTGAAAACAGATTCTCTTCATAAATAAACAATTAAAATGTTTTTTGATCAGCAGTTTACTGTAAATAAAATAACTAAAATTACTTGAAATACTGAAGCTAACTTTGTACCTATAATTTATTCTTATACATTTTAAGAACTGTAACACACACATTAATGTTTGTGAATCAAGAAATAAACCTTGTGATGAATGGTTTGAAAAACCGACAAGTTGAAGATTGAGACACTTATGCAGCATATGGGAATCTTTATTCGGGAAACGTTTCGCCACACAGTGGCTTCATCAGTCCAGTACAAAGAGGAAGCCACTGTGTGGCGAAACGTTTCCTGAAAAAAGGGATTCCCATATGCTGCATAAGTGTCTCAATTTTCAAAATAAACCTTTTATTTTGTCTGGATCTTCTAAATAAAATTACTTGATCACTGTCATTATAAGAATAAAAAACATTAAGCTTCATTCTCATACAAAATATATAAAGCTTTCACACTGTAGAAAATCCAACTGGAACATAATTTTAATACACAATGAGCTTTCATCAGGAGCCAAGTTTTTACACTTTGCTATCAGGAAAATTGTTTCAAACAACTTCACATCAATCATCCAAATTGCTAATAATATGTAGTTATAACATAATCTAGTATCAATAAAGAAAGCACTCTTTTTCAAAGTGAAAATGGTTATTGTGTTGACTCTCAGAGGACGCGATAATGGAGAAGTTCATGAGGACACGGCAGGGGTTCACTCGCACCACCAGGCTCACCAACAACAACACCATCAACACGGGAAGAGCATATGGGAACACTCGTGCTCGATGGAGAATGGGTAGTGCTGAAACACAGGGAACACTATTAAAGTACAGCAGTATAAAATTCACTGAGATATGTTGCAGTTATTGAACTGCAGTACTGGCACCCCCTCTGGTAAGACAGTGATGGAGTGAATGGTGATGAAAGTGTTTCTTCATTTTTGGGTCACTCTGCCTCGGTGGGAAGCGCCCAATGTGTTAAAAAGTCACAAAACCCCGGGCTATCAAGTCGTAATATGATTTTTGCACTGAAAAAATATAAATATAAAATGAAAGCACTGTACTGTCATTTTGGAAAAGCAAAGAGCCATGATAATTACAGTACATTTGTGTGATGAGGTTCAATGAACCATCATAGTAAAAGTAGCCTCTCGGATGAACCTCTGTAACATTAGTAATAACAGATTCAACAAACCACTTTTGTACATAGTATAACATCTTGTTTACATTCTATGCTCATGTGCACTGGTGTCCTCTCTGGTGTCAACATCAGACACTACACAGGTTCCAAATCCCATTTAGTTTTGAAATGACCTCATGGGCTTTAGTGTTCACCATGTTTGGAGTGCGGGAAAATGCTGCAGCATACCCTGACATGCACCCCACTATGGCTCGGTGGTACAGAGGGGTCTTGGTAAGTCCCAAGCACCAGGTTTGAGTCCCAGATCAGTACGTATTCTATTTATTCAATGACAGTCATTGAATTCTGACTTATTGTGGCCTTCCCATTATTCTGGCACCACCAGCTACATCTTGTATCATGGTTACTTTCTCTTCACCAGAGGAGGGTTTGGGCCTATTTTAACCCCTTCAGGGTCCAAGGCCAAAATCTGAAGTGGTGCTCCAGTGTCAAAGAAATTTTGAAAAAAAAAAAAAAAAAAAAAAAAAATTCTTACAGAATTAAAGAGTATATTTTTGTGAAGGTAATAAGAAAAAAAAAATTTTCTGACAGTACTTACCGAGATACAGTGCCGAGAGGTTGACCCCAAATGATGGGGTGGTGGCAACATCGCGATTTCCACACACTCACATTAGATATTTTATTTACCGTTTTTGTAGTTTTTTCTTTTCTTTTCTATTTTTTTTCTTTTCCCACTAACATTTATGGCCCTGAGAGGGCCCAAAACTGTATATAAGTATATATAAAACTCACTGTATTGAACACAATAACCGCACTAAAGTTATTTTCATATTATTGTTTGCCACTGTTGTTTTATTACAATAAACATGCACAAATCTTGTATAAAACTAATGTTCTATCATATATTTAAATATTTACAATCACTGGACGTGGTTTTAGAACTGCTGGAGCTTGTGGAACTCTTTGAAACAAGGCACCATGCACAGAGGTACCTTACATTCCTCACACATAAAACCCGCGTGTCTTTGCGTCTTTGTTGCCGTCGTTTTGTTTGTGCACAGACGATGCATCTCTTCTGAGCAAATTTCTTCTGAGTTGAAGGAAGTTGTATTATGAAATGATCACCTTCCTCCTCAAACGCTTGGTATATCCTGAGGAGTTCGAGGACCTTGTTGTATAGCAGGTGTTGTTACCTGGTACTTCATTATGAGTTGTCTGACAACAGACAAACAAAATTCACCATACGGTGGTCTGTTGCCAGTCTTCATTTGGTACTATTAAAAGCATTGAGCATTGAAATGTCCATGAGAGGAAGAAAAGTTTCATGTACCACTTGTAACTTTTATGAACACAATCAACAAAGCCAATCTGCATGTCCATTTGTCAACCAAACGCATGTTTTGTGTATAATCAATCACTGTCACTGGCTTTCGAATACGTTCATTAGTCACTCGATCAACTTTGCCACTGTCTTGCATTTCATTATGGTGAATGGTTGTCAACAATGTGACATCTCGTTTGTCATGCCACCGTAATGCCCTGATGTCATTGGCAGTAAACACCTGCACGTCATCACCATGAGCACCTACGTTGAGCCTGGGCATATGTTTACAATTAGAACACACTGTGCCACACACATCTGTCTTGCTCACTAGCAAGAAATCACTGAGTAATGGGCTTGTGTACCAGTTATCGGTATACAGTGGTCCCTCGTTTTTCGTAATTAATCCGTTCCTGGAGCCGTTACTATAAACGAAATTTACGATTTACGAATCAATTTTCCCCATAAGAAATAATGTAAATACAATTAATCCGTTCCTGGCACCCAGAAGTATTAAAAAATTTTTTTTTACATGAAATATACATGTAGTACATAAACAGTACAATGGGAAATGATGAATGAAACATTAACAGCATAACACTTACCTTTATTGGAGATTCTTCTTAGTGTATGGGAGACTGGAGGAGGAGAAAAGTGGATTGTTTACAGTTTGGAAGGGGAATCCCCCTTTCCCTCAACACCTCAGGTACCATTTGCTTTTCTGGGGTTGCTTTCTTCTCTGTTTCTTATTTCCACTAGGACCACCTTGAGAGTCACTGGAATCCTGTCTCGCAAATAACTGTGGAGAGAGCTCTGTTTCTGGGGTTTTCTTTAACACTTCCCCAAAATGGCCCAAGACTTTGTCACTGTACATGTTGCCAACCTGGCTTGCAACAACCTTGTTAGGGGATGTCTCTCCATAAAAGCTTTCCATCTTACCCCACATAGTAAAAATCTCTTTAATTTCTGAAGAAGGCACCTTCTTTCCATCTCTCTTCCTCCTCCTCTGCAGCAAATTCTGAGCTGCCATCTGTTGCTGTCCTGCTGAAGTCTTGCAGCTCCTCAGTGGTGAGCTCTTCATTGTGGTCTTCCACCAATTCTTCCACATCCTCCAAACCACATCCAAACCCCATGGGAACTCCCCAGTGCCACAATTGGTTTTACAACAGACATAGGCCATTAGGGTCAGTCCCAAATCCTTCAAAATCCCTCTTGGGCGACACAATCTGGCCACAATTTTCTCCAGGCAGAGTTCAAAGTCCTGGTAGTCACTCCCTCCCAAGCCATACCTATAAGGGTTATGCAATGGAGGATGCTGAAGTGTTCTCTCCAAATTCCCTTAGGGTCAAGTGAGTGTCTGTGGTCACAGCCAAGCACCTGTGAAACACTGCTTTTGTGTAGAGTTTTTTAAAGTTTGCAATAACCTGCTGGTCCATGGGTTGGAGGAGAGGAGTGGTATTCGGGGGCAAGAACTTTACTGTGATGAACCCAAACTCCTCGAAAATTAGGTCATCCAAGTTTGGAGGATGAGCAGGTGTATTGTCCATTACTAGCAGGCACTGAGATCCAATTTCTTTTTCCAGGAGATACTCCTTCACACTAGGGCCAAACACTTCATTGAACCACTCGACAAAAAATTTCCCTCGTGACCCATGCCTTACTATTAGATTTCCAAAACACACACAATTTACTCTTCATAACATTGTTTTTCCTGAACACTCTGGGATTTTCAGAATGGTACACTAGTAATGGCTTCACTTTGAAATCCCCACTAGCATTAGCACAGAACATTAGCATCAGCCTGTCTTTCACAGGCTTGTGTCCTGGCATTGCCTTTTCCTCTTGTGTAATGAAGGTCCTCTTTGGCATTTTCTTCCAAAAGAGGCCTGTTTCGTTACAATTGAACACTTGTTCAGGTTTCAGTCCTTCAGCCTCTATGTACTCCTGGAATTCATGCACATATTTTTCAGCCACCTTGTGGTCCGAACTGGCAGCCTCACCATGCCTTACCACACTGTGTATGCCAGTACTGTTCTTAAATCTCTCAAACCAGCCTTTGCTGGCCTTAAATTCACTCACATCACCACTATTTGCAGACAATTTCTTTACCAAATCTTCATGCAACTGCCGCCTTCTCACAAATAATCGAAGTCATAAGAGTATCTCCTGCTAATTGTTTCTCATTTATCCACACCAATAATAACTTCTCAACCTCTTCCAGTACTGGTGATCTCATTTTTGCCAGCATAGTTACTCCCTTTGCAACAACAGCATCTTTTATTTCCTTTTTCTTTGCCACTATGGAACATAAGGTTGTGTAGGGTTTCTTATACATCCTGGACAGTTCGGCCACACTTGTACCACTTTCGTATTGTTCAATGATGGTTTTCTTAAATTCAATCGTATTTCTCACCTTCTTTACCACAGGCTTGGCACTAGGAGCTTTCTTTGGAGCCATGGTAGCTTATTTAGTACAGTGGACCCCCGCATAGCGAACGCCTTGCATAGCGAACATTCCGCATAGCGAACGCTTTGTCCGCTAAAATTTTGCCCCGCATAGTAGACAAAAACCCGCTCAGCGAACTTCGTTCGAGACGCGTCCAATGTGGGCCCTCAGCCAGCCTCACATGTGCCGCCCGTCCCATTGTTTACCAGCTAGCCTCCGCGGTAACATTCAAGCATACACTCGGAATATTTCGTATTATTACAGTGTTTTCGGTGCTGTTTGTGGAAAATAAGTGACCATGGGCCCCAAGAAAGCTTCTAGTGCCAACCCTACACCTCAAAGGGTAAGAATACCCATTGAAATTAAGAAAGAAATCATTGATAAGTATGAAAGTGGAGTACGTATCACCGACCTGGTCAGGTTGTACAAGAAACCAAAATCAACCATCGCTTCTATTGTGGGCAAGAAAACGGCAATCAAGGAAGCTGTTGTTGCCAAGGTTTAACTGTGTTTTCGAAACAAAGATCGCAAGTGATGGAAGATGTTGAGAGACTCTTATTGGGTGTGGATAAATGAAAAACAGCTAGCAGGAGATAGCGTCTCTCAAGCGATCATATGTGAAAAGGCTAGGAAGTTGCATGACGATTTAATTAAAAAAATGCCTGCAACTAGTGATGATGTGAGTGAATTTAAGGCCAGCAAAGGTTGGTTTGAGAGATTTAAGAAGCGTAGTGGCATCCATAGTGTGATACGGCATGGTGAGGCTGCCAGTTCGGACCACAAAGCGGCTGAAAAATATGTGCATGAATTCAAGGAGTACATAGAAACTGAAGGACTGGAACCTGAACAAGTGTTTAATTGTGATGAAACAGGCCTGTTCTGGAAGAAAATGCCAAGCAGGACCTACATTACTCAGGAGGAAAAGGCACTCCCAGGACATAAGCCTATGAAAGACAGGCTTACTCTTCTCATGTGTGCCAATGCTACTGGTGATTGCAAAGTTAAGCCTTTATTAGTGTATCACTCTGAAACTCCCAGAGCGTTCAGGCAAAAGAATGTCCTCAAGGAATAATTTGTGTGTGCGGGTGGAGGGCAAACAGTAAGGCATGGTTCACTGGGGAATTTTTCTATAAACTGGTTACACCATGCATTTGCCCCCAATGGAAAGATTACCTAACTAAAAAAGAAATTAGACCTTAAGTGCCTCCTGGTGTTAGACAATGCCCTGGTCATCCTACAGACGTGGCAGAGCGACTTTATGGGGACAGAGTTTCCCATTAATGGAAGTTTTTGCCCCCTAATACCACTCCTCTCCTGCAGCCCATGGACCAGCAGGTCATTTCCAACTTCAAGAAACTGTACACAAAGCTCGTTTCAAAAGTGCTTTGAAGTGACCACAGACACTGGATTGACTCTAAAAGAGTTTTGGAAGGATCACTTTAATATCCTCAGTTGTGTAAACCTTATGGGTAAGGCTTGGGAGGGAGTGCCCTAAGAGAACCTTGAACTCTGCTTGGAAGAAACTGTGGCCAGAATGTGTAGACAAAAGGGATTTGAAGGTTTGAGGCTAACCCTGAGAGGAGTAGTATACCATTTGAGGAATTCATTGTGGAATTGGGGAAGTCCTTGGGGTTGGAGGTTAGTGGGGAGGATGGGGAAAAAGTTGTTGGAGGAGGACAATGAAGAACTACCACTGATGAGCTGATAGATCAACTTCAAAGAGCAGAGGCCAGACCTGGGGGGAAACCCGGTTTTAGAGGAGGGGAGAGAGAAATTGAAGGAATTGCCTACTTCAAAGATTAAGGAAATGTGTGCAAAATGGCTTGAAGTGCAAACCTTTTTTGATGAAAATCACCCTCACACAGCTATTGCAAGCCGTGCTGTGACTATTACAATGACACTGTTGTGAAACACTTTAGGAAAGTCATAAAGGAACGAGAGGTACAGGCCACTATGGACAGATATGTTGTGGGGAAAGAAGTCCATGACTCTGAAGTGGTCCTAGTGGCATTAAAAGGGAAAAAGGGAAGTAACCCCAAAAAAGGACTTGCTACCTCAAATCCTAATGGAAGGGGATTCCCCTTCTAAACACTAACACTCTTCTCCCCCCCTCCCATCCCATCAATCATCACCAGATCTTCAATAAAAGTAAGTGTCATGTAATTGTGCATGCCTTTTTCAGTTTGTGTGTACTAAAATTAACATTTTTTTGTGGTAAAAAAATTTTTTTTCATACTTTTGGGTGTCTTGCACGGATTAATTTTATTTCCATTATTTCTTATGGGGAAAATTAATTCGCATAGCGAACATTTCGCATAACGACCAGCCCTCTTGCACGGATTAAGTTCGCTATGCGGGGGTCCACTGTACTTGCAAGCTCTAAAATAAATGGAATATTATGAAATATTTCGCTGGAGCACGTGAGGGGACCTTCGCTCACTGGTAAACAATGCCAGACTGGCTGCCGCCCCGACTCACGCTGTGGGTACACGTCCCGGATGAACTACGACTCACGAGTCAACCTATGAAAAGCGAGTCCATGTTTATACGAAAATACCCCTATGATTGGCGAAATTTACGATTGCCGGGAACTACGAAAAGTGGGGGACCACTGTATAATGTATGCCCCTTACCAATATAAGGTGCCATCATGTTTCTCACTACGTCACCTGAGATACCCAATAACATCTTGGTATCTTTCAATGTTTTACTTCCCGTGTATACAACAATATCCAATACCAGGTCACTCTCACAGTCACAGAGTATAAACAGTTTTATACCAAAGCATTTCCTCTTGCTTGGTATATACTGCTTGAATGACAGCCTACCTTTGAACAAAATCAAAGACTCGTCAATTACAAGATTCTTGAATGGATAAAAGTACATGCTGAACTTTTGTTTGAGATACATAAAAACATTTCTAATCTTGTATAACCTGTCACTTCTGTCAGGCCTGGTTTTGTCAGAGAAGTGCAACATACGTAACAGTAAGATAAACCTGTTCACTGGGATGATTTCACTGAAGACCGGGGTAGAAATTAGCCGATCTGTGAACCAGTATGCTTTTATATTATGCTTATAGACATGAGGCATAAGCATTATTGCTGCAAAAAGCAAATACAGTGGTCCTTCAATAATCGTCCATAATCCGTTCCTGGAAGTGGGACTATTATCGAAATGGACAATTTACGAATCAATTTTCCCCATAAGAAATAATGTAAATTCAATTAATCCGTTCCTGACACCCAGAAGTATTAAAACAAAAATTTTTTTTACATGAAATATAGATGTAGTACATAAACAATACAGTGGTACATGATGAATTAAACATTAACAGAATAACACTTACCTTTATTGGCGATTCTTTTTTGTGTATGGAAGACTGGGGAAGGAGACTGATTGGATGAATTACTGCTTGGAAGGGGGAAACCCCTTCCATCAACACCTCGGGTACCAATTGCTTTTCTGGGGTTACTTCTCCTTCTCTGTTTCTTAATGCCACTAGGACCCCTTGAGAGTCACTGGAGTCCTGTCTCGCAAAAACTGTCCAGAGAGCTCTGTTTCTGGCGTCTCTTTAAAACTTTCCTAAAATGGCCAAGACTCTGTCACTGTACAAGTTGCCGATATGGCTTGCAACATCCCTTTTCTGGGTGATGTTTCTCCATAAATCTTTCCCTCCTACCCCACATTTCAAAAATCTCCTTAATTTCTGAAGAAGGCACCTTCCCTCCATCCCCTTTCCTCCTCCTCTGCAGCAAGATTCAGAGCTGCCATCTGTTGCTGTTCCTGATGAAGCTCTTGCAGCTCCTTAGTGGTTAGCTCTTTGTTGTGGTCCTCCACCAACTCTTCCACATCCTCCAAACTCACATCCAACCCCATGGAAGCCCCCAGTGCCACAATGGATTTAACAACTGACATAGGCTCATCAGGGTCAGCCCCAAACCCTTCAAAATCCCTCTTGTGGACACAATGGCCACAATTTTCTCCAACCCAGAGTTCAAAGTCCTGGTAGCCCACTCCTCCAAAGCCTTACCTATGAGGCTTACACAATGGAGAATACTGAAATTTTCTTTCCAAAAATCTCGTAGGGTCAAGTGAGTGTCTGAGGTAAACATTCAAGCACCTTTCAAAACATTGCTTTGGTGTAGAGTTTTTTTAAAGTTTGCAATGACCTGCTGGTCCATGGGTTGGAGGAGAGGAGGGGTATTCGGGGCAAGAACTTTACTGTGATTGAACCCAAACTCCTTCAAAATTAAGTCATCCAAGTTTGGAGGATGAGCAGGTGCATTGTCCATTACTAGGAGGCACTTGAGATCCAATTTCTTTTCCGGGAGGTAATTCTTCACACTGGGGCCAAACACTTTCGTTGAACCACTCTACAAAAATTTCCCTGTGACCCATGAATTACTATTAGATTTCCAAAACACACACAATTTACTCTTCATAACATTGTTTTTCCTGAACACTCTGGGATTTTCAGAATGGTACACTATAACGGCTTCACTTTGAAATCCCCCTAGCATTAGCACAGAACATTAGCGTCAGCCTGTCTTTCATAGGCTTGTGTCCTGGCATTGCCTTTTCCTCTTGTGTAAATGAAGGTCCTCTTTGGCATTTTCTTCCAAAAGAGGCCTGTTTTGTCACAATTGAACACTTGTTCAGGTTTCAGTCCTTCACTGTTTATGTACTCCTGGAATTCATACACATATTTTTCAGCCGCCTTGTGGTCCGAACTGGCAGCATCACCATGCCTTACCACACTTTGTATGCCAGTACGCTTCTTAAATCTCTCAAACCAGCCTTTGCTAGCCTTAAATTCACTCACATCATCACTAGTTGCAGGCAATTTCTTTACCAAATCATCATGCAACTGCCTAGCATTTTCACAAATAATCGACATCATAAGACTGTCTCCTGCTAATTGTTTCTCATTTATCCACACCAATAATAACTTCTCAACATCTTCGAGTACTGGTGATCTCATTTTTGTCAGCATATTTACCCCCTTTGCAACAACAGCGTCCTTGATTTCCTTTTTCTTGGGCTATAAATGGAAGATATGGTTGTACGGGATTTGTTATAACCTGGCCAGTTCGCCCACACGTACGCCACTATCATATGTTCAATGATGTTTTTCTTAAATTCAATCGTATTTCTCACCTTCTTTACCTAAGGCTTGGCACTAGGAGCTTTCTTTGGAGCCATGGTAGCTTATTTAGCACTTAAATAACTTGCAAGCACTAAAATAAATGAAATATTATGAAATATTTCACTAGAGCACGTGAGGGGACCGTCGCTCACTGGTAAACAATGGCACACTGGCTGGGAAGGAAAGGCCGAGGCCTGGCTTGAGGCCGCTCAGACCGTGAGTACGCGTCCGGGACGAAGGACTATTAGCGAGTTACCGGACCATTTCCGAGCCAATATTTTGACGAAAAAACAGGACTATTTCCGAAATGGACGACTTTCAGGCTGGACGATTATTGAGGGACCACTGTACATTTCTACAACAGTCGTCTCTTTCCACCGGTGTAGTCTTGACTGTGGTGATATGATCATATTTGCCATGGTGTACTCAAATACTTATTACTTTCCCTGATGATAGTGTCCATCAATGGCTGGTCAAAGAATAGTTCAAAGAATTCCAGTTCATTTGCAGTGTTTCCAAGGGGACAAGTTGGTAGAATTCCACTTTCCGAGTCATCAAAGTGGTGGGGCTTGGGAACAAAATTGGGATTTTGATGCCAATCCCAGATATGGTTTGCTGGTGGATACGGACATCATATGCTGGTTGTGCAGGTAGTTGTGGTTGTGGTGGGCTTGGGCTGATGCTCCGCTCTGTCCTTGAACTGCGGAGTCAGCAGCGGGGGTTCCCAGCCTGGGCTGGTGAGTCATGCATGGCCGTTGCACTACCATCACCACTACCACCATCTACTGATTCCTGTGGTCTATCCATGCCAATGTAGCCACATCATCCTCACTAAAACCTATCTATACCGGGTGTAGGGCCATGGGAGTACTCCGGGATGTACTCCGGACGTACTCCGTCCCCTGAGCACGGGCTTTGGGTACACTACCCGAGCGCATGAGGTGGCGTTCATACCGACGCTTCCACTGGTGAATATGATTCCTCACTATCACTACTCGAATGATCGTCAAGAGCAATAAAATCACAATCCACGTCACTATCATCATCATTGCTGAAGTCAGAGGCCTGGCCACATGAAAATAATAGTTTTCTCTTGCGTTGAGGTAAAAACTGACCATGACTGACGAGTGCCCACACCAGAGGTAAAGGGTGAGGATCGTCAGGGTTTTCTGCACTATTATCGATATCCTGGTCATTCCTTTCAGTCACAACTGATCAAAGCCAAAGAATTCGTCTTCATCTCCACTTCCATCACTGTCAGAACTACAGATAGGAAAGGAGAGTCCAATTTTCCTTGGAGTGAGAGCTGCCTTGTGACAAGGCATGGTGAACAAGGGTAACTGACCCGGCTTTTCCCCAAAATTTGCTATGTGGGCGCCTAGATATTTTTGTTTATGGTGCACACCCACCATGCAGACCCTTCTCTCAATATGTAGGCCTATGAGCGTTTTCGTGCTAAATTTGACGGCGCTAGAATTTTGGCGTAGATCTATGGTTTGGACACCCAACGTGAAGCCGTAGCTCTACGGGACGGACCCTGGAAGGGTTAATAACCTGTATCTCAACAAATTACCAAAAACGGGAGTGAGAAGCTGAGCAATATGTAATGTTGCCACCAGTGTCGGCTGTATTGCACCAGCTGCCAGGACAAGGTAAGCCAGCTATAAACTGATTCAACAGTTTGTTATTGGTGTTACAGTTCTATGGTGGTTCAAAGAACCTAAACCCAGAAATAAGTTTTTATAAAATCAAACTTATGATTAGTCCCAAGAAAGGATAGAAGAAAATTGATGAGGAAACCTTTTTGTAGTACAGTGGAACCTCAGTTTTTGTCTGCCCTGGTTGGAGAAAATTCTTGGAGAGAATTCTCTATAAAATGTATTTTTTGTTAATATGTTTGGGTGTCTGGAACGGATTCATTGGTTCCGTTCCAGATACCCAAAAATTATACAAAATACAACATGAACCCAACTCTACTCTAGTAACTACAACAGTTAACTATTCATTACTGTGGATTTGAGGGAAAAATTACTCACCACTGTAGCCTAAGAATGTGATGTAAATGTAGTAACCAATAGCGAAGAGCCACAACAAGTTACCAAAGAGCAGCGAGACAAACCACTCCTGGCTGATGAATACTGCAAGAAAGATGAGGAAAAAATATTAACACCTATGTGATAACTGTAGGAAGTGTTGTAGATACAAGTGACAACTTGTGGTAGAGGCAGGATCTGTACATAGCATTAAGTAGAGGTACAATAACACTCTTGAAGCCAGGATAGCATGAACCCAGTAGTGGCCAGTGAAGAAAAGGGGCCAAGAGCTGAGACACAATGCCTGCAACCACATATAGGTAAATATACACAAACACACGCTCTCAGCCAATAAAGGAAGCTACTATATGAGGCGATATGCCTCTGACAACCTCTGGGGTAAAGTATCACTTGATGACAACTTGTAACCTAGCACAGGGTACATGTATACTAAATAGGTGAATGGCTGCCAAAGAAAACACACACACGGGATAGAAGAACACTGTAGGTGATACACAACACTGCCTCACAGCCATGTTTGTACAGTAACACTTTTAAACAAACCATTATTTATGACCTAGGTGGTAGGTTGGTAGATAGCAACCACCGAAGGAGATACTACCGTCCTGCCAAGTGAGTGTGAAATGGAAACCTGTTATTGTTTTACATGATGGTAGGATTATTGCTGGTGTCTTTTTTTTTTTGTCTCATAAACATGCAAGATACCTGGTACATCTTGCTACTTCTACTTACACTTAGGGCACACTACACATGCATGTACATGCACATATATATATACATACCTATTTGGGTTTTCTTCTAGTTTCTTAATAGTTCTTATTTTTTATTTCCTCTTATCTTCATGGGAAAGTGGAACAGAATTCTTCCTCTGTAAGTCATGCGTGTCGTAAAAGGTGACTAAAATGCTGGGAGCAAGGGGCTAGTAACCCCTTCTCCTGTATAAATTACAGAAGACCATCAATTGAGATAGTAGTTAAGTTCCTGAAAATGCAGTGTTACACAAACCCAAATTTTAAAAGGGAAAACTGAGAACGTAGGGGAAAAATAGGGTTACATTCCGGGCACCCCAAAAAAGCCAAACAACTTTTCTTTAGGTCTCTTACAAAAATAAAAATAATTTATTTATTTATTTATTTATTATTTATTTATTAACAATTTGAGCACACATACAGAGGTACAAAAAAATACAGATAAGAGCAGCATGCCAAAGCCACTTATACTATGCATAGCATTACGGGCTGGCTTAAAATTAACTTAAGATTAACTAAGCAATGATGAAATCAGTGAACAAACATTAATGTAAACAGATTACAAAAAAACCAAGGAGTATTTCAAAGACAGGTCATATGGTTGCATGCATTGTTGTACATTCAGTCATATGGAGTATTCTGTTAGGTAGTGTATTTAAAAAATAATAAAGTTAGACTGGGTTTTAGGTTTAAACTTTATGTGATAAAAATGTGAGAAACATTTAAGATATACAATTTATAAGGGTTTAGTTATTCAGTATTTATTTTGGGTTTTGGGTGAGTAAGTGGGTCTTTTAGAAGAGACTTGAATTTATAAACAGGGAGTGTTTCTTTTTTATTTTCAGGTAATGAATTCCCGATTTTTTGGGCCTTTTATGTGCATTGAGTTTTTGCATAGGGGAGATGGACACGAGGACATCAAAGAGTGATCTGTGCCTTGTGTTATGGGCATGTGTTCTGTTGAGGTTGGCAAGGAGATGTTTGAGGGGGAGGGTTAATATCAGGTTAAGTGTTCTATGTATGTAATAGGGCAGTAATAAGTATGGATGTTTTGTATGGTGAGTAGGTTTAGTGTATTGAGTATTGGGGGAGTGTGCTGCCTGTAGGAGGGAATTTTTTATCATTCTAACTGCACCTTTTGTTGGGGAATTAGTGGTCTGAGATGGTTAATTGTTGTTGAGCCTCATGCCCCAAATTCCTAGGTGAGATAGGGGTAAATAAGGAGTGATATAGGGCCAGGAGGGCTGACTGGGAGCATAGTACCGTATCTTCGATAGTATGGGCCCACAGTCTTGGAAATTTTCTTAGAAATTTGTTGTATTGTGTATGAAATTTGAGTCTATTATCAAGTGGTTTCTAAAAAATTTTCCCTCTGTTAGCTTTGTGATGGGTTTTTCCGTTTATCATTTTTTTTAAAGAGGGACAGCTGTAGCTTGTTCCCAAACGAAGAAGTAGGTTTTTTTTTTTGGGGTGAAGTTTTTTTAGTCCTCACCCGGGTAGAATTTTTGTAATTCTTTTATTTACAGTATTTTACTGATGGCTCGGGGGGGAGAAGACGTATGTAGTGTTCTGCAAATGTGGGGTTTGAGTAATTGGAAGAAATTTGGTAGGCCCTTTTATGTATGGGGAAAAGAAAAGGGGCCAAGGACATTTTCCCTGTGGGACCCAACGAAATTGGTTTGCAGAAGAGTTTGCCCCTTTTTGTGTAAAATATTGGCTTCGTTGCTGGGTATGATTTGAGGTATTTTGAGGGAGGCCCTTTATACCTAGGGGGTGACTTTTTTACGTGAGCAAGTCATGGTCAATATATCAAAAGCTTTACGTAAGTCAATGAAGACCCCCAGGGGGACTTCTTTTTTCTCTGTGCAGGTATATAGTTTTGCATGTGTTAATACATCATTGTATTTTTTTAGGCCTAACCAAATTGGCAGGGGTTGAGTATGTTTTGGGAGATAAGGTAGGAGTAGATTGTTTATGTTAATTTTTTAAAATTTTTGAGAGGGGTGTAAATTGGATTTGGCCCATAGTTATTAACCTGTTTTGGTTTTCCCCCTTTGTGGGTCGGGGGACCCCTTTCTATTTTGAGTATGTGGGAAGGGGGAGGGCAAAGGATTTTTTTAAAGAGTGTTGCAAAGATGGGATAGCACTTGTGACACTTTTTTGTAATAAAAGGGGGGTAAGGTATTTTAAAACTCCTGCCTTTTTTTTGTGCGTTTTTAAAAGGAGTTCGTATGGGTTAGTCGGAGCTAGGAAATGTGTTCGGGGTTGCCCGTAGGTTTTCTTTTGGGGGTATTGAGCTTGGGGTTTTATTGGCAAGGTTTTTCCTATAGGGAGAAGAAAACATTAGTCTGTTTGCTGTTTTGTTGGTGGGAGTTTGGGGGTTCATCGACTTTTTAATTTTATTTTGCTATTTTTGGATTCTTTTTTGTTCCCCGAATTTCTGATGGGGTTTTTTCCAGGTTTTTTTTTATCACCTCGTAAGTTGGAAATCTGTTCTCATAATAAAAATTTTTTTCCCCTTTTTATCGGCTGGTTAGGTTTGACGGTAACGTTTTGTTTGGTCTTGGGTTATGTGACCCATTCTGTATTTTTTTTTCATATTGGTGTTTTGTTTTATGGGGGAATGCGGGTGTTAGCCGGGGATTTTTCAGTCTCTTCTGTCCCTGTTTAGTTTTTTGGGGCAGGCTTTTAAAGAGGTATTGGGTCTTCTTTGGGAAAATTATTAATACATTCGTCAAATCTGTATAGATTTCTATCATGTGCCAGTCAATGTTTGTTAGCTTTTGTGAAGTTTTTAAAGGGTCCCTCATTGTGAAGTCAAAGGTGACTTTTAGTAGTAGTTTTAGTAATAGTGCAAGTTGTTCATTATTGTTAAAAGTATTTTTTTTCTGTTGCTAAGGCTAAAAATGCAACAGAAAAAATATTTCTTCCCTTAAATTGTGGTGGGGTGTTTGTAATGATTGTAAGGAGGTAGGGTAGGCTGTGAGGCCCACCTGGGCGAGGGGGATAGTGCCCAGTAAGTCATCCAGCAAGTGAGCAGTAGGTCATTAGTCAAGTCAGTAAGTCATTAAATTTTAAAAGGTCAACATTCAAGTCAGTAAACCACATCAAACAGAAAATCAGTCAAGTTGGCGTCAAGTCAGTAGGCAGTCAGTAAATATCAAGCATTCAGAAATCAGCATCAGGTAGTTAAGTTATTTAGAAAATCAGAAAATCAGGTCAGTCAGAAAGTCATTCACCGCTTCAGTGCTAAATTTTTTTTCACTCCGTAAGCAGAATTTTTTTTTAAATTGAATTTTCAAGTGAAAATAAAAAATATGCTGCAAATTTGACAGTAGTTTAATGGAGAAAATGTTTTAAAAAAAACTGTTTTAAAAAACAGTTACTGTAAAATCAAAAAAGAAAAACAAAATTTTTTTCTTTTTAGGTCACCCTGCCTTGGGGGGATATGACCTGTTTCTTAAAAAAAAAAATTATTACTACAATAAAATATTGTTTAAAGGTATATTTAAGACTACAATGTGTAGTGTTGAGGTTATAAGGAGAATGTTGTTTTCTTCTGTCTTCAAATTTTCCTTCTTTGCATCTCTTGACAGATCATGCCCCTTGCTCTGGGATTTTCTTGGCAAACCTTCAATTTTTCCCCGCTTTTTTACATACTTATCAGAAGTGAGTTTTATATGAACTGAGTATTACAAGAGGTTGAAAATGTGTTTTGAAACTCCCCTTTTTGAGATTCCCAAAGCTAATTAATGCCGTCTCAGTTTGCTATGGCAGTTATTCAAGTGATGTGCATCCGGGGAGTATGCTTGGAACTATGATCATTCCGTTTCTTCCCTTTCAAAGGGTTTTCTGCTTTTTCTCCCCAAACCCGTATCCCGTTTTTTGATCATCTTTGTCCTTTCCTTGATCTTTTAAAAACGCATTTGTGGAGTTAAAATTTTTAAAAAGCCCCTTGAAGACCAATCCTGCGCTTGTCAACATCTGTTTGTAGTCTTTTCTGGGTTTGGGTCTGTTAATTTTTCTTACTGATTTCTTCGTCTGCGTTCAAAACACAGGGGAAATACTGGTCCCAGTACGACCCTTGTAGAGCCCTACTCATCACACTTGCCCATTCTAACATCTGTTTGCAGATAGTAACTCATTGCTTCCTTTCTGTTAACTATTCCTGTATTTCCCTGTTATTCCTGCCTGCTTTACTTGCTTTTGTCGCAGTCTCTTGTGTAGAGCTATAATGAATGTTTTCTTACACTCCAAAAATATGTAATCCATGTAATACATTTCTCTCTCTTGTCTAACTTTTGTTCCCTTGTTATAGAACTGTAACAGATTTGTGAAACAGGATTTACCATCCCTAAAACCATGGTGGCTGTGGTTCAAAAACCCCTATCTTTCCAGGTGTTCCATTACTCTTGTGATAATCTTCTCTATGACCTTACATACAAAGCATGAGTGACACTGACACTGACCTGTAGAGTTATGCTACATTCCCTGTTACCCACACTTTTGCTAGTTGCCTTGTGCTATGTATGGGACAAATGTGTGAGAAAAATTCTAGGCAGTAAGTTGGTAGACAGCAACCACCCAGGGAGGTACTACTGTCCTGCCAAGTGAGTGTAAAACAGAAGCCTGTAATTGTTTTACATGATGGTAGGATTGCTGGTGTCTTTTTACTGTCTCATAAACATGCAAGATTTCAGGTATGTTTTGCTACTTCTACTTACACTTAGGTCACACTACACATACATGTACAAGCATATATATATATACACTCCTCTGGATTTTCTTCTATTTTCTTACTAGTTCTTGTTCATTTCCTCTTATCTCCATGGGGAAGTGGAACAGAATTCTTCCTCCATAAGCCATGCGTGTTGTAAGAGGTGACTGTGAGATGTGACGCACGTGACCTGAGGAATGTCACGTGCGTCACATCTCACTCTCCGCCTATATATATAATGTATTTCTACCTCTGTATGTTAGAAGTGATCAAGGTCCCAGGACTGAAACGTTTTCTAATAAATATGTTATAGTGTTTGCTTACGTGTCTTCCTAAACCAAGAGGTGACTAACATGCTGAGAGCAAGGGGCTAGTAACTCCTTCTCCTGTATACATAAATAAAATTAAAAAGAGAAACTTTTTTTTTTTTTTTTTTTTTTTTTTGGGGGGGGGGGGGGGGGACCCCTGCTTCAGTGGAATACCACCGGTTTGTTGAAAGAAGAAAGTGTGAGAAAAAATGGGTGTGTGACATTCATGTCAAATATTGTATTCATTGTCAGCTACAGTTTTTTTTTTCACTTCATTTGTAATGAAAAATCAAACATTTGTTCCTGGGATTGAGTTCCTTGATCATTACTGTTATTATGTGATGTGAGACATGTTCCTTGAACATGTCTCACATCACTGGGAGAACATCATGAACACCAGGAAAAAAATTATAATCTATGTTTGTCTGTGAGTTTCTTACTCCATAATGATATAAAATTTTGACTGGTTTTATGAATTTTCTACTCCCACAGCCCAGCCATGGTCCAGGCTCATCTGGTGCTAGGATGAGGAGGATATTCTGTATGTGACAAGTGAGTGAGAGAGATGTCATTTAGTGTGATAAATATGAGAAAGATGCCATGCGTTATTAAAATGTTTCAGCCTCTTTCGATATTTACTATAATATCTCCCCCCCCACACACACTCACGTTCACACTCACACACGCACGCACGTGCACGTATGTAACAACAAAGAGGCAGAGGAAAGGTTTGTTCCCAAGGGCAACAGAAATAATGGGAAGACCAGAACGAGCCCCTGGTTTACCCGACAGTGTAAGGAGGCAAAAATCAAGTGCAATTGAGAATGGAAAAATTACAGAAGGCGAAGAACACAGGAAAATAAGGAGATTAGTCGAAGAGCCAGGAACGAGTATGCACAGGTAAGGAGGGAGGCCAAGCAACAGTATGAAAATAACATAGCATCGAAAGTCAAGTCTGACCTGAAACTGCTGTACAGCCACATCAGGAGGAAGACAACAGTCAAAGACCGGGTGATCAGGCTGAGGAAAGAAGGTGGGGAACTCACAAGAAACGATCACGAGGTATGCGAGGAGCTCAACATGAGATTTAAGGAAGTATTTACAGTAGAGACAGGAATGGCTCTGAGAAGACAGCAAAGAGGGGAACACCAACAGGGAATATACCAACAGGTGCTGGATGACATACAAACAATGGAGGAGGAGGTGCAGAAGCTGTTAAGTAACCTCGATACCTCAAAGGCGAGGGGTCTGGACAACATCTCCCCGTGGGTCCTTAGAGAAGGAGCAGAGACGCTGTGCGTGCCACTAACCACAATCTTCAATACATCCCTTGAAACTGGGCAACTACCAGAGGTATGGAAGACGGCAAATGTAGTCCCCATTTTTAAGAAAGGAGACAGAAACGAGGCACTAAACTACAGACCAGTGTCTCTGACATATATAGTATGCAAAGTCATGGAGAAGATTATCAGAAAGAGAGTGGTGGAACACCTGAATGAAACAAAGATTATAACACAACAACCAGCACGGATTCATGGAAGGTAAATTCTGTGTCACAAACCTTCTGGAGTTTTATGACAAGGTAACAGAAGTAAGACACGAGAGAGAGGGGTGGGTTGATTGCATTTTCCTGGACTGCAGGAAGGCCTTTGACACAGTTCCTCACAGGAGATTAGTGCAGAAGCTGGAGGATCAGGCGTGTATAACAGGAAGGGCACTGAAATGGATCAGAGAATACCTGACAGGGAGGCAACAACGAGTCATGGCACGTGATGGGGTATCACAGTGGCACCTGTGACGAGCGGGGGCCCCACAGGGGTCAGTCCTAGGACCAGTGCTATTTTTGATATATGTGAATGACATGATGGAAAGGATAGACTCTGAAGTGTCCCTGTTTGCAAATGATGTGAAGTTAATGAGAAGGATTAAATCGGATGAGGATCAGGCAGGACTACAAAGAGACCTGGACAGGCTGGACACGTGGTCCAGAAACTTGCTTCTCGAATTCAACCCTGCCAAATGCAAAGTCATGAAGATTGGGGAAGGGCAAAGAAGACCGCAGACCATGAAACTGATCTTCACTGACACTTCCACCTGTGTTAGAGCATCACTTGAGAAGAGAAGAGTCCCAGATTTGCCGAGGAGTCACATATTTCTTACTGCTAGACACGATGAACAAGAACTACTGAAATGGCATTCCCACAATGCACCACTGGCTCCCCAATTTTTTTTACATGATGCACACTGACCATGGAAACCGATTCTCTCACATGTGGGTCTACCAGCTTTCTCGTGCTTGATTTGAAGCTGCTAGAATTTTGGCGTATTAATATGTCAAACACATTGGCTCGTATGACATATATATATGACCAAAACAGTCAAAGAGTTAAAAATAGGTTGGATAAATACACGAGTGGGTGTGAGTTGGACCTGACTAGCTTTTGCTACTAGGTTGGATGCGGTGCTACTCCCTTAAGTGACGTGTCTGACCTCACTAGGTCAAGGCATTGCCTTAAGCCGGTGGGAGAATTGGACCTGCCTCTCATAGGCCAGCAGGCCTGTTGTTCATCAAGAACTGCAAGAAGCCCCTACCACGAGCCTTTTCCATCCTATGGAGAGGGAGCATGGACACGGGGGTCGTCCCACAGTTACTAAAAACAACAGACATAGCCCCACTCCACAAAGGGGGTAGTAAAGCAACAGCAAAGAACTACAGACCAATAGCACTAACATCCCATATCATAAAAATCTTTGAAAGGGACCTAAGAAGCAAGATCACCACCCATTTAGAAACCCAACAGTTACACAACCCAGGGCAACATGGGTTTAGAACAGGTCGCTCCTGTCTGTCTCAACTATTGGATCACTACGACAAGGTCCTAAATGCACTAGAAGACAAAAAGAATGCAGATGTAATATATACAGACTTTGCAAAAGCCTTCGACAAGTGTGACCATGGCATAATAGCGCACAAAATGCGTGCTAAAGGAATAACAGGAAAAGTCGGTCGATGGATCTATAATTTCCTCACTAACAGAACACAGAGAGTAGTCATCAACAGAGTAAAGTCCGAGGCAGCTACGGTGAAAAGCTCTGTTCCACAAGGCACAGTACTCGCTCCCATCTTGTTCCTCATCCTCATATCCGACATAGACAAGGATGTCAGCCACAGCACCGTGTCTTCCTTTGCAGATGACCACCGAATCTGCATGACAGTGTCTTCCATTGCAGACACTGCAAGGCTCCCAGGCGGACATCAACCAAATCTTTCAGTGGGCTGCAGAAAACAATATGAAGTTCAACGATGAGAAATTTCAATTACTCAGATATGGTAAACATGAGGAAATTAAATCTTCATCAGAGTACAAAACAAATTCTGGCCACAAAATAGAGCGAAACACCAACGTCAAAGACCTGGGAGTGATCATGTCGGAGGATCTCACCTTCAAGGACCATAACATTGTATCAATCGCATCTGCTAGAAAAATGACAGGATGGATAATGAGAACCTTCAAAACTAGGGAGGCCAAGCCCATGATGACACTCTTCAGGTCACTTGTTCTATCTAGGCTGGAATATTGTTGCACACTAACAGCACCTTTCAAGGCAGGTTGAAATTGCCGACCTAGAAAATGTACAGAGAACTTTCACGGCGCGCATAACGGAGATAAAACACCTCAATTACTGGGACGCTTGAGGTTCCTAAAACCTGTATTCCCTGGAATGCAGGAGGGAGAGATACATGATTATATACACCTGGAAAATCCTAGAGGGACTAGTACCGAACTTGCACACGAAAATCACTCACTACGAAAGCAAAAGACTTGGCAGATGATGCACCATCCCCCCAATGAAAAGCAGGGGTGTCACTAGCACGTTAAGAGACCATACAATAAGTGTCAGGGGCCCGAGACTGTTCAACTGCCTCCCAGCACACATAAGGGGGATTACCAACAGACCCCTGGCAGTCTTCAAGCTGGCACTGGACAAGCACCTAAAGTCAGTTCCTGATCAGCCGGGCTGTGGCTCGTACGTTGGTTTGCGTGCAGCCAGCAGCAACAGCCTGGTTGATCAGGCTCTGATCCACCAGGAGGCCTGGTCACAGACCGGGCCGCGGGGGCGTTGACCCCCGGAACTCTCTCCAGGTAAACTCCAGGTAAACACCAGGCAGTGTTCCTTCTTTCTTATGTTCTTATATGTAAAAATTTATGATACTAATCAGGGGAAAACTTATTATAATCTCTTTAAAGAACACGATGCAAACTTAACACTTACCATGATAAAAGAAGAGCTGGAAGAAGTGAAGGATAATTAGTGGAGGGAAGTAGGCATTAAGGTGGACATCAAGGCATAGCCCCACTCCACGTCTTGGTCACGACACGTTGGCTTGATCATGTAGTGGTTTGTTATGCTCCTGTAATGCATGTACCACTTATTAATATACTGTATATGTATGTATGTATGTATGCATGCATGTATGTATGTATATACATACATTGTTATATAATATATATATATATTGTATATATATAAAATATTGTATATATATATATATATTTTATTTTATATTGTATATATATATATATTTATTTTATATATATATATATATATATATATATATATTGTATACAGGGACCCCCGTTAACGATTTTAATCCGTGCAAGAGGGCTCATCGTTATGCGAAATAATCGTTATGCGAATGAATTTTCCCTAAGAATAATGAAATAAAATTAATCCTAAACGCCAAAAGTTGAAAAAATTTTTTTTTACCACATGAAATTTTTTTAATACACACAAACTGAAAAAGTTTTTTATTTTTTTTTTTTTTTATTTTT
>NC_069437.1:43369125-43401514 GCF_026875155.1 Cherax quadricarinatus | reverse complement strand
AAAACCCCTAACGAATATCCATAGACTAAATGTACAACAATGCATGAAACCCATATGACCTGTTTTGTAATATCACTTGTGCTTTATAGTAATCTGTTTACATTAATGTTTTGTCACTGATTTCATCATTGCTTAGTTAATCTTAAGTTAATTTTAAGCCAGCCCGTAATGCTATGCATAGTATAAGTGGCTTTGGCATGCTGCTCTTATCTGTATTTTTTTGTACCTCTGTATGTGTGCTCAAATTGTTAATAAATAAATAATAAATAAATAAATAAATAAATAAATTATTTTTATTTTTGTAAGAGACCTAAAGAAAAGTTGTTTGGCTTTTTTGGGGTCCCCGGAATGTAACCCTATTTTTCCCATACGTTCTTCAGTTCCTTTAACATGGATTTGTGTAACACTGCATTTTCAGGAACTTAACTACTATCTCAATTGATGGTCTTCTGTAATTTATACAGGAGAAGGGGTTACTAGCCCCTTGCTCCCAGCATTTTAGTCACCTTTTACGACACGCATGACTTACAGAGGAAGAATTCTGTTCCACTTTCCCATGAAGATAAGAGGAAATAAAAAATAAGAACTATTAAGAAACTAGAAGAAAACCCAAATAGGTATGTATATATATATGTGCATGTACATGCATGTGTAGTGTGCCCTAAGTGTAAGTAGAAGTAGCAAGATGTACCAGGTATCTTGCATGTTTATGAGACAAAAAAAAAAAGACACCAGCAATAATCCTACCATCATGTAAAACAATAACAGGTTTCCATTTCACACTCCACTTGGCAGGACGGTAGTATCTCCTTCGGTGGTTGCTCTCTACCAACCTACCACCTAGGTCATAAATAATGGTTTGTTTAAAAGTGTTACTGTACAAACATGGCTGTGAGGCAGTGTTGTGTATCACCTACAGTGTTCTTCTATCCCGTGTGTGTGTTTTCTTTGGCAGCCATTCACCTATTTAGTATACATGTACCCTGTGCTAGGTTACAAGTTGTCATCAAGTGATACTTTACCCCAGAGGTTGTCAGAGGCATATCGCCTCATATAGTAGCTTCCTTTATTGGCTGAGAGCGTGTGTTTGTGTATATTTACCTATATGTGGTTGCAGGCATTGTGTCTCAGCTCTTGGCCCCTTTTCTTCACTGGCCACTACTGGGTTCATGCTGTCCTGGCTTCAAGAGTGTTATTGTACCTCTACTTAATGCTATGTACAGATCCTGCTCTATCCACAAGTTGTCACTTGGGGTATCTACAACATTTCTACAGTTTACATCACATAGGTGTTATATTTTTTTCCTCATTCCTTGCAGTATTCATCAGTACAGAGTGGTTTGTTCGTTGCTCTTTTGTAACTTGTTTGGCATCATATTCGCTATTGTCTACGACATTTACATCACTTCTTTAGGCTACTCGTGGTGAGTACATATAATTTTACCTCAAATCCACGTAATAGATAGTTAGAACCATGTGTATCGTTAACTAGAGTAAAAGTTGGGTTCATGTGTTTTTACTTTGTATAATTTTTGGGTATCTGGAACTGGAACCAATGATTCGTTCAGCCCTAAACATATTACTTAGAAAATACATTTTATAAGAATTCTCTCCAAGAATATTTTCTCGACTAGGGCAGACAAAAACTGACGTTCTACCCACTTGTACACAAAAAAGGATTCTCTCATCAATTTTCTTCATATCCTTTCTTGGGACTAATATAAGGTTTGATGTATAAAAAATTTCTCTCATTCGGGTTTAGGTTCTTTGAACCACCATAGAACTGTAACACCAATAACAAACTGTTGAATCAGTTTATAGCTGGCTTACCTTGTCCTGGCAGCTGGTGCAATACAGCCGACACTGGTGGCAACATTACATATTGCTCAGCTTCTCACTCCCGTTTTTGGTAATTTGTTGAGATACAGGTTATTAACCCTTCCAGGGTCCGTCCCGTAGATCTACGGCTTCACGTTGGGTGTCCAAACCATAGATCTACGCCAAAATTCTAGCGCCGTCAAATTTAGCACGAAAACGCTCATAGGCCTACATATGAGAGAACGGGTCTGCATGGTGGGTGTGCACCATAAACAAAATATCTAGGCGCCCACATAGCATTGTGGGAATGCCGGCTCAGTTACCCTTGTTCACCATGCCTTGTCACAAGGCAGCTCTCACTCCTAGGAAAATTGGGACTCTCCTGTTCCTATCTGATAGTTCTGACAGTGATGGAAGTGGAGATGAAGACGAATTCTTTGGCTTTGATCAGTTAGTGACTGAAAGGAATGACCAGGATATCGATAATAGTGCAGAAAACCCTGACGATCCTCAACCTTCTACCTCTGGTGTGGGCACTCGTCAGTCATGGTCAGTTGTACCTCAACGCAAGAGAAAACTATTATTTTCATGTGGCCAGGCCTCTGACTTCAGTAATGATGATGATAGTGACGTGGATTGTGATTTTATTGCTTTTGACGATCATTCGAGTAGTGATAGTGAGGAATCATATTCACCAGTGAAGCGTCGGTATGTACGCCACCTCATGCGCTCGGGTAGTGTACCCTATGCCGTGCTCAGGGGACGGAGTACGTCCCGGAGTACATCCCGGAGTACATCCCATGGCCCTACACCAGGTATAGATAGTTATAGTGAGGATGATGTGGCTACACTTGGCATGGATAGACCACAGGAATCAGTAGATGGTGGTAGTGGTGATGGTAGTGCAACGGCCATGCATGACTCACCAGCCCAGGCTGGGACCCACGCTGCTGACTCCGCAGTTCAAGGACAGAGCGGAGCATCAGCCACCAGCCCACCACAACCACAACTACCTGCACAACCAGCATATGATGTCCAGTATCCACCAGCAAACCATATCTGGGATTGGCATCAAAATCCCAATTTTGTTCCCAAGCCCCACCACTTTGATGACTCGGAAAGTGGAATTCTACCAACTTGTCCCCTTGGAAACACTGCAAATGAACTGGAATTCTTTGAACTATTCTTTGACCAGCCATTGATGGACACTATCATCAGGGAAAGTAATAAGTATTGGAGTAAACATGGAAAGATATGATCATATCACCACATTCAAGGACTACACGGTGGAAGGAGACGGACTGTTGTAAGAAATGTACAGTGGTCCATTAATAATCGTCCTGCCTGAAAGTCGTTTCCATTCGGAAATAGTCTGTTTTTCGTCAAAAATATTGGCTCGGATATGGTCGGTAACTCGCTAATACGTCTTCGTCCCAGGACGCGTACTCACGGTCTGAGCCGGACATCAAGCCAGGCCTGGCCTTTCCTTCCCAGCCAGTGTGCCATTGTTTACCCAGTGAGCGACGGGCCCCTCACGTGCTTAGTGAATTTTGTCATATTATTTCATTTATTTTTTGTGCTTGAAAGTTATTTAAGTGCTAAATAAGCTACCATGGCTCACAGAAAAGCTTCATGTGCCAAGCCTTAGGTAAGAACGGTGAGAAATCGATTGAATTTAAGAAAAACATCTTGAACAATATGATAGAGGGTCGTGTGTGGCAGAACTGGCCACGCGATGTATAACAATTCCCGTTCAACCATATCTTCCATCATAGCCAGAAAAAGGAAATCAAGGACGTGTTGTTGCAAAGGGGGTAATTTATGCTGCAAAAAATGAGACTCAACAGTACTCGAAGATGTTGAGAAGTTATTATTGTGTGGTAAATGAGAAACAATTAGCAGGAGACAAGTCTTATGATGTCGATTTTTTGAAAAATTGTAGGCAGTTGCATGAATGATTTGGTAAAGAAATTGCCTGAATAGTGATGATGTGAGTGAATTTATGGCTAGCAAAGGCTGGTTTGAGAGATTTAGAAGCGTACTGGCATACAAGTTGTGTAAGGCATCGGTGATGCTTGCCAGTATCGGACCACCAAGGCGCTGAAAAATATGTGTATGAATTCCAGGAGTACATAAACAGTGAAGGACTGTAAACCTGAACAAGTGTTCAATTGTGACAAAAACAGGCTCTTTTGGAAGAAAATGCCAAAGAGGACCTTCATTACAAAAGAGGAAAAGGCAATGCCAGGACACAAGCCTATGAAAGACAGGCTGACGACTAATGTTCTGTGCTAATGATAGGTGGGGCTTTCAAAGTGAGCCGTTACTAGTGTACCATTATGTAAATACCAGAAGTGTTCAGGAAAACAATGTTATGAAGGAGTAAATTGTGTATGTTTTGGAAATCTAAAGTAAATTCACTGGGTCACGAGGGAAATTTTTGTAGAGTGGGTTCAACGAAGTGTTTGGCCCTAGTGTGAAGATTACCTCTGGAAAAGAAATTGGATATCAAGTGCTCCTAGTAATGGACAATGGCACATGCTCTCCTCCAAACTTGGATGACTTAATTTTGAAGGAGTTTGGGTTCATCACAGTAAAGTCTTGCCCCCCGGAATACCACTCCTTCTCTCCAACCAGGACAGCAGGTCCATTGCAAAACTTTAAAAAACTCTCCCACAAAGACAATGTTCTGAAAGGCGCTTGATGTGACCTCAGAACTCACTTGACCTACCGAGTTTTTGGAAAGAAATTTCAGTATTTCTCCATAGATTTCTGTAAGCCTCATAGGTAAGGCTTAGGAGGGAGTGACTAATGGATTTGAACTTGACTTGGAGAAAATGTGGCCCGATTTGTTCCACAAAGAGGGATTTTGAGGTTTGGGGCTGACCATCGATAGGTATGATCAGTTGTCTAAATTCCATTGTGGCATGGGGGCTTCATGGGGTTGGATGTGGAGTTTGGGATGTGGAAGAGTTGGTGGAGGTCTCAACAAAGAGCTAACACTAAGGAGCTGCAAGAGTTCATCAGGAACAGCAAACAGATGCAGCTCTGAATTTGCTGGCAGA
Organism: Cherax quadricarinatus; assembly: GCF_026875155.1. Lineage (NCBI taxonomy): Eukaryota > Metazoa > Arthropoda > Malacostraca > Decapoda > Parastacidae > Cherax > Cherax quadricarinatus. The sequence goes on along the minus strand of NC_069437.1, from coordinate 43,396,631 downwards.
GGAGGAGGAAGAGGAGATGCGAGAAGGTGCTTCTTCAGAAATTAAGGAGATTTTGAAATGTGGGGTAGGATGGAAAGATTTATGGAGAAACATCACACCAGAGTAAGGATGTTGCAAGCCATATCGGCAAATTGTATAGTACAGAGTCTTGGCCCTTTTTAGGAAAGTTTTTAAAGAGACGCCGAAACAGAGCTCTCTGGGGACGGTTTTTGCGTGACAGGACTCCAGTGACTCTCAAGGTGGTCTAGTGGCATTAAGAAACAGAGAGAGAAGTAACCCCAGAAAAGCAATTGGTACCCGAGGTGTTGTTGGTAGGGATTCCCCTTCAAAGCTGTAATTCATCCATCCATTCTCATCTCCAGTCTTCATACACAAAGAAGAATCGCAATAAAAGGTACGTGCTTATTATCGTTAATGTTTAATTCATAAGGTACCACTGTATTGTTTATGTACTACCTCTATATTTCATTGTAATAAAATTTTTGTTTTAATACTTCTGGGTGTCAGGAACGTGATTAATGGAATTTTACATTATTATTAGGGGAATTGATTCGTAAATTGTCCATTTCGATAATAGTTCCCACTTCCCGGATGGATTATGGACGATTATTGTGGGCCCACTGTATTTGCTTTTTGCAGCAATAATGGCTTATGCCTCATGTCTCATAGCATACATATAAAAAGCAATACCCTGGTGTTCACAATCGGCTAATTCTACCCGGTCTTCAGTGGAAATCATCCATGTGAACAGGTATTATCTTCTGTTACGTAAGGTTGGCATTTCTGTCAAACCAGGCATGACAGAAGTGAGAGGTTTTTACAAGATTAGAAATGTTTTTATGCTATCTCAAAACAAAAGTTCAGCATGTACTTTTATCCATCAAGTATCTTGTAATTTGAGAGTCTTTGATTTTGTTCAAAGGTAGGTGTCATCAAAGTAGTATTATACCAGCAAGAGGATATGCTTTGGTATAAAACTGTCTTATATTCATGTGAATGTGAGAGTGACTGGTATTGGATATTGTTGTAAACACGGGAAGAAAACATTGAAAGATACCAAGGATGTTATTGGGTATCTCAGGTGACTCATGAGAAAACATGATGGCACCTTATATTGGGTAAGGGGCATACATTATACAGTGGTCCCCACTTTTCGTAGTTCCGGCAATCGTAGATTTCGCCAATAATGGGGTATTTTCGTTAAACATGGACTTCGCTTTTCATTAGGTTGACTTCGTGAGTCGTAGTTAATCAGGGACGTGTACCCCCAGCGTGAGTCGGCGGCGGCAGCCAGTCTGCGCATTGTTATCAGTGAGCGAAGGTCACCCTCACGTGCGCTCCAGGAAATACTTTCATAATATTCATTTATTTTAGAGCTTGACAAGCCTACAGTGGACCCCGCATAGCGAACTTAATCCGTGCAAGAGGCTGGTCGTTATGCGAATGTTCGCTATGCGAAGTAATTTTCCATAAGAAATAATGGAATAAAATTAATCCGTGCATGACCCCAAAGTAGGAAAAAAATTTTTTTACCACAAAAAAATGTTAATTTTAGTACACACAAACTGAAACAAGGCATGCACCAATTAAATGACACTTACTTTTATGACGATATGGTGATGATGATGGGATGGAGGAGGGGAGAGAGAGTGTTAGTGCTTTAGAAGGGGAATCCCCTTCCATTAGGACTTGAGGTAGCAAGTCACTTTTCTGGGGTTACGTCCCTTCTTCTTTTAATGCCACTAGGACCCGCTTCAGAGTCACTGGACTTCTTTCGCACAACATATCTGTCCATAGTGGCCTGTACCTCTCGTTCCTTTTATGACTTTCCTAAAGTGTTTCACAACAGTGTCATTGTAATTAGTCACCAGCACGGTTGCAATAGCTGTGTGAGGGTGATTTTCATCAAAAAAAAAGGTTTGCACTTCAAGCATTTTTGCACACATTTCCTTAATCTTTGAAGTAGGCAATTCCTTCAATTTCTCTCTCCCCTCCTCTAAACCAGTTTCCCAGGTCTGGCCTCTTGCTCTTGAAGTTGATCTATCAGCTCATCAGTGGTTATTTTCTTCTTGTCCCCCTCCCCAAACCCTTTTCCAATCCCTCCCCACTAACCTCCAACCCCCAAGGACTTCCCCAATTCCACAATTGATTTCCTCAACGGGTATACTACTCCTCTCAGGTTAGCCTCCAAACCCTTCAAATTCCCTTTTTGCCCTACACATTCTGGCCACAGTTTTCTTCCGCAGAGTTCAAGGTTCTCTTAGTCCACTCCCTCCCAAGCCTTACCTAAAGGTTTTACACAATGGGGATATTAAAGTGATCCTTCCAAACTTTTTAGAGTCAATCCAGTGTCTGTGGTCACTTCAAAGCACTTTTTGAAACAAGCTTTTGTGTACAGTTTCTTGAATTTGGGAAAATGACCTGCTGGTCCATGGGCTGCAGGAGAGGAGTGGTATTAGGAGGCAAAAACTTCACCTTAATGAAGCTCATGTCCCCATAAAGTCGCTCTGCCACGTCTGTAGGATGACCAGGGCATTGTCTAACACCAGGAGGAACTTAAGGTCTAATTTCTTTTCAGTTAGGTAATCTTTCACATTGGGGGCAAATGCATGGTGTAACCTTTTTATAGAAAATTCCCTAGTGACCCATGCCTTAATGTTTGCCCCCCCACAGCACCACAAATTATCCTTGAGGACATTCTTTTGCCTAAAACGCTCGGGGAGTTTCAGAGTGATACACTAATAAAGGCTTAATTTTGCAATCACCAGTAGCATTGGCACAAAATGAGAAGAGTAAGCCTGTCTTTCATAGGCTTATGTCTGGAGTGCCTTTTCCCCCTGAGTAATGTAGGCCCTGTTTGGGCATTTCTTCCAGAACAGGCCTGTTTCATCACAATTAAACACTTGTTCAGGTTCCAGTCCTTCAGTTTCTATGTACTCCTTAAATTTCATGCACATATTTTTCAGCCGCTTTGTGGTCGAACTGGCAGCCCACCATGCCGTAATCACACTATGGATGCCACTACGCTTCTTAAATCTCTCAAACCAACCTTTGCTGGCCTTAAATTCACTCACACATAAACTAGTTGCAGGCATTTTTTTAATTAAATCGTCATGCAACTTCTACCCTTTTTTCACATATGATCGCTTGAGAGACGCTATCTCCTGCTAGCTGTTTTTCATTTATCACACCAATAAGGGGTCTCTAAACATCTCCATCACTTGGATCTTTGTTTCGAAAACACAGTTAAACCTTTGGCAAAAACAGCTTCCTTGATTCCCGTTTTCTTGCCCACAATAGAAGCGATGGTTTGATTTTGGTTTCTTGTACAACCTGACCAGGTCGGTGATACGTACTCCACTTTCATACTTATCAATGATTTCTTTCTTAATTTCAATGGGTATTTCTTACCCTTTGAGGTGAAAGGGTTGGCACTAGAAGCTTTCTTGGGGCCCCAGGGTCACTTTTTTTTCCACAAACAGCACCGAAAACACTGTAATAATACGAAATATTCCGAGTGTATGCTTGAATTTTTTTCCCGCGGAGGCTAGCTGGAAAACAAGGGGACGGGCGGCACATGTGAGGCTGGCTGAGGGCCCACATTGGACGCGTCTCGAACGAAGTTCGCTGAGCGGTTTTTGTCTACTATGCGGGCAAAATTTTAGCGGACAAAGCGTTCGCTATGCGGAATGTTCGCTATGCAAGGCGTTCGCTATGCGGGGGTCCACTGTACTAAATAAGCTACCATGGCTCCAAAGAAAGCTCCTAGGGCCCAAACCTGTGGTAAAGAAGGTGAGAAATACGATTTAATTTAAGAAAACCATTTATTGAACATACAAGTGGTACAAGTGGGCCGAACTGTCCAGGATGTAAAAGAAACCTACACAACCTTATGTTCCATAGTGGGAAAGAAAAAGGAAATAAAAGGCTGTTGTTGGGAAAGGGGTAAATATGCTGGCAAAAATGAGATCCCAGTACTGGAAAAGTTTTTTTTTTGAGAAGTTATTATTGGTGTGGATAATGAGAAACAATTACAGGAGATACTCTTATGACTTCGGGTTATTTGTGAGAAAAGGGGGGCAGTTGCATGAAGATTTGGTAAAAAAATTGTCTGCAAATAGTGGTTATTGAGTGGGGGGGAATTTAAGGCCAAAAGGCTGGTTTGAGAGATTTAAGAACATTTCTGGGATACACAGTGTGGGAAGGCAAAGGTGAGGCTTGCAGTTCGGAACCACAAGGTGGCTGAAAAATATTGCATGAATTCCAGGAGTACATAGAGGCTGAAGGGCTGAAACCTGAAAAGTGTTCAATTGTAAAAGAAAGGCCTTTTTGGGAAGAAAATGCCAAAGAGGACCTTCATTAACCCAAGAGGAAAAGGCAATGCAGGACCAACTGTGAAGACAGGCTGATGATGCTAATGTTCTGTGGCTAATGCTAGTGGATTTCAAAAGTGAAGCCATTACTAGTGTACCATTCTGGAAAATCCAGAGGTTCAGGAAAAACAATGTTATGAAGAGTAAATTGTGTGTGTTTGGAAATCTAATAGAAGGATGGGTCACGAGGAAATTTTCGTCGAGTGGTTCAATGAAGTGTTTGGCCCCTAGTGTAGGGTTCTCCTGAAAAGAAATTGGATCTCAAGTGCCGCTAGTAATGGACAACACCTGCTCTCCTCCAAACTTGATGACCTAATTTTCGAGAGTTTTGGGTTCACACGTAAAGTCTTGCCCCGAATACCACTCCTCTCTCCAACCCATGGACCAGCAGTTATTGCAAACTTTAAAAACCCCCCCAAAATCCAGTGTTTCACAGGTGCTTGGCTGTGACCACAGACACTCACTTGACCCAAGGGAATTTGGAGAAACCTTCCCCGCATCCCTCCATTGCATAAACCCTTAAGGTATGCCCTTTGGGGGGGAGGACTACCAGGACTTTGACTTGCCTGGAGAAAATTGTGGCCAATTGTGTCGACAAGAGGGATTTTGAAGGTTGGACGCCCAATGACCTATGTCTGTTGTAAAACCAATTGTGGCACTGGGGAGTTCCATGGGGCTGGATGTGAGTTTGGAGGATGTGGAAGAATTGGTGGAAGACCCACAATGAAAAGCTCACCACTGAGGGCGCAAGAGCTTCAGCAGGAACAGCAACAGATGCAGTCGAATCTTGCTGCAGAGGGAGGAGAGAGAGGAAGAAAGGGGCCTTTTTCAGAATTAAAAGATTTTTACTAGGGGTAAGATGGAAAGCTTATGGAGAGACTCACCCTAAAAGGTGTTGCAAGCCAGGTTGGCAACATGTACAGTGACAAAGTCTTGGCCATTTTAGGGAAGTGTTAAGAGACGCCAGAAACGAGCTCTCTCCCACAGTTATTTTCGAGACGGATTCCAGGGCTCTCAAGTGGTCCTATGGCATTAAGAAACGAGAAGAGAAGCAACCCAGAAAAGCAAAAGGACCTAGGTGTTGAGGAAGGGGATTCCCCTTCCAAACTTAAACAATCCACTCTCCTCCTCCTCCATCTCCCATACACTAGAAGAATCTCCAATAAAGGTAAGTGTTATGCGTTATGTTCTTCATCTTTCCTTTTAGGGTTTATGTACAACATGTATATTTCATGTAAAAAAAAATTTTTTAAACTTCTGGGTTCCAGGAACGGATTAATTGGGATTACATTATTTCTTAATGGGGAAAATTGATTAAAATCGAAATTTGTTTATGTAAACGTGGCCCAGGAACGGTTATTAGAAAACGAGGACCACGGGTTAAACCCTAACTTTGGTTTCACAAGCCCATTACTCAGTGATTTTTCTTGCTAGTGAGCAAGACAATGTGGTGCACAGTGTGTTCTAATTGTAAAACAATGCCCCCGGGTCAACGTAGTGCTCATTTGGGGATGAAAGTCAGGTGTTTATGCCAATGACATCAGGGCTTTTCGGGGCATTTACAACGAGGGTGTCACATTGTTGACACCATTCACCATAATGAAATGCAAGACAGTGGCAAAGTTGATCGAGTGACTAATGAACGTATTCGAAAGCCAGTGACAGTGATTGATTATACACAAAACATGCGTTTGGTTGACAAATGTGACATGCAGATTGGCTTTGTTGATTGTGTTCATAAAAGTTACAAGTGGTACATGAAACTTTTCTTCCATCTCATGGACATTTCAATGCTCAATGCTTATAATATGTACCAAATGAAGACTGGCAACAGACCACCGTATGGTGAATTTTGTTTGTCTGTTGTCAGACAACTCATAATGAAGTACCAGGTAACAACACCTGCTATACAACAAGGTCCTCGAACTCCTCAGGATATACCCAAGCGTTTGAGGAGGGAAGGTGATCATTCATAATACAACTTCCTTCAACTCAGAAGAAATTTGCTCAGAAGAGATGCATCGTCTGTGCACAAACAAAACGACGGCAACAAAGACGCAAAGACACGCGGTTTATGTGTGAGGAATGTAAGGTACCTCTGTGCATGGTGCCTTGTTTCAAAGAGTTCCACAAGCTCCAGCAGTTCTAAAACCACGTCCAGTGATTGTAAATATTTAAATATATGATAGAACATTAGTATTATACAAGATTTGTGCATGTTTATTGTAATAAACAACAGTGGCAAACAATAATATGAAAATAACTTTAGTGCGGTTATTGTGTTCAATACAGTGAGTTTATATATATACATTATATACAGTATTGGTCTCTCAGGCCATAAATGTTAGTAGGAAAAGAAAAAAAATAGAAAAGAAAAGAAAAAACTACAAAAAACGGTAAATAAAATATCTAATGTGAGTGTGTGGAAATCGTCGATGTTGCCACCACCACATCATTTGGGGTCAACTTCTCGGCACTGTATCTCGGTAAGTACTGATCAGAAAATTTTTTTTTGTCTTATTACCTTCACAAAAATATACTCTTTAATTCTGTAAGAATTTTTTTTTTTTTTTTTTTTTTTTTCAAAATTTCTTTGACACTGGAGCACCACTTCAGATTTTGGCCTTGGACCCTGAAGGGGTTAAAATAGGCCCAACCCTCCTCTGGTGAAGAGAAAGTAACCATGATACAAGATGTAGCTGGTGGTGCCAGAATAATGGGAAGGCCACAATAAGTCAGAATTCAATGACTGTCATTGAATAAATAGAATACGTACTGATCTGGGACTCAAACCTGGTGCTTGTACTTACCAAGACCACCTCTGTAACCACCGAGCCATAGTGTGTGCATGTCAGGGTATGACTGCCAGCATTTTCAGCACTCCAAACATGGTGAACACTAAAGCCCATGAGGTCATTTGTCAAAACTAAATGGGATTTGGAACCTGTGTAGTGTCTGATGTTGACACCAGAGAGGACACCAGTGCACATGAGCATAGAATGTAAACAAGATGTTATACTATGTACAAAAGTGGTTTGTGAATCTGTTATTACTAATGTTACAGAGGTTCATCCGAGAGGCTACTTTTACTATGATGGTTCATTGAACCTCATCACACAAATGTACTGTAATTATCATGGCTCTTTGCTTTTCCAAATGACAGTACAGTGCTTTCATTTTATATTTATATTTTTTCAGTGCAAAAATCATATTACGACTTGATAGTCAGGTTTTGTGACTTTTTAACACATTGGGCGCTTCCCACCGAGGCAGAGTGACCCAAAAATGAAGAAACACTTTCATCACCATTCACTCCATCACTGTCTTACCAGAGGTGTGCCAGTACTGCAGTTCAATAACTGCAACATATCTCAGTGAATTTTATACTGCTGTACTTTAATAGTGTTCCATGTGTTTCAGCACTACCCATTCTCCATCGAGCACGAGTGTTCCTATATGCTCTTCCTGTGTTGATGGTGTTGTTGTTGGTGAGCCTGGTGGTGCGAGTGAACCTCTGCCGTGTCCTCATGAACTTCTACCATTATCGCGTCCTCTGAGAGTCAACACAATAACCATCTTCACTTAGAAAAAGAGTGCTTTCTTTATTGATACTAGATTATGTTATAACTAGCATATTATTAGCAATTTTGGATGATTGATGTGACGTTTGTTGAAACAATTTTCCTGATAGCAAAGTGTATACTTGGCTCCTGATGAAAGCTCATTGTGTATTAAAAATTATGTTCCAGTTGGATTATCTACAGTGTGAAAGCTTTATATATTTTGTATAGAGAATGAAGCTTAATGTTATTTATTCTTATAATGTACAGTGATCAAGTAATTATATTTAGAAGATCCAGACAAAATTAATAAGGTTTATTTTGAAGATTGAGACACTTATGCAGCATATGGGAATCTTTATTCAGGAAACGTTTCGCCACACAGTGGCTTCCTCTTTGTACTGGACTGATGAAGCCACTGTGTGGCGAAACGTTTCCTGAATAAAGATTCCCATATGCTGCATAAGTGTCTCAATCTTCAACTTGTCGGTTTTTCAAACCATTCATCACAAGGTTTATTTTCTTGATTCACAAACATTAATGTGTGTGTTACATTTCTTAAAATGTATAAGAATAAATTATAGGTACAAAGTTAGCTTCAGTATTTCAAGTAATTTTAGTTATTTTATTTACAGTAAACTGCTGATCAAAAAACATTTTAATTGTTTATTTATGAAGAGAATCTGTTTTCAAAACTCTTTCTGCTTTTTCATTCATTGTTTCTTGCTGTTTCTCTCTCTCTCCTACATTCTTATGTATATATGTATGCTTGCAGAAGAAATGCAGATGGTCAAATGTTTATAGTATCTCTTTTTAAAATTGAGAATGGATTTAGGATTGTAAAGCATTTGTTAAATCACTCAGCCATATGTCAAAAATATATACATTTACAGTACTATTATATCTTTAATTAATGTTCAGCCTTGAAGTTATAATACATACTATAATCTGTATACAATACTATAAGTGGGAAGACTGATGAAAGGCTCTTAGTCCAAGGAACTAGAGTTACTCTCCCTTGTAGCAAACCTGATTACCTCCATTCCCCAGTGCTGTATGACCCTTATGGGTTTAATGCCTCGCCATATAACTGTCATTTAATGGACTTAAGAAAATGGGAACAAAATCTGCTGGATCAGTTTATTTGGAAATGACAGAAGTAGTTCACTAATTGCAGAAGTGTGTGTGTGTGTTATTGTTATGGTCACCATAAAATTATCTCTTCTCTATCCACCACAAACTTTAATACCGGCCACCCAACACCCTCTGTTACATTCGGTAAATCATGGGTTTTTAACCCCTTGACTGTTACAACCCCCAATCCTGAAGTTTCTCCTGGTGTCGGAAAAATTTAAAAAAAAAAAAAATTATTTCTTTTGAAATGATAGAAAATCTTTTCCCGATTATAATGACACCAAAACACGAAATCTGATGGAAAACTGACGGAATTACGCTCTCGCGAAGTTAGCGACCTTGGCGATATCAAATCGGCGATTTCGCCCACTTTGACCCCTATTTGCGGCTAATTCCATTGTTCCAGTCAATCAAACTCATAGCTATTTCTTTAGAACTCCATTTTTTCTATCGATTGAGTACAAGAAACTGCCCATTTACGATTTCAACTACCCAATAACATGGTCAGAAATTTGCAATTTGGCCAATTTTCACGAAAATTAAAAAATATGACAATTTCAAAATAGGGTCCAAAATGAACAATGCAGACATTCCTGGCTCTAAAATAATATTTTCTTTGTTCATCAGTCACATCTCCAAGCCCCTCTGATATTTCTCTTGCTTTCTATTTTGAATTTTTATTCAAACAAAAAATAGAAGATTTACTGTTATGCAGACTACTGCAATACTGTAATAATTGTATAAATAACATCAACCCATTCATGACTGCATATTAGAATGGCTAGTTGGACATTTATTGGACAAAGACGTCATTTATTTACTTTTGAACGTCGACAAAAATCAAACATTTCCCCTACTTTGAGCTCCATTTCCAGGTTCTTTTTTGAGTAAAATCAATCAAAATCACCTCTATTTCTATAATATGTTTTCCATTCTATCAAATGAGACCAAGAAAACGATAATACAACCATAAATACTATACGAAAATAGACCACAATATCGGCATTTTGATTAAAAAAGATGGTCGGAGTTTTTTTTTTTTCTCATTATGCACTGCATGCTCCAGGATTTTTTTTATGTGGTGCACAACTGACCACACAGACCCATTCTCTCACATGTGAGCCTACCAGCTTTCTCCTGCTTGATTTGAAGCCGCTAGAATTTATGAGTATACATATATACGTCAAATACGGTACCTCGTAAGAATATATATACGTTTCTCGACGGTCAAAGGGTTAATGTACATTATGATGCAAACAGTATATTGAAATCTGATGCATTTTAGCAAACTTTTCAGAGAAAAAACTTATGAAGTACTTCCAGATACTCCCAAATATGTTGTCTTTAAAAATATTTTTTCACACTGATGGGATGGCAGATGGTAGGGGGAGGAGAGAGAGTGTGTGTGCAGAGCATGTCTTGAGTTTTACAATGTCTCACTGTACTCACCTAATTGTGGTTGCAGGGGTCAAGTCATAAGCTCCTGGCTCTGCCTCTTCACTGGTTGCTACTGTCTTCTCTCTCCCTGCTCCATGAGCTTTATGGATCCTACCTCCACCATGTCACTTTCCAAACTATTCCACTCTTGACAACTCTATGGCTGAAGAAATATTTTTTAACATCCCTCTGACTCATCTGAGTCTTCAACTTCAAATTTTTACCCCTTGTTGCTGTGTCCCATCTCCGGAACATTTTTGTCTTTGTCAACCTTGTCAGTTTTCCTTTCAGTAAATTTAAAATGCCATTTTGTTTTCCCCCATCCCCTTATCCTTCAGTGCCCTCAGGCTGATTTTCCCTTACCTCTCCTAGTAGTACATGCCCCTTAGCTCTGGGACTAGTCTTGTTTAAAACCTTAGCACATTCTCTAAAATTTTTTGGCATCCTTGTCCAGGTGGGTTCCCTACTAATGTGCATACTCTAATATGGGCCTGACATACACAGTGGTACAGTCTTTTGAACGATTCCATACCGAGGTATCGAACGCTATTCTTAAGTTGCCAGGTGCCCATATGCTCCAGCGGTTATTGGTTGATGTGCGCCCTCAGGACATGTGCTCAGTATTTACTCACCCCAAGATCCTTTTCCTTGAGTAAGGTTTGCAGTCTTTGGCCCCCTAGCCTGTACTTTGTCTGTGGTCTTTTTCTGTGTAACTTTATCAAGCAACACCTAGTGAAACAATGGCAGAATATTTTCACAATGTTTCACTCAATGCTGACTGAGCCAAACACTGTCAGAATAAATACTTGTTATGCAAACTTTGTCTCTACCATGTTGCCACACTTATGAAGGAGTTTTAGAAATTTTTTTTTTTTTTATTTTTTTTTTTTTATCACACTGGCCGATTCCCCCCAAGGGCAGGGGGGCCCGAAAAAAAAAATTTTCACCATCATTCACCCCACATGTCTTCCCAGAAGGGTGCTTTACCTACAGTTTTTAACTGCACATTAACACCCCTCCTCAGAGTGCAGGCACTGACTTCCCATTCCAGGACTCAAGTCCGGCCTCCCGGTTTCCCTGAACCCTTCATAATGTTACTTTGCTCACACCCAACAGACTCAAGTATTAAAAACCCCTTTTTCTCCATTCACTCCTATCAACACGCTCAGCATGCCTGTGGAAGTCCAAGCCCCTCGCACACAAAACCTCCTTTTACCCCCTCCCCCAACCCTTCCTAGGGCCCACCCTACCCCGCCTTCCTTCCCCTACAGACTTTACACTCTTGAAGTTTATTCGTTTTCGCCCATTCTCTTCATTCCGAACCACCTCAACAACCCCCTTTCCCCAGCCTCTGGGCAAAAGTTTTTTGGGAATCCCCCCACCTCCCCCTAACTTTCCCAAAATACGAAATCTCTGCATTATATTTCCACCACACATTCCCTCAGACAACATCCCACTGCCTCCCGCCTTCTCCTCGCTGACATTCATCCCCAGCTTTACACCCTATAAGAGCGTTGGAAAAAATATACCTCATACACCCCCTTTGCTCCCAAAGGAAAGTTCTCTGTCCCCAACTCCTAAATGCACCACTACTCTTTTTTCCCCCCTCAATTCTATGTTCCCCCCATCTTTCATAGACCCAACCGCGACACGCCACTCCCAAATACTAAACGTTCCCCCTCCATACTCTCTCCCCCAATTATATTCAAACTTTCATCATAATCTTTTTTTTACCTCATAACCTTACTCTTTCCTTATTCCCTTTAATTTTTTCTTTTTCACACCCTACCAAATTCATCCACCAATCTCTGCAGCTTCTCTTCAGAATCTCCCAAGAGCACAGGTATCACCCAAAGAGCAGCTGTGACAACCCCCCACCCCTGTGTTGTTCCCTTTATTTTTTTAACCCCAAACCCTCTTGCCAAGACCCTCCCCATTTACTTCTTTTTAAAACCCCCAAACTTAAATTTTTTAAAACAAAAAGGGGTGACTTCACACTTTTCCTTGTCTAAGGCCTACTTTTACTGGGAAAAAATTTCCCTCTTTCTACATACTCTAATTTGACCCTAAATACCTGGGAAAAAAATTTCTTCACTGTTTTTCATAAAAAAACCCCCCTTAAACCTTTAAACTTGCAACATCTCCCACATTGCCCCCTACCCCCCTGTCATAGGGTTTTTCCCAAAATCCATAAATGCCACAAAGACCTCTTTCCCCTTACCCTTAAAATATGTTCCCCTTTATATGTTTCACTGAAAACACCTGGTCCAACACACCCCCTACCTTTCCTAAAGCCTCCTTGTTCATCGCTTCCTTTTTCTCCCTCTTACTCTTAATTTTTTTCAATTATAACTCTACCATACACTTTCCAGGTACACTCAACGACTTTTTCCCCCTAAAAATTTTTGCACTCTCTTTTTTCCCCTTTGCCTTTTTTACAAAAGGGAAAATGCATGCTCTCTGCCAACCCCAAATTTTTATTTTAATGTAATTTAAATTTTCCCTTTAAAAGCATTCTTTTTCAGTGGGTGTGGAAACCCCAAGCAATCACCTTTCCCGGTGAGCTTTATGCCCGCTTCCCCGTTGGGCAGGCCCCATCCCTTGCTCCCATGGGGGTTACAGTACCTATTGCCCAAGGACCCCAAGCCAAATGGGGGCCCCTAGCAAAAACTGCTGGGATGCCTTTAAAAATTCTCTTGGATTTCAGGACTGTTTAGTCTTGCAGAGATTGCAGCTGGCAGCTTAACTATTTACAGTATTGTTAAATAGTAACAAACTGGCATCTCACTTGCCACTGCATCTGCCAACCATTGCCACCCACATGTGGCACCAAGAGACAGCATCTCCTTAGTGTTTTCCTGCTGCAACCTCCCCTCCATTCTACTCCCAAGTTTCTGAAGGCCCTAGCCTCACTTGACCTCCATTCCTTCACTGGTCCCCTCTCTACAGCTTGAATTGTGGATAATATGTTTATGGATGCTGGTTTGGTTTTCAAAGTATGGCAAAGGCATCCTTAGATAGTGCTCTTTCTCAGTTAAGATTAATTTTTTTTTCCAATACGATGTTCTGCCTCTCTTCCTTCGGCCTCCTCCTCTAACTTTTCTTTTGGTGTACCAATCTCAGTCCTCAGAGAATTTAACTGGAATGGTCTTGTGGAGTTCATGTTGGCTATGACACCACATTTTGTGTCCACAATCTTCCTGATGCAACATCAGGGAAAGTCGCACCTCATCCTTGGACCTGAAAGCATTCAGTGTGCAAATGCATCTGACCTTGCTGAAGATGCATTCCATGTCTAGGACTTCACCATAGCATGGCTGACCTCTACAAGGCCTGGCACGTGGGATTCAATTTTTATCCTAACCTTGTGTGATTACAGAGGCTCTCCAGTTGTGATGATTCCAGCCATGACATTTTCCCTCCTTAGCACTCCCTCATGACTTGCTTCCAGTTGCAGCACTGACCTTGACATATGTCTACAGCTTGCAGCAGCTTGCAAGACCCTCATCAGCTTCAGTTTTAAATAAACCAGAAAGAACTTGAGGCTATCTATACTGCTGTAAGGCATTTGGGACACTTACAGGATTCAACCTTGGCAGTTTTATCTGTCAGTTGTGAGAGAAAGGAAATCTATTTGCATCCATGTACTTTCCCCAGCATTCAGTATCCCAGCAGATCAGTTAATACATCACCTTTTGGGATTGCACAAGTGGGAATATTGTCCACAGGTATTGTACACTCTTGTTGCACATGTAGATTTGTTTGCCTTTAGGCCCAACAAGACAACTCTGGTCCTCAACTCTTCTTTCTTGGACCCATTAGCCTCTACTCTGGTTAGTTTCTTCCTCACCTATTGGGAATTTGAATTTCCTAATATATGCCCATCTACTCTATTTGGGCTGCCATCTCTCACCTTGCTATGCTCTTATTGTTGTACTATTTCCCTTTGACCCCAAAATCCCAACCTTGCGAGTCCTCTCAAAGATTTTTCAACTCAATGTTCTAGTCTCCCAGCCATTTTAGAGCAGTTGGATGCTGGCTTCACTCTTCCTGGCTGTTATGAGGTCTGGCTCACCTTGGCTGTGTTCAGCTGAGACCTTGGTCCTCACTTTCTGGACAGGTGTCAACCCCAACTTCCACAAGTGTACTTTATCTCCTGCTCTGAGTCATGATCTCACTGCTACTACACTCTGGTGGAGGCTTGGCTCAGGCTGAGCTGTATGTTCCTTTTGGGTTTAATGCTTAACTTGATTATAATAATAATTATCTCAGGCTGAGCATGAAGATTCACACACTATTCTCACACACTTATTTAGTAGCCAGTTAAATTACACTGGACAACAAAATGAGATAAATGTAGGTGTTCCTATGTAAACCAGGCAGCATGCTGCGTCCAAATTTGAAGTTGAAATTGAACTAGCAGATCAAGAGTTTACGTTATTAGGAAACATAATTTCAAGAATTGTTTACTTATAAATCATAATCCATCAAAATTTACAGCACAGGTAATATAATGAGGCGTTAAAATTTTTTTTTTTTTAAACAAGTCGGCCGTCTCCCACTGAAGCAGGGTGACCCAAAAAAAAAGACAATCCCCAAAAAGAAAATACTTTCATCATTCAACACTTTCACCTCACTTGCACATAATCACTGTTTTTGCAGAGGTGCTCAGAACACAACAGCTTAGAAGCATATACGTATAAACATACACAATATATCCCTCCAAACTGCTAATATCCCGAAACCCCTCCTTTAGAGTGCAGGCATTGTACTTCCCATTTAAAGGACTCAAGTCTGGCTATATAAAAATAACTGGTTTCCCTGAATCTCTTCACTAAATATTACCCTGCTCACACTCCTACAGCTTGTCAGGTCCCAAATACCATTCGTCTCCATTCACTCCTATCAAACACGCTCATGCACGCCTGGTGGAAGTCCAAGCCCCTCGCCCACAAAACCTCCCTTACCCCCCTTTTCTTTCCAACCTTTTCGAGGACAAACCCCTACCCCGCCTTCCTTCCTCTACAGATTAACGCTCTCCATATCATTCTACTTTGATCCATTCTCTGTAAATGACCAAACCCACCTCAACAACCCCTCGTCAGCCCTCTGACTAATATTTTTATTAACTCCACACCTTCTCCTAATTTCCACACTCCCGATTTTCTGCATAATATTTACACCACACATTGCCCTTAGACAGGACATAAGAGTGTTGATACTACTATACTTTCATACATTCCCTTCTTTGCCTCCATAGATAATGTTTTTTGTCTCCACATATACCTCAATGCACCACTCACCTTTTTTTTCCCTCATCAATTCTATGATTAACCTCATCCTTCAAAAATCCATCCGCCGACACGTCAACTCCCAAATATCTGAAAACATTCACTTTCTTCCATACTCCTCCTCCCCAATTAATATCCAATTTTTCTTTATCTAAATCATTTGATACCCTCATCACCTTACTCTTTTCTATGTTCACTTTCAACTTTCTACCTTTTCACACACTCCCAAACTCATCCACTAACCTTGCAATTTTTCTTTAGAATCTCCCAAAAGCACAGTATCATCAGTAAAAGCAACTGTGTCATTTCCCATTTTGCATTTGATCACCATAATTTAACCCCGCCCTCTCCCGAACACCCCCCAGCATTTACTTTCTTTACAACCCCATCTATAAATATATTAAAAAACCATGGTGACATTACACAAACCCTGTCTAAGACCTACTTTTACCAAGAAGTAGTTCTCCCCCTCTTCTACACACCTAACCTGAGCCTCACTATCCTCATAAAAAATCTTTACGCATTAGTAACTTACCACCTATTCCATATAGTACTTGCAACATTTGCCACATTGCTTCCCTATCCACTCTATCATATGCCTTTTCTAAATCCATAAATACAATAAAAACTTCTCTACCTTTATCTAAATACTGTTCACATATATGCTTGATCTACACATCCCATACCCACTCTAAAACCTCCTTGCTCATCCGCAATCCTACATTCTGTCTTACCTCTAATTCTTTCAATTATAACCCTACCGTACACTTTTCCTGGTATACTCAGTAAACTTATTCCTCTATAATTTTTACAATCTCTTTTGTCCCCTTCCTTTTATATAAAAGGACTATACATGCTCTCTGCCAATCCCTAGGTACCTTCCCCTCTTTCATACATTTATTAAACAAAAATACCAATCACTCCAACTATATTCCCCCCTGCTTTTAACATTTCTGCCATGATCCCGTCAGTTCCAGCTGCTTTACCCCCTTTCATTCTACGTAATGCCTCACGCACCTCCCCCATACTCACATCCTGTTCTTCTTCACTCCTAAAAGATGGTATACCTCCCTGGCCAGTGCATGAAATTACCACCTCCCTTTCTTTGTCGACATTTAACCCTTTGACTGTCGCAACCCCCAATCCTGAGGTGTCTCCTGGTGTCGCAAAATTTAAAAAAAAAAAAAAAATTATTTTTTCTTATGAAATGATAGAGAATCTTTTCCCGATTGTAATGACACCAAAAAAAACGAAATTTGATGGAAAACTGATGGAATTATGCTCTCGCGAAGTTAGCGACCTCGGCGCTGTTTACAAATCGGCGATTTCGCCCACTTTGAGCCCTATTTTCGGGTAATTTCATTGTTCCAGTCGCCCAAACTCATAGCTATTTCTTTAGAACTTCATTTTTTCTATCGATTGAGTACAAGAAACTGCCCATTTACTGATTTCAACTACCTAATAATGTGGTCAGAAATTTGCAATTTGGCCAATTTCACGAAAACTAAAAAATATGACAATTTCAAAATAAGGTCCAGAATGAACAATGCAGACATTCCTGGCTCTAAAATAACGTTTTCTTTGTTCATCAGTCACGTCTCCAGGCCCCTCTGATATTACTCTTGCTTTCTATTTTGAATTTTTATTCAAACAAAAAATATTAGACTTACTATTATGCAGACTACTGCAATGCTGTAATAACTGTATAAATAACATCAACCCATTCATGACTGCATATTAGAATGGCTAGTTGGACATTTATTGGACAATGGCATCATTTGTTTACTTTTGAACATTGGTAAAAATCAAACATTTCCCCTACTTTGAGCTCCATTTCTAGGTTCTTTTTATAGTAAAATCAATCAAAAACACCTCTATTTCTGTAATATGTTTTCCATTCTATCAAATGAGACCAAGAAAACGAGAATACAATCATAAATACTATACGAAAATAGACCACAAAGTCGGCATTTTAATTAAAAAAAACGGTCGGAGTTTTTTTTTTTCTCATTATGCACTGCGTGCTCCAGGATTTTTTTTATATGGTGCACACTGACCACACAGACCCATTCTCTCACATGTGGGCCTACCAGCTTTCTCCTGCTTGATTTGAAGCCGCTAGAATTTATGAGTATATATACGTCAAACACGGCACCCCGTAAAACGTATATATACGGCCGCGACAGTCAAAGGGTTAAAAGTTCTTCAAAATATTCTCGCCATCTACACAATACAGTGGACCCTCGACATTTGTTACGCAGAGATGCAGTTATAATATATGTCTTTCATATTTGCTCATCTTTCTAATATTATATTGCGATTACTATCGTTAAATGCTAAAACGAGAGTAATCAGCTTTATAATATTAAATATTCATTTTCACCTTTCCCATTTTTCATTATATGTATATATTTATTCTGCTGTGGAAATGGGTAACTACCAATTTGTTTGGCCTCACTTCTACACTACTCGCCTGAAGCGAGCTGACGTCAGGTGTGAGTGGGGTAGATTAAACAGTTCAACACTTCTCTCTGTGTAGAGAAGGTCTCCACAGCTTACTCACTTTACTCTCTTAAAGTCACCAGAAATTGTGAAATTTTCCTTAAACAGAAGTTCTCGTCTGTGGAGACTTCAAGTTTGCTAAGCCATTATCCTAATCTCCTTAGAAAATAGGAAATAATGTAACTTTTGTCAACTGTATATGAAAGGTTCATACAACAAAAATTGAAGGTCTTCATCTTTAAGTAATATATAAAGTCTATATATATATTATATATATACTTTGTCTTTAACAATATCTATTCTGTATTAAAGATACATTTTAAAATGTTTGTTGATCTCCCTACAACCTTATTACGATAGGACTGGAGAACAATTCTCTTTCAAAAAGTCCCCTAGACTAACAACGCCCAGGGTTTATAAAGTTTATCGTAATAACATTCAATACTAATCCGTTCCTGAGAGCTATCGAATATCGAAAATATCGAAAGTCAAATTAATTTTCCCCATAAGAAATAATGGAAATCAAATTAATCAGTGCAAGACACGCAAAAGTATGAAAAAAAAATTTACCACATGAAATATTAAGTTTAATACAATAGAATAATTACAATAACAATAGAATAATTGACACTTACCTTTAATAAAGATCTGGTGATGATTGATGGGATGGGAGGAGGGGAGAGTGTGGATGGTGTTAGTGTTTAGAAGGGAAATCCCCTTCCATTAGGACTTGAACTGGCAGCCTCACCATGCCTTACCACACTGTGTGTGCCACTACGATTCTTAAATCTTTCAAACCAACCTTTGCTGGCCTTAAATTCACTCGCATCACCACTAGTTGCAGGGAATTTCTTTACCAAATCATCATGCACTCCGACACACCCACTTTCGTACTTTGCAATTATCTCTTTCTTCATTTCAATAGTCATTAGCACCTTTTTTCTCGAAGGGTTGGCACTAGAAGCTTTCTTGGGGCCCATGGTTACTTATTTTGCAGAAACAAGCACCAAAAACAGTGATAATATGGATAATATGGAATGTACCGAATGTATCCTTAAATGCGTGCACACTGGCTGGCTTGTAAACACTGGCACACACGGTGCAGTTCAGGCCACACGTAGACACATCTCGTATTAATCGTATTGCATGTCGGGTTTTCCATCGAATGTTGAGGCGAAATTTTTGCGTTAAAATGCATCAAATGTCGGATTTATCGAATGTCATTGCCATCGAATGTCGGGGGTCCACTGTTCTTCCATCTCCCCATCTACTAACTCCCCTACTCTGTTTTTAACTGACAAATCCATTCATTCCCTAGGCTTTCTTAACTTAACTCCAAATTTTTTTCTTATTTTCATTAAAATTTCTTGACAAGTGCCTCTCCCACTCTATCATCTGCTCTCCTTTTGCACTCTCTCACCACTCTCTTCACCTTTCTTTTACTCTCCATATACTCTACTTTTCTTATAACACTTCTGCTTTGTTAAAACCTCTCATAAGCTAAACTTTTTCTCTTTTATCACACCCTTTACTTCATCATTCCACCAATCACTCCTTTACTTCATCATTCCACCAATCACTCCTCTTTCCTCCTGCTCCCACCCTCCTATAACCACAAACTTCTGCCCCACATTCTAATACTGCATTTTTAAAACTATTCCAACCCTCTTCAACCCCCCCCCCCCCCCCGACTACTCATACTTGCACCAGCCCACCTTTCTGCCAATAGTTGCTTATATCTCACCTGAACTTCCTCCTCCCTTAGTTTATACACTTTCACCTCCCTCTTACTTGTTGTTGGCATTTTCCTCTTTTCCCATCTTCCTCTTACTCTAACTGTAGCTACAACTAAATAATGATCCGATATATCAGTTGCCTCTCTATACAGTGGACCCCCGGTTAACGAACTTTTTTCATTCCAGTAGTATGTTCAGGTGCCAGTACTGACCGAATTTTTTCCCATAAGGAATATTGTGAAGTAGATTAGTCCATTTCAGACCCCCAAACATACACGTACAAATGCACTTACATAAATACACTTACATAATTGGTCGCATTTGGAGGTGATCGTTAAGCGGGGGTCCACTGTAAATGTGTACATCCTGGAGCCTACCCATCAACCTTTTATCCACCAATACATAATCTAACAAACTACTTTCATTATGTGCTATATCAAACCTTGTATATTTATTTATCCTCTTCTTCTTAAAATATGTATTACTTAAACACCGAATTACAGAAAATATCTACCTGGATGAGGACTAACAAACTTACACTAAACATTGACAAAACCTACTTCATTCAGTTTGGTAACAGAGCTACAGATGTACCTCTTAACATAACGATAAACGGATCACCTATCACAAAGCTAACAGAGGGAAAATTCTTAGGAATCCACCTCGATAATAGACTCAAATTTCATACACTATACAACAAATTCTAAGAAAATTTCCAAGACTGTAGGCATACTATCGAAGATACGGTACTATGTTCCACAGTCAGCCCTCCTAGCCCTTTATCACTCTCTTATTTACCCCTATCTCACCTATGGAATTTGTGCGTGGGGCTCAACAACAATTAACCATCTCAGACCACTAATTACCCAACAAAAGGCTGCAGTTAGAATGATAACAAATTCTCACTACAGGCAGCACACTCCACCAATATTCAAAACACTCAATCTACTCACCATACAAAACATCCATACTTATTATTGCACCTATTACATACATAGAACACTTAACTCTGATATTAACCCTCCCCTCAAACATCTTGCCAACCTCAACAGAACACATGACCATAACACAAGGCACAGATCACTCTTTGATGTTCCTCGTGTCCATCTCACACTATGCAAAAACTCAATGCACATAAAAGGCCCTAAAATCTGGAATTCATTACCTGTAAATATAAAAGAAACACTACCTGTTTATAAATTCAAGTCTCTTCTCAAAGTTCACTTACTCAAAACCAAATAAATAGTGAATAACTGAACCTTATAAATTGTATATCCAAAATGTTACTCACAATTATATCACATAAATGTTAAACCTAGGACCCAATCTAACTTTGTTATTTTTTTAAATACACTACCTAACAGAATACTCCATTCTACTGAATGTACAGCAATGCATGCAACCATATGACCTGTCTTTGTAATACTCATTTGTGCTTTATAGTTATCTGTTTACAATAATGTCTTATCACTGATTTCATCATTGCTTAGTTAATATTAAGTTAATTTTAAGCCAGCCCGTAATGCTATGCATATAAGTGGCTTTGGCATGCTGCTCTTACCTGTATTTTTTTTTGTACCTCTGTATGTATGCTAAAATTTCTAAATAAATAAATAAATAAATATTACCAAACTTATCCCATATTATAAAGTAACTGCAAAAGAACGCTTCAAGAACATTAAGCAACATATTCTCACTGGAAGTAGAAAACATTTTAAGCATTTGACTTATGACTAAGAGTGGTGTCTTTGAAGAAAGCAACAGCAGTCCACCATCATATTGGGACTGAAACACCTCTGATAGCATACCTTCATTGTACTGATATCTTTATGAAACTTTTCACCATGCTCATCACTAACAGCACCAAAGACTGGATACAAAGAAGGCCAGGAGTGAATGAAGAAAGTATAATTTCGGGGACATGTAGCAACCAAGTATTCTATATGTTTTTATCATGTTTTGTACTAACTCAGCATAAATGTCTACTCTGTATCTTCCTGGGAAGTTCTGGACAACCTGTTTGAAAGCTTCCCTTGCAGCCAGCTCCAGTGGGGTCACCTGTTTCAAGTCTACCTGGAGGGTGTTCTGAGGGTCAACGCCCCCATGACCCAGTCCTTGACTGGGCCTCCCAGTGGATCAGGGCCTGATCAACCAGGCTGTACAAGCCACACCCCAGCTGATTGGGTACTGACTTTAGGTATCTGTCCAGCTCCCTCTTGAAGGTACAGGGTCTAGGTAATTCCCCTTATGCCAGGTCGAATGTTGCTGAACAGTCTTGGGCCCTGGACACTTACTGTGTTTTCTCTTAATGTACTAATGGTGCCCCTACTTATCATTGGGGGTATGTTGCACCATCTGCTCAGTTTTTTGCTTTCATAGGGAGTGATTTCTGTGTGCAGATTAGGGACCAATCCCTTTAGGATTTTCCAGGTGTAGATTATGATGTATCTCTCTCGCCTGTGCTCCAGTGAGTACAGATCAAGTGACTCTAAGCATTCCCAATAGTTAAAATGTTTGACGGAACTTATATGTGCAGTAAAGGTTCTCTGTACATGCTCTAGGTCTACAATTCCACCTGCCTTGAATGGAACTGTTAGTGTACAGCAGTATTCCAGCCTAGAGAGAACAAGTGATTTAAAAAGGATCATCACTGGCTTGGCATCCATTGTTTTGAATGTTCTCATTATCTATCCTATCATTTTCCTCGCAAATGTGATAGTGACACTGTTGTGACACTTAAAAGTTAGATCCTCTAACATTATCACTCCCAAGTCCTTCACACTACTTTTCTGCTGTATTGTGTGACTAGAGTTTGTAGAATACTCAGTTCTGGCTATTATTTCAGCTTTGACTGGAAAACCAAGTTGGATAATAGTTTACATATTTGTGACCCAATATATACTCCAGCCTTAATTTTTGTGTCAAAACCCCTCCCAATTTTTCCTTTTGAGGATGCACCAGTGGCACATGTTGCTTGCTAAATTTTTCTAGAATAGGATCTTTTCTTGCCTGCCATTCTTTGATCTTGTAGTGGTTAGTTTCATTATGACTATTCCATAAACAAAGGAAGCACAAGTGTTTTGTGTAACCAAATTGGAGACCAAGTATTAACCTTATCACTTTTAGGTCCCCACATACCTGTCATGATTGTATTTTGAGTAAAATTTCCACATACTCATACATTTTCTTTAGTCCCACAACATGAGCCACTGGCATAGATGGCTTTTAATTGCAATTATGAAGGAGCGCTTCTTTCAAACTGACCTTGCTGGAATCAATCAATGAACAGTCTCCATTCATCAGACTGGTGCTCATAACCCAGTTCCTTATTAAGATCATTCACATCAGTGCAGAAATGCACACCATTCTCCATTTGACAGAATGTTGCCAAACTAGTATGGCATGCACAAAAAGTGAGAGATTTTTGTTCTTTCTAGTAAAAGGTTCCACTCTTGTAAATACAATCCAAGCAGGTCTGTCTTATTCTTTGATAGGTTAAGGTCACTGATGTAGAGTAATTAAGCAAGGCTGTTTTAAAGTTTCAGATTCTGGTGGTTCATAAAGATTAGTGTTGTCAGTTTCTTCACTACTATCACATGCAGTGTCATAAGCAACAAGTGGAACAGGTATAGCAGTGTAATGTTGACTCACAATCTGCATATGTTATCTTGTTCTTGTTTTTCTTTGAGAAATCAACCACAATACCATGCAGAAGTAAAAGTCGTTCAGGTGATTCTTCAGTTCTTGCCACACCATTGCAACTGCAAATGGCACTGATGTACATTTCCCACTCGACCACTGTGTCAGTCCAGAGGTACAAACAATACAGTATAGTATGAGTATGAGCTCAGGTTTGATCTTCATCACCCATCTTACAACCTGTGGCATGCAAAGAGTACGTAACCTTTATTCGGCGCATGTACACACCCTCATTTACAGGCTATCTCCCCCAACCAGCGAACCAGGTTGCTAAGAGTTGATGGGGCCCCGTCGTTCAACTAGTGACCAGGTTCTAGCCAATAAGAAGATGATTTTGGCAATCGCAGAGGTTATGTGGGTACCACTCTCCTGTCTGCCCTTGTCATTCCCATTCTAGAGCTGGTTGAAGCACGGTCTGCTATCTTGTGGCTTCTATTTCTGCTTTGCTTACCGTGGAGTGCACTATACTTATCACTGTACATAGTGTACATATTGCTGTTCTAAATTGGTGAAGGATAATATAAGTCTAAACTTTTTCTGCTGTGTTTATTTTGCTCCCATTACACCCGGGGTAACAGGCCATTTGGAATCCTGGGTTGTAATATGGTAGCCTGTCCGAGAGCTGGAGCTGGACTTAGAGAAACGGTTGAGTTTAGGGTGAAGCTCGTAGCAGGAACATTGTGCAGCTTGCTGTCTGGCATTGCTTTACAAATTTTGCGTGTCAGTTGTTACTAGCCTGTTCGGTGGAGAATTTTGCAGTCGGCTTTGCTTGTATGCGTATTCTGCAATCGTACTGTGCATAGCTAAGCGTGTTCTGCAAATTAACATGTTACGTTGGGGTATTCTGCAATCGTACTGTGCATAGCGAATAACTTATGCCACCTAGACGAGTCAGACGTCTGGTGTCGGCATATACTTTGCATAACCTACCTAAATTGTCCCTACAGCGTTGTTGGCAAATTGCTCGTTCCATTGGCATTAAATACAAACGCACTCTCACAGCTGCACAACTGCATTCACTGATTGCTGACAAACTTATAGAAGAAGAGATGGCACATCAGACTCCTCCCTCTACGGGAGCTAGGGCAAAAACTCCTATGTTCTCGCAGGAGGAAGATGATACACCTACGGAGCAAAATGGTCAGTACAGTGCAGCTGGGTTGTCTCAAGGTGAATCAGCGTCGCTGGCACTTGAGCTGGCAAAAATCAATCTTGAGCAAACTAGGGAACAGAGAGCATTCGCAAGGGAAGAATTTGATAGAGAAAGAGAAAGGAGGCAGTTTTCGCATTCTGTAAATGATTTTAGTTTACAAAAAGCAGTACAGTTTGTTCCCCGCTTCAATGAGGCTGAACCAGAGCAATTTTTCGAAAGCTTCGAAAATCAGGCTCGAGCCTTGAGGTGGCCGGAACAGCATTGGGCATCGTTGGTTCATACAGCATTATCGGGTAAGGCACAGGAATTTACGTCAGTATTAAATGACGCTGAATTCTCTGATTATCAAGTAGTGAAGACCACAGTGTTGGGAGCATATACATGTATCCCAGCCAAATATCGCAAGCGTTTTAAATTAAGCAGGCGGCAGCTTGGTCAATCCCTAGTGGACTTTGTGAGACAGCAAACCAAAGCTTTTACCAGCTGGTATAAAGCAAGTGGTGTCTCTACCTTTGAGGAGCTGGTGCAGCTTATTCTGATTGATAACCTGCTGGAGTCTGTGGGACCAGAGGTTCGAGTCTTTCTGCAGGATCGTGACTTAACCACTGCATTGGAGGCAGCCAGGTTGGCTGATACCTTCGAAACTAACCGCTCCTTGTCCGAGTGGTCCCGTCTCTCTTTTCAACAGCCTGGCATGAGCAGAGATCGTCAACCTTGGAGAATGAAGTGCCAGCCGGAGGGAGAACGTCTACGTCAGCCAACTAAGTCACCTGGTGAGCCACGCTTCTCAACATATGGTCCACCTGCGGAGAGGCAAACTACTCATGGTGCATCTCGACAACAGCATCCAGAGAGACACCAGCCAGAACGACACCATTTGCAACGTCAACAGGGAGTAAAGGGCAAGCCTGTCGTCTGCTTCAGGTGCAATAAAGTAGGTCAAATCAGTCCCAACTGCCCCCATAAACCCCAACCCATTGGGAAAATCTCTAATATCCTAGTAACATGTCCCCTAGAGAAGTAGAAAAAGGTATGGCCCCTTATTATTGCAAAAGTCTTATTTCCCTTCAGGAAAACTCAGAAACAACTAAAGTAAAGACCTTTAGAGATACTGGAGCATATTGCTCACTTGTAAGAGAGGGAATATTACCCCTTTCAGAGAATACTTCTTCGAATTCCTCTGTTTTATTGGAAGCATTTGGAGGAGCTATATATTCTGTTCCTTTGCATAAAATTTATGTACAGTGCAAATATTACACTGGGTACTTGACTGTAGGTGTCTCAAAGGGATTCCCCATGAAAGATGCAGTGTTATTACTGGGTAATAACATTACTACTGTTAGTTCGTGTCCTGAACCTATAATGATTAATTCTTCTCCGGTGTTGGCCATAACTTGGGCAACATCCCAAGGGTTGTCTGGAGGGAATGTTGACCTATCCTTGGACGACTCCGATCTCAGAATAGCCACATTGTTTTACGAGGAAAACTGGCCAGAGCCTCGTAGATCAAGTGAACAGACCCCAATCAAGCCTTCCTATTCCCAGGTTGCAGGATTGCCAGATGTCTGTTTCCATGCCCGAGGGACTGTCCTTCCGGGAGGAACAACGAAAGGACCCTTCTTTAAAATTCGATTTTGAGGCAGCCATGGGTAAATCCTCTTTGGGTCATCCGGTCAAGTATGAAGTTAAAAACGATTATTTGATCTGCACTGAGACTGGTAAGGAGATAGAGGGCCGGCAATTGTATGACAGGTTAGTGGTTTCCTGGAGTTTACCTGGAGAGAGTTCCGGGGGTCAACGCCCCCGCGGCCCGGTCTGTGACCAGGCCTCCTGGTGGATCAGAGCCTGATCAACCAGGCTGTTGCTGCTGGCTGCACACAAACCATCGAACGAGCCACAGCCCGGCTGATCCGGAACTGACTTTAGGTGCTTGTCCAGTGCCAGCTTGAAGACTGCCAGGGGTCTGTTGGTAATCCCCCTTATGTGTGCTGGGAGGCAGTTGAACAGTCTTGGGCCCCTGACACTTATTGTATGGTCTCTTAACGTGCTAGTGACACCCCTGCTTTTCATTGGGGGATGGTGCATCGTCTGCCAAGTCTTTTGCTTTCGTAGTGAGTGATTTTCGTGTGCAAGTTCGGTACTAGTCCCTCTAGGATTTTCCAGGTGTATATAATCATGTATCTCTCCCTCCTGCGTTCCAGGGAATACAGGTTTAGGAACCTCAAGCGCTCCCAATAATTGAGGTGTTTTATCTCCGTTATGCACGCCGTGAAAGTTCTCTGTACATTTTCTAGGTCGGCAATTTCACCTGCCTTGAAAGGTGCTGTTAGTGTGCAGCAATATTCCAGCCTAGATAAAACAAGTGACCTGAAGAGTGTCATCAAGGGCTTGGCCTCCCTAGTTTTGAAGGTTCTCATTATCCATCCTGTCATTTTTCTAGCAGATGCGATTGATACAATGTTATGGTCCTTGAAGGTGAGATCCTCCGACATGATCACTCCCAGGTCTTTGACGTTGGTGTTTCACTCTATTTTGTGGCCAGAATTTGTTTTGTACTCTGATGAAGATTTAATTTCCTCATGTTTACCATATCTGAGTAATTGAAATTTTTCATGTTGAAC
>NC_069437.1:43313916-43368625 GCF_026875155.1 Cherax quadricarinatus | reverse complement strand
AGCATCGAACTTAAGCTAAAAATCCTTTAGGAGTCAGGAATCGCGGGAAGAACTAAAAGCCATAAATGAAATCGAAAGAAACCCAAAGTATTTCTTCTCCTATGCCAAATCAAAATCGAGAACAACGTCCAGTATTGGACCCCTACTTAAACAAGATGGGTCCTACACAGATGACAGCAAGGAAATGATGAGCTACTCAAGTCCCAATATGACTCAGTTTTAGCAAGCCGCTAACCAGACTGAGAGTCGAAGATCAAAATGAATTTTTATGAGAGAGCCACAAAATTTGATTAACACAAGCCTATCCGATGTTATCCTGACGCCAAATGACTTCGAACAGGCGATAAATGACATGCCCATGCACTCTGCCCCAGGGCCAGATCATGGAACTCTGTGTTCATCAAGAACTGCAAGAAGCCCCTATCACGAGCCTTTTCCATCTATGGAGAGGGAGCATAGACACGGGGGTCGTCCCACAGTTACTAAAAACAACAGACATAGCCCCACTCCACAAAGGGGGCAGTAAAGCAACAGCAAAGAACTACAGACCAATAGCACTAACATCCCATATCATAAAAATCTTTGAAAGGGTCCTAGAAGCAAGATCACCACCCATCTAGAAACCCATCAGTTACACAACCCAGGGCAACATGGGTTAAGAACAGGTCGCTCCTGTCTGTCTCAACTATTGGATCACTACAACAAGGTCCTAAATGCACTAGAAGACAAAAAGAATGCAGATGTAATAATACAGACTTTGCAAAAGCCTTCGACAAGTGTGACCATGGGTAATAGCGCACAAATGCGTGCTAAAGGAATAACAGGAAAAGTCGGTCGATGGATCTATAATTTCTCACTAACAGAACACAGAGAGTAGTCGTCAACAGAGTAAAGTCCGAGGCAGCTACGGTGGAAAAGCTCTGTTCCACAAGGCACAGTACTCCTCCATCTTGTTCCTCATCCTCATATCCGACATAGACAAGGATGTCAGCCACACAACCGTGTCTTCCTTTGCAGATGACACCCGAATCTGCATGACAGTGTCTTCCATTGCAGACACTGCAAAGCTCCAGGCGGACATCAACCAAATCTTTCAGTGGGCTGCAGAAAACAATATGAAGTTCAACGATGAGAAATTTCAATTACTCAGATATGGTAAACATGAGGAAATTAAATCTTCATCAGAGTACAAAACAAATTCTGGCCACAAAATAGAGCGAAACACCAACGTCAAAGACCTGGGAGTGATCATGTCGGAGGATCTCGCCTTCAAGGACCATAACATTGTATCAATCGCATCTGCTAGAAAAATGACAGGATGGATAATGAGAACCTTCAAAACTAGGGAGGCCAAGCCCATGATGACACTCTTCAGGTCACTTGTTTATCTAGGCTGGAATATTGCTGCACACTAACAGCACCTTTCAAGGCAGGTGAAATTGCCGACCTAGAAAATGTACAGAGAACTTTCACGGTGTGCATAACGGAGATAAAACACCTCAATTATTGGGAGTGCTTGAGGTTCCTAAACCTGTATTCCCTGGAGCGCAGGAGGGAGAGATACATGATTATATACACCTGGAAAATCCTAGAGGGACTAGTACCGAACTTGCACACGAAAATCACTCACTACGAAAGCAAAAGACTTGGCAGACGATGCACCATCCCCCCAATGAAAAGCAGGGGTGTCACTAGCACGTTAAGAGACCATACAATAAGTGTCAGGGGCCCAAGACTGTTCAACTGCCTCCCAGCACACATAAGGGGGATTACCAACAGACCCCTGGCAGTCTTCAAGCTGGCACTGGACAAGCACCTAAAGTCAGTTCCGGATCAGCCGGGCTGTGGCTCGTTCGATGGTTTGCGTGCAGCCAGCAGCAACAGCCTGGTTGATCAGGCTCTGATCCACCAGGAGGCCTGGTCACAGACCGGGCCGCGGGGGCGTTGACCCCCGGAACTCTCTCCAGGTAAACTCCAGGAACCACTAACCTGTCATACAATTGCCGGCCCTCTATCTCCTTACCAGTCTCAGTGCAGATCAAATAATCGTTTTTAACTTCATACTTGACCGGATGACCCAAAGAGGATTTACCCATGGCTGCCTCAAAATCGAATTTTAAAGAAGGGTCCTTTCGTTGTTCCTCCCGGAAGGACAGTCCCTCGGGCATGGAAACAGACATCTGGCAATCCTGCAACCTGGGAATAGGAAGGCTTGATTGGGGTCTGTTCACTTGATCTACGAGGCTCTGGCCAGTTTTCCTCGTAAAACAATGTGGCTATTCTGAGATCGGAGTCGTCCAAGGATAGGTCAACATTCCCTCCAGACAACCCTTGGGATGTTCCCCAAAGTTATGGCCAACACCGGAGAAGAATTAATCATTATAGGTTCAGGACACGAACTAACAGTAGTAATGTTATTACCCAGTAATAACACTGCATCTTTCATGGGGAATCCCTTTTGAGACACCTACAGTCAAGTACCCAGTGTAATATTTGCACTGTACATAAATTTTATGCAAAGGAACAGAATATATAGCTCCTCCAAATGCTTCCAATAAAACAGAGGAATTCGAAGAAGTATTCTCTGAAAGGGTAATATTCCCTCTCTTACAATTGAGCAATATGCTCCAGTATCTCTAAAGGTCTTTACTTTAGTTGTTTCTGAGTTTTCCTGAAGGGAAATAAGACTTTTGCAATAATAAGGGGCCATACCTTTTTCTACTTCTCTAGGGGACATGTTACTAGGATATTAGAGATTTTCCCAATGGGTTGGGGTTTATGGGGCAGTTGGGACTGATTTGACCTACTTTATTGCACCTGAAGCAGACGACAGGCTTGCCCTTTACTCCCTGTTGACGTTGCAAAATGGTGTCGTTCTGGCTGGTGTCTCTCTGGATACTGTTGTCGAGATGCACCATGAGTAGTTTGCCTCTCCGCAGGTGGACCATATGTTGAGAAGCGTGGCTCACCAGGTGACTTAGTTGGCTGACGTAGACGTTCTCCCTCCGGCTGGCACTTCATTCTCCAAGGTTGACGATCTCTGCTCATGCCAGGCTGTTGAAAAGAGAGACGGGACCACTCGGACAAGGAGCGGTTAGTTTCGAAGGTATCAGCCAACCTGGCTGCCTCCAATGCAGTGGTTAAGTCACGATCCTGCAGAAAGACTCGAACCTCTGGTCCCACAGACTCCAGCAGGTTATCAGAATAAGCTGCACCAGCTCCTCAAAGGTAGAGACACCACTTGCTTTATACCAGCTGGTAAAAGCTTTGGTTTGCTGTCTCACAAAGTCCACTAGGGATTGACCAAGCTGCCGCCTGCTTAATTTAAAACGCTTGCGATATTTGGCTGGGATACATGTATATGCTCCCAACACTGTGGTCTTCACTACTTGATAATCAGAGAATTCAGCGTCATTTAATACTGACGTAAATTCCTGTGCCTTACCCGATAATGCTGTATGAACCAACGATGCCCAATGCTGTTCCGGCCACCTCAAGGCTCGAGCCTGATTTTCGAAGCTTTCGAAAAATTGCTCTGGTTCGGCCTCATTGAAAGGGGAACAAACTGTACTGCTTTTTGTAAACTAAAATCATTTACAGAATGCAAAACTGCCTCCTTTCTCTTTCTCTATTTAAATTCTTCCCTTGCGAATGCTCTCTGTTCCCTAGTTTGCTCAAGATTGATTTTTGCCAGCTCAAGTGCCAGCGACGCTGATTCACCTTGAGACAACCCAGCTGCACTGTACTGACCATTTTGCTCCGTAGGTGTATCATCTTCCTCCTGCGAGAACATAGGAGTTTTTGCCCTAGCTCCCGTAGAGGGAGGAGTCTGATGTGCCATCTCTTCTTCTATAAGTTTGTCAGCAATCAGTGAATGCAGTTGTGCAGCTGTGAGAGTGCGTTTGTATTTAATGCCAATGGAACGAGCAATTTGCCAACAACGCTGTAGGGACAATTTAGGTAGGTTATGCAAAGTATATGCCGACACCAGACGTCTGACTCGTCTAGGTGGCATAAGTTATTCGCTATGCACAGTACGATTGCAGAATACCCCAACGTAACATGTTAATTTGCAGAACACGCTTAGCTATGCACAGTACGATTGCAGAATACGCATACAAGCAAAGCCGACTGCAAAATTCTCCACCGAACAGGCTAGTAACAACTGACACGCAAAATTTGTAAAGCAATGCCAGACAGCAAGCTGCACAATGTTCCTGCTACGAGCTTCACCCTAAACTCAACCGTTTCTCTAAGTCCAGCTCCAGCTCTCGGACAGGCTACCCATATTACAACCCAGGATTCCAAATGGCCTGTTACCCCGGGTGTAATGGGAGCAAAATAAACACAGCAGAAAAAGTTTAGACTTATATTATCCTTCACCAATTTAGAACAGCAATATGTACACTATGTACAGTGATAAGTATAGTGCACTCCACGGTAAGCAAAGCAGAAATAGAAGCCACAAGATAGCAGACCGTGCTTCAACCAGCTCTAGAATGGGAATGACAAGGGCAGACAGGAGAGTGGTACCCACATAACCTCTGCGATTGCCAAAATCATCTTCTTATTGGCTAGAACCTGGTCACTAGTTGAACGACGGGGCCCCATCAACTCTTAGCAACCTGGTTCGCTGGTTGGGGGAGATAGCCTGTAAATGAGGGTGTGTACATGCGCCGAATAAAGGTTACGTACTCTTTGCATGCCACAGGTTGTAAGATGGGTGATGAAGATCAAACCTGAGCTCATACTCATACTATACTGTATTGTTTGTACCTCTGGACTGACACAGTGGTCGAGTGGGAAATGTACATCAGTGCCATTTGCAGATGCAATGGTGTGGCAAGAACTGAAGAATCACCTGAACGACTTTTACTTCTGCATGGTATTGTGGTTGATTTCTCAAAGAAAAACAAGAACAAGATAACATATGCAGATTGTGAGTCAACATTACACTGCTATACCTGTTCCACTTGTTGCTTATGACACTGCATGTGATAGTAGTGAAGAAACTGACAACACTAATCTTTATGAACCACCAGAATCTGAAACTTTAAAACAGCCTTGCTTAATTACTCTACATCAGTGACCTTAACCTATCAAAGAATAAGACAGACCTGCTTGGATTGTATTTACAAGAGTGGAACCTTTTACTAGAAAGAACAAAAATCTCTCACTTTTTGTGCATGCCATACTAGTTTGGCAACATTCTGTCAAATGGAGAATGGTGTGCATTTCTGCACTGATGTGAATGATCTTAATAAGGAACTGGGTTATGAGCACCAGTCTGATGAATGGAGACTGTTCATTGATTGATTCCAGCAAGGTCAGTTTGAAAGAAGCGCTCCTTCATAATTGCAATTAAAAGCCATCTATGCCAGTGGCTCATGTTGTGGGACTAAAGAAAATGTATGAGTCTGTGGAAATTTTACTCAAAATACAATCATGACAGGTATGTGGGGACCTAAAAGTGATAAGGTTAATACTTGGTCTCCAATTTGGTTACACAAAACACTTGTGCTTCCTTTGTTTATGGAATAGTCATGATGATACTAACCACTACAAGATCAAAGAATGGCAGGCAAGAAAAGATCCTATTCTAGAAAAATTTAGCAAGCAACATGTGCCACTGGTGCATCCTCAAAAGGAAAAATTGGGAGGGGTTTTGACACAAAAATTAAGGCTGGGGTATATATTGGGTCACAAATATGTAAACTATTATCCAACTTGGTTTTCCAGTCAAAGCTGAAATAATAGCCAGAACTGAGTATTCTACAAACTCTAGTCACACAATACAGCAGAAAAGTAGTGTGAAGGACTTGGGAGTGATAATGTTAGAGGATCTAACTTTTAAGTGTCACAACAGTGTCACAAATCACATTTGCGAGGAAATGATAGGATAGATAATGAGAACATTCAAAACAATGGATGCCAAGCCAGTGATGATCCTTTTTAAATCACTTGTTCTCTCTAGGCTGGAATACTGCTGTACACTAACAGTTCCATTCAAGGCAGGTGGAATTGTAGACCTAGAGCATGTACAGAGAACCTTTACTGCACATATAAGTTCTGTCAAACATTTTAACTATTGGAAATGCTTAGAGTCACTTGATCTGTACTCACTGGAGCACAGGCGAGAGAGATACATCATAATCTACACCTGGAAAATCCTAAAGGGATTGGTCCCTAATCTGCACACAGAAATCACTCCCTATGAAAGCAAAAAACTGAGCAGATGGTGCAACATACCCCCAATGATAAGTAGGGGCACCATTAGTACATTAAGAGAAAACACAGTAAGTGTCCAGGGCCCAAGACTGTTCAGCAACATTCGACCTGGCATAAGGGGAATTACCTAGACCCTGTACCTTCAAGAGGGAGCTGGACAGATACCTAAAGTCAGTACCCAATCAGCTGGGGTGTGGCTTGTACAGCCTGGTTGATCAGGCCCTGATCCACTGGGAGGCCCAGTCAAGGACTGGGTCATGGGGGCGTTGACCCTCAGAACACCCTCCAGGTAGACTTGAAACAGGTGACCCCACTGGAGCTGGCTGCAAGGGAAGCTTTCAAACAGGTTGTCCAGAACTTCCCAGGAAGATACAGAGTAGACATTTATGCTGAGTTAGTACAAAACATGATAAAAACATATAGAATACTTGGTTGCTACATGTCCCCGAAATTATACTTTCTTCATTCACTCCTGGCCTTCTTTGTATCCAGTCTTTGGTGCTGTTAGTGATGAGCATGGTGAAAAGTTTCATAAAGATATCAGTACAATGAAGGTATGCTATCAGAGGTGTTTCAGTCCCAATATGATGGTGGACTGCTGTTGCTTTCTTCAAAGACACCACTCTTAGTCATAAGTCAAATGCTTAAAATGTTTTCTACTTCCAGTGAGAATATGTTGCTTAATGTTCTTGAAGCGTTCTTTTGCAGTTACTTTATAATATGGGATAAGTTTGGTAATATTTATTTATTTATTTATTTAGAAATTTTAGCATACATACAGAGGTACAAAAAAAAATACAGGTAAGAGCAGCATGCCAAAGCCACTTATATGCATAGCATTACGGGCTGGCTTAAAATTAACTTAATATTAACTAAGCAATGATGAAATCAGTGATAAGACATTATTGTAAACAGATAACTATAAAGCACAAATGAGTATTACAAAGACAGGTCATATGGTTGCATGCATTGCTGTACATTCAGTAGAATGGAGTATTCTGTTAGGTAGTGTATTTAAAAAAATAACAAAGTTAGATTGGGTCCTAGGTTTAACATTTATGTGATATAATTGTGAGTAACATTTTGGATATACAATTTATAAGGTTCAGTTATTCACTATTTATTTGGTTTTGAGTAAGTGAACTTTGAGAAGAGACTTGAATTTATAAACAGGTAGTGTTTCTTTTATATTTACAGGTAATGAATTCCAGATTTTAGGGCCTTTTATGTGCATTGAGTTTTTGCATAGTGTGAGATGGACACGAGGAACATCAAAGAGTGATCTGTGCCTTGTGTTATGGTCATGTGTTCTGTTGAGGTTGGCAAGATGTTTGAGGGGAGGGTTAATATCAGAGTTAAGTGTTCTATGATGTAATAGGTGCAATAATAAGTATGGATGTTTTGTATGGTGAGTAGATTGAGTGTTTTGAATATGGTGGAGTGTGCTGCCTGTAGTGAGAATTTGTTATCATTCTAACTGCAGCCTTTTGTTTGGTAATTAGTGGTCTGAGATGGTTAATTGTTGTTGAGCCCCACGCACAAATTCCTAGGTGAGATAGGGGTAAATAAGAGAGTGATAAAGGCTAGGAGGGCTGACTGTGGAACATAGTACCGTATCTTCGATAGTATGCCTACAGTCTTGGAAATTTTCTTAGAAATTTGTTGTATATGTGTATGAAATTTGAGTCTATTATCGAGGTGGATTCCTAAGAATTTTCCCTCTGTTAGCTTTGTGATAGGTGATCCGTTTATCGTTATGTTAAGAGGTACATCTGTAGCTCTGTTACCAAACTGAATGAAGTAGGTTTTGTCAATGTTTAGTGTAAGTTTGTTAGTCCTCATCCAGGTAGATATTTTCTGTAATTCGGTGTTTAAGTAATACATATTTTAAGAAGAAGAGGATAAATAAATATACAAGGTTTGATATAGCACATAATGAAAGTAGTTTGTTAGATTATGTATTGGTGGATAAAAGGTTGATGGGTAGGCTCCAGGATGTACACATTTATAGAGAGGCAACTGATATATCGCGATCATTATTTAGTGTAGCTACAGTTAGAGTAAGAGGAAGATGGGAAAAGAGGAAATGCCATCAACAAGTAAGAGGGAGGTGAAAGTGTATAAACTAAGGGAGGAGGAAGTTCAGGTGAGATATAAGCAACTAATTGGCAGAAGGTGGGCTGTGCAAGTTTGAGTAGAGTCGGGGGGGGGGGGGGTTGAAGAGGGTTGGTGGAATAGTTTTAGAAAATGCAGTATTAGAATGTGGGTGGGGCAATGAGAAGTTTGTGGTTATAGGAGGGTGGGAGCAGGAGGAAAGAGGAGTGATTGGTGGAATGATGAAGTAAAGGAGTGATTGGTGGAATGATGAAGTAAAGGGTGTGATAAAAGAGAAAAAGTTAGCTTATGAGAGGTTTTAACAAAGCAAAGTGTTATAAGAAAAGTAGAGTATATGGAGAGTAAAGAAAAGGTGAAGAGAGTGGTGAGAGAGTGCAAAAGGGAGCAGATGAAAAGAGTGGGAAAAGGCACTTGTCAAGAAATTTTAATGAAAATAAGAAAAAATTTTTGGGGTTAAGTTTTAAAAAAGCCTAGGGAATGAATGGATTTGTCTTTAAAACAGAGTAGGGGATTTAGTGTGGGGAGATGGAAAAAACTGGCCCCGACTTCAAGGGCATTGACATTCATAAATCAAAATTTGATGCATTTTAACGCAAAAATTTCGCCTCAACATTGAGGGGGAAAAACCCCGACATGCAATACTTTTTAATAGAGATGTGTGTGTGGCCTGAACTGCCCGTGTGTGCCGTGTTTACAAGCCGCCAGTGTGCACGCTTTTAAAGGATACATTGGTACATTCCATATTTTCCATTTATCACTGTTTTTTGGTGCTTGTTTTGCAAAATAAATAAACCCTGGGCCCCAAAAAAAGTTCTAGTGCCCAACCCTTTCCCGGGAAAAAAGGGGCTAATGACTATTGAAATGAAAAAAGGATAATTGAAAATCGAAAAGTGGGGTTTTTGCGGAGTGCATGTGATTTGGTAAAAAAAATTCCCCGCAATGTGGTGATGGGTGTTTTAAGGCCAGAAAAAGGGTTTGGTTTTAAGTTTAAAAATCGTGTGGCAAAACGGTGGTTGGGGATGGTGAGGCGAGTTGTCTTGGAAGGGGATTTTTCACTAAAATCAAATTCCCCCCCCATCCCCCATTATCAAGTTTTTTAAAGGGAAGTGTAATTATTCTATTGTTATTGTAATTTTTCTATTGTTTTAAATTAATATTCATGTGGTAAAAATTTTTTTTTTATCTTTTGGTGTCTTGCACTGATTAATTTGATTTCCATTTTTCTTTGGGGGAAAATTAATTTTACTTTCGATTTTTCGATATTGATGCTCTCAGGAAGGATTAGTATTTAAAGTTTTACGATAAACTTTTAAACCCTGGGGGTTTTTGTCTAGGGGGGCTTTTTTAAAGAGAATTGTTTCCCCGTCCTATGTTAAAAAGGTTGTGGGAGATCAAAAAACATTTTAAATGTATCTTTAATACAGAAAAAGATATTGTTAAAGACAAATATATTTAAATATATATATGACTTTATTTTACTTAAAGATGAAAAACCCTTTAATTTTTGTTGTATGAACCCTTTTATATAAGTTGCAAAATTACTTATTTCCTTTTTTTAAAGGGTTAGGTTAAAGGCTTGAAACTTGAAGTCTCCACAGCGGAAAATTTTGTTTAAGGAAAATTTACAATTTTGGTGACTTTAAAGGGTTTTAAAAGGGGTAAAATGTGGAGGGGCCTTCTCTACACAGAGGAAATGTTTTGAACTGTTTAATCTACCCCACTCACACCTGACGTCAGCTCGCTTCAGGCGAGTAGTGTAGAAGTGAGGCCAAACAAATTGGTAGTTACCATTTCCACAGCAGAATAAATATATACATATAATGAAAAATGGGAAAGGTGAAAATGAATATTTAATATTATAAAGCTGATTACTCTCGTTTTAGCATTTAACGATAGTAATCGCAATATAATATTAGAAAGATGAGCAAATATGAAAGACATATATTATAACTGCATCTCTGCGTAACAAATGTCGAGGGTCCACTGTATTGTGTAGATGGCGAGAAATTATTTTGAAGAACTTTTAACCCTTTGACTGTCGCGGCCGTATATATACGTTTTACGAGGTGCCGTGTTTGACGTATATATACTCATAAATTCTTAGCGGCTTCAAATCAAGCAGGAGAAAGCTGGTAGGCCCACATGTGAGAGAATGGGTCTGGTGTGGTCAGTGTGCACCATATAAAAAAAATCTGGAGCAACGCAGTGCATAATGAGAAAAAAAAAACTCCGACCGTTTTTTTTAATTAAAATGCCGACTTTGTGGTCTATTTTCGTATAGTATTTATGATTGTATTCTCGTTTTCTTGGTCTCATTTGATAGAATGGAAAACATATTACAGAAATGAGGTGTTTTTGATTGATTTTACTATAAAAAGAACCTAGAAATGGAGCTCAAAGTAGGGGAAATGTTTGATTTTTACCAATGTTCAAAAGTAAACAAATGATGCCATTGTCCAATAAATGTCCAACTAGCCATTCTAATATGCAGTCATGAATGGGTTGATGTTATTTATACAGTTATTACAGCATTGCAGTAGTCTGCATAATAGTAAGTTAATATTTTTTGTTTGAATAAAAATTCAAAATAGAAAGCAAGAGTAATATCAGAGGGGCCTGGAGACGTGACTGATGAACAAAGAAAACGTTATTTTAGAGCCAGGAATGTTGCATTGTTCATTCTGGACCTTATTTTGAAATTGTCATATTTTTTAGTTTTCGTGAAATTGGCCAAATTGCAAATTTCTGACCACATTATTAGGTAGTTGAAATCAGTAAATGGGCAGTTTCTTGTACTCAATCGATAGAAAAAATGAAGTTCTAAAGAAATAGCTATGAGTTTGGGCGACTGGAAAAATGAAATTCCCCAAAAAAGGGTCAAAAGGGGCGAAATCGCCGATTTTTAAAAAAGCGCCGAGGTCGCATCGTAATTAATCCGTTCCTGGAGCCGTTACAATATAACGAAATTTAACGATTTACTAATCAATTTTCCCCATAAGAAATAATGTAAATACATTAATCCGTTCCTGGCACCCAGAAGTATAAAAAAATTTTTTTTATACATGAAATATACATTATTACATAACATACAATGTAAAAGATGGAATGAAAACATTAACAGCAACATCACTTACCATTATTGGAGATTCATCTATTGAAGGGAGACTGGAGGATGAGAGAGAGTGGAATGTTTACAGTTTGGAAGGGTAATCCCCTTCCATCAACACCTCAGGTTAACACATTTGCTTTTCTGGGTTGCTTCTCTCTCTGTTTTCTTAATGCCACTAGGACCACCCTTGAAGTCCCTGAATCCTGTCTCGCAAAATAACTGGGCGAGAGCTCTGTTTCTGGCGTCTCTTTAACACTTCCCTAAAATGGCCCAAGACTTTTGTAAACTGTACATGTTCCTAACACTGGCTTGCAACAACCTTGTAGGGTGATGTCTCCCATAAAGCTTTCCATCTTAACCCCACAAAGTAAAAATCTCTTTAATTTCTGAAGAAGCACCGTTCTTCCATCTCTCTTTTCCCCTCCTCAGCAGCAATATTCTGAGGCAGCCATCTGTTGCTTGTTCCTGCTGAAGCTCTTTGAAGCTCCTCAGTGGTGAGCTCTTCATTGTGTCTTTCACACACTTCTTCTTCCACAACCCCAAACTCACATCCAGACCCCATGGAAACTCCCAGTGCCACAATAGGTTTTAATACAACAGACATAGGCTGCATTAGGGTCAGTCCCAAACCTTCAAATCCCTCTTTTCGGACACAATCTTGCCACAATTTACTCCGGCAAGTCATCAAAATATCCGGTAGACACTGACTCCCACCCAAGCCATAACCTAATACGGGTGATGGCAATGGAGTGATGCTGAAGTTGTTCTTCGTCCAAAATTTCCCTTAGGGTCCAATCGTGTCTTGGTCAC
This sequence comes from Cherax quadricarinatus, assembly GCF_026875155.1. NCBI lineage: Eukaryota > Metazoa > Arthropoda > Malacostraca > Decapoda > Parastacidae > Cherax > Cherax quadricarinatus. The sequence goes on along the minus strand of NC_069437.1, from coordinate 43,356,363 downwards.
AGCAAGCACCTGTGTAAACACCTGCTTTTTGTAGAGTTTTTTTTAAAGTATTGCAATAACCTTCTGTTCCATGTGTTGGAGGAGAGGAGTGGATTCGGGGCAAGAACTTTACTGATGATGAACCCAACTCCTGCGAAAATTAGGTCATCCAAGTTTGAGGATTAGCAGTTATTGTTCCAATACTATCAGCACTATATATCCTATTTCTTTTCCAGAGATACTACACACACTAGGGTCCAAACACGTCATTGAACCACTTCGACGAAAATTTCCCTCGTGACCCAATGCGCTTTACTATTAATTTCCAAAACACACACCAATTTACTCTTCATAACATTTGTGTTGTCCTGAACACTCTTGGATTTTTCAAGATGGTACACTAGTATGGCTGCACTTTGAAATCCCCACTATCATTAGCACAGGAACATTAGCAATCAGCCTGTCATTCATCAGGCTTTGTCCCTGTCATTGCCTTTCCACGTTTTGTAATGAAAGGTCCTCTTTTGCATTTCTTTCCAAAAAGGCCTGTTTTCGTTACAATTGAAACACTTGTTCCGGTGTCCAGTCCTTCAGCCTCAATGTACTTCTTGTGACTGTTTTACCTATTTCTACTCGGTACTGCTTTCTTACTTATTTGGACTGTCGGGTTCTACTTTTGTTACTGTATGTTTACTGTCCACTACTTGTTTCTCATTTTCTCTTACATACACCTGGCTGTACTTTTGCTAGTTGGTGTCACTACTACTTCTCTTCGAACTTTAAATTCCTCCCTAATGCTCTTCTACTTGTTACTATTTCTTTCTGTACTTTTCCTCTCTTTTTTTTAAGTACTTTTTCTCGGGGGGGTTGGGGGGAGCTGTATAGATGATGGGGTGGGGGGTCCAACTTGTTACACTTTCTTTGCTTTACTTCTTCTCTTTATGTTACTTCTGCTATTCTCTCTTGAGGTTTTTGGTGACTCTGAACTCTATTTATCTATTCTCTTCTTGTTCTCACTTCAACACCTTGATGCTCTTTTGTAGTTGGTTTATGTTTGTCAGTTTGCTTATCCAAACCTCATTTGTCCTGGGAATTCATGCACAATATTTTTTCAGCCCACCTTGTGGTCGAACTGGCAGTCCCTCACCAGCCTATACCACATGGATATGCCAGTTACTGTTCTTAAATCTCTCAAACGCAGCCATTGCTGGCCTTAAATCACTCACATCACCACTATTTGCAGACAATTCTTTTACCAAATCTTCCATGGCAACAGCCGCTCTTCTCACCAAATAATCGAAGTCATAAGAAGTATCACCTGCAATTGATTTTCTCATTTATCCACACCAATAATAACTTCATCAACCTCTACCAGACGGTAATCTCATTTATGCCAGCCATAGTTATCCCTTGCAACAACAGCAACTTTTATTTTCTTTATCTATGCCACAATGGAACATAAGGTTTGTAGGAGGTTTCTTATACATCCTGGACTGTTCGTTCACACTTGTACCACTTTCGGGGGGTTGGGGGGCAATGATGGTTTTCTAAATTCAATCGTATAATCCTCACCTTCTTTACCACAGCTTGGCACAAGAGCTTTCTTTTGAGCCAAGGTAAGCTTATTAGTACAGTGGACCCCGCATAGCGAACGCCGTGCTAGCGAACATTCCCGCATAGCGAACGCTTTGTCCGCTAAAATTTTTGCCAACCGCGTAGTAGACAAAAACTCCGCACATCGAACTTCGATCGAGACTCGTCCAATGTGGGCCCTCAGCCAGCCTCACATTGCCGCCCGTCCCATGGTTATACCAGCTAGCCTGCCGCGGTAACATTCAAGCATACACACGTAATATTTCGAATTATTACAGTGTTTTCGGTGCTGTTAGAGGAAATAAGTGACCATGTGGCCCCAAGAAATCTTCTAGTGGCCAACCCTACACTCAAAGGGTAAGAATACCCATTGAAAATTAAGAAAGAAATCAGTGATAAGTATGATAGAGGAGTACGTATCACCGACCCTGGTCATGTTGTCCAAGAAACCACAATCACACCATCGCTTCTATTGTGGCAAGAAAACGGCAATCAAGGAAGCTGTATTTTGCCAAAAATTTTAACTGTTTTTCCGAAACAAAGATCGCAAGTGATGGAAGATGTTTGATAGACTCTTATTGGTGTTAGATAAATGAAAAACAGCTAGCAGGAGAATAGCGTCTCTCAAGCGACATATGTGAAAAGGCTAGGAAGTAAGCATGAACGCTTTAATTAAAAAAATTGCCTGCAACTAGGATGATGTGAGTGAATATTAAGGCCAGCAAAGGAGTGGTTTGATAGATTTAAGAAGCTTAGTGGGCACCAATGTGATACGGCATTGGTGAGGTCTGCCAGTTCGGACCACAAAGCGCTGAAAAATATGTGCATAATTCAAGGAGTACATAGAAAACTGAAGGACTGGATACCTTAACAAGAGTTAATTGTGATGAAACAGGCCTGTATCATGAAGAAAATGCCAAAGCAGGGACCTACCATTACTCAGGAGGAAAAGGCACACCCATGAAATAGCCTATGAAATACAGGCTTACTCCTTCTCATGTTGTGCCAATGCTACTGGTGATTTGCAAAGTTAAGCCGGTGGGGTTTATTAGTGTATCACTCTGAAACTCCCAAGCGTGTTCAGTCAAAAGACTGTTCCTCAAGGAAAAATTTGTGTTGCTGTGGAGGCAAGACAAAAGTGCAGTGTCGACTAGGGAATTATTTCTATAACTGGTTTACAACCATTGCATTTGCCCCCAATGTGAAAGATCACCTAACTGAAAAGAAATTAGACCTTAATGCCTCCTTTTGTTATGACAATGCCCCTGTCAACCTACCAGACGTGGCAACGACGACTTTATGTTGTGACAATGAGCTTTCATTAAGGTGAATGTATTTTGCAGCTCCTAATACCACTCCTCTCCTGCAAAGCCCTATGGACCATCAGGTCATTTCCAACCTTTTTCAAAGAAACTGTACACAAAAGCCTGTTTCAAAAGTGCTTTGAAGTGACCACAGACACTTGTTAGACTCTAAAAGAGTTTTGAAAGGATCACCTTAATATCCTCAGTTGTTTAAACCTTTAAGTTAAGGAATTGGGAGGAGTGACTAAGAGACCTTGAAATCTGCTATGGAAGAAACTGTGGCCAGAATGTGTATACAAAAGGGGATTTTTGAAAGGGTTTGAGGCAACCCTGAGAGGAATAGTATACCATTTGAAGAATCAATTGTTGAATAGGGGAAGTCCTTGGGGTTGGAGGTTAGTGGGTAGGATGTTAATAGTTTGGTGTAGGAGTGACAATTAATAAACTAACCCACTGATGAGCTGATAGATCAACTTCCAAGAGCAGAGCGCAGACCTGGGGAAACTAGGTTTCAGCAGAGGAGGGAGAGAGAAATTTTAAGGAATTGCCTACTTCAAAGTATTTCAGGAAATGTGTGCAAAATGGCATGAAGTGCAAACCTGTTTATGATGAAATATCTACCCTCCTACAGCTATGCAAGCCGTGCTTTGACTATTACAAATGACACTGTTGTGAAACACTTTAGGTAAAGGTTCAGAAAAGGGAACGCTAGGTACAGCCACTATTTAGCAGATATGTTGTGCGAAAGAAGTCATTGACTCTGAAGCTGGGTCCAAAGTGGCATTGAAAAGAAGAAGGGAAGTAACCCCAGATAAAGGACTTCTACCTCAAGTCCCATGAAGAGGAAACCCCCTCTAAACACACACACTTCTCTCTCTCCCTCCTCCCATCCCATCATTCATCACCAGATCTTCAATAAAAGTAAGTTGTCAGTAATGTGCATGGCCTTTTTCAGTTTGTGTGTTACTAAAATTAACATTATTTTGTGGTATAAAAAATTTTTTTCATACTTAAGTGTCTTGCATGGGGATTAATTTTATTTCCATTATTTCTTATGTTGAAAATAAATTCCATGAGCGAACATTTTCGCTAAAGCGACTCAGTGCCCTCTTGGCCACGGATTAAGTTCGCTGATGTGCGGTGGGTCCACTGTACTTGCAAGCTCTAAAATTAAATGGAATATTATGAAATATTTAGCTGGAGCACGTGAGGGGACCTTCGCTCACCTGGTAACAATGCCAGACTGGCTGCCGCCCCGACTCACCCTTTGGGTACATTTCCCGGATGAACCTACGACTCCACGTGTCAAACCTCTGAAAAATCGATGTCCAGTATATATAAACGAAAAAACCCCTATGATTGGCGAAATTTACGATAGCCGGAACTACGAAAAGTGGGGACCACTGAATAATGTATGCCCCTACCAATATAAGGTGTCCATCATGTTTCTCAACTACGTCACCTGAGATTACCCAATAACATCTTGGTATCTTTCAATGTTTTAACTTTACCCGTTTATACAACAATTATCCAATACATGTCACTCACACAGTCACAAATATAAAAGATTTTATACAAAGCATTTCCACTTGCTAGGTATATACGCTTGAATGACAGCCTACCTTTGAACAAAAAAAAATCCCCCCAAAAGACTCGTCAATTTACAAGATTCTTGAATTGCTAAAATACAAATTCTGAACTTTGTTTGAGATACATAAAAACATTTATAATCTTGTATACCGTCACTTCTGTCAGGCCTGGTTTTGTCAGAGAAGCGCAACATACGTAACAGAAAGAATAAACCTGTTTTCACTGGATGATTTTGCACTGAATACCCGGGGTAGAAATTAGCCGATCAGGTTAACCAGTATGCTTGTTATAAAATGGCTTATAGACATGAGAGCAGAATCATATTGCTGCAAAAAAGCAAATACAGTGGTCCTTCAATAATCGTCCATAATCCTTTCCTGGAAGTGGGCCTATATCGCAATGGACATGTTTACGAATCATTTTCCCCAAAAAATAAAGTAAATTACAATTAATATCCGTTCCTGACACCCAGAAATAATAACACACAAATTTATTTTACATGAAATATAGATGTAGTACAAAAACTATACAGTGGTACATGATGAATAAAACATTTAAAAAACCACCAAAATAGAAAAATAACACTTACACGTTAATTGGCGATTCTTCCTTGAGTATGGAAGACATGGAGAAAGGAACTGATTGATGAATTACTGCTTGGAAGTGGGAATCCCTTCCATCAACACTCGGTACCAATTGCTTGGTTCTGGGGTTACTATCTCTTCTCATGTTTCTTAATGCCACTAGGACCGGGACATGAGAGGTCACTGGAGTCCTGAGTCTGCATAAAAACTGTCTCATTAGGAGCTCTGTTTCTGGGCGTCTCTTTAAAACTTTCCTAAAATGGGCCAAACTCTGTCACTGTACAAGTTGCCGATATGCTTGCAACAATCCTTCTCTGGTGATGTTTCTCCATAAATCTTTCCATCCTACCCCACATTACAAAAATCCTCCTAATTTTCTGAAGAAGGCACCTCCTCCACTCTCTTCCTCCTCCTCTGCAGCAAGATTCAAGCGGCCAATCTGTTGCTGTTTCCTGATGAAGGTCTCTTGCAGCTCCTTAGTGGTTAGCTCTTTTTTTGGTCTCTCCACCAACTCTTCCACATCCTCTCAAACTCACATCCAACCCCATGGAAGTCCCCCAGTGCCACATGTATTTACAACTGACATAGGCTCATCAAGTGGTCACCCAAACCCTTCAAAAAATCCCTCTTGTGACACAATCTGCCACAAATTTCTCCAAGCAGAGTTCAAAGTCCTGGTAATTCACTCCCTCCTCAGCCTTACCTATGAGGCTTACACAATGGGAGAATACGGAAAAGTTTTCCTTATCCAAAAATCTCGTAGGGTCAAGTAGAGTGTCTCTAGGGTTCACATTCAGCACCTTCAAACATTGCTTTTGGTTGTAGAGTTTTTTAAAGTTTGTGGCAATGACCTTCAGTTTCCAAGGTTAGGAGGAGAGGATGGTAATTCGTGGGGCAAGAACTTTAAACCTGTTTTTGTATAAGACTACCGAAACTCCTTCAAAAGTAAGTCATCCAAGTTTGGAAGGATGAGCAGGGGCATTGTCCATTACAAGTAGGCACTTGAGATCCATTTCTTTTCAGGAGAGGTAATATTCCTTCATCACTAGGGCCAAACCACTTCGTGAAACCCCACTCTAGCAAAAAATATCCCTCGTGACCCATGAACTTACTAATTAGATTTCCGAAAACACACACAATTTACTCTTAATAATATAACATTGTATTTTCCTGAACACTCTGGGATTTTCAGAATGGTAACTAGTAACGGCTTCACTTTGACATCCCCACTAGCATAGCACATAACATTAGCGTCAGCCTTTCTTCCATAGGCAAGTGTTCCTGGCATTGCCTTTTTCCTCTTGGTAATGAAGGTCCTCTTTGCATTTTTCTTCCAAAAGAGGCCTGTTTAGTCACAATTGCACACGGATGTTCATGTTTCCAGTCCTCACTGTTTATGTACTCCCTGGGGAATACATACCATATTGTTTCCGGTTTCCTCCTTGTGGTGCCGAACTGGCAGCAACACCATGCCTTTACCTACCACACTTTGTATGCCAGTAACTCTTCTTAAAATCTCTCAAACCACCTTTGCTAGCCTAAAATCACTTCACATCATCACTAGTTTCAGCAATTTCTTTAACCAAATCATCATGCAACTGCCTAGCATTTTCACAAATAATCGTCATCATTAAGACAGTCTCCTGCTATGTTTTCTCATTTCTCCACACCAACAATTAACTTCTCAACATCAATCGAGTAATGGAGATCTCATTTTTGTCAGCAAATTTAACCCCCTTTGCCAAACAACAGCGTCCTTGATTTCTTTTCCTTGGCTATGATGGAAGATATGGTTTACTGATTTGTTATACAATCCTGGCCATTTCGCCCACACGTACGCCACTATCATATTGTTCAATGATGTTTTTCTTAAATTCAATCGTATTATCTCACCTCTTACCTAATGCATGGCACGAGGAGCTTTCTTTGGCTCCACTGTAGCTTTTTTAAGCACTTAAAATAAACTTGCAAGAGCACTAAAATAAATGAAATATTATGAAAAAGTTTCACTAGAGCACGTGAGGGGACCGTCGCTCACATGAGGTAAAAATGGCACACTGGCTGGTAAGGAAAGGCCGAGGCCTGGCTTGAGGCCGCTCAGACCGTGAGTACGCGTCCGGACGAAGGACTTATTAAGCGAGTTAACCGACCATTACCGAGCATATTTTGACGAAAAAACAGTACTATTCCGAAATGGACGACTTTCAGGCTGGACGATTATTTAGGACCACAGTACATTTCTACAAACAACTTACTCATTCCACCGGTGTATCCTTGACTGTGGTGATATGATCATATTTGCCATGGTGAACTTCAAATACTTACTTACTTTCCCTGATGATAGTGTCCATCAAAGGCTGGTCAAAGAATAGATCAAAGAATTCCAGTTCAATTGGCAGTGTTTCCAAGGGGACAAATTGGAATAATTCCACTTTCCCGATCATCAAGTTGGTGGTGCTGGATGGAGGAACAAAATTGGTTAAATTGATGCCAATCACAGATATGGTTTGCTGGAGGATACTGGAGCATCATATGCAGGTTGTGCTAGTAGTTGAGGTTGTGAGGGCTGGTGGCGATTCTGACCCGCTCTGTCCTTGAAACTGCGTAGCAGCAGCGTGGGTCACAGCCTGGGCTGGGTGCTCCATGCAAGGCCGTTCACTACCATCACCCACTACCACCCTATAGAGACTGCCTGATATCTCCTGTGGTCTATCCATGCCAAGTGTAGCCACACATCCACAACTATAACTATCCAATACCTGGTGTAAGGGCCATGGGATGTACTCCGGGAAGTACTCCGGGACGTACTCCGTCCCCTGAGCACGGCATAGGGTACACTACCCGACGCATGAGGGGCGTAACATACCGGACGCTTCACTGGTGAATAATGATCCTCCACTATCACTACTCGAAATGATCGTCAAGTAGCAAAAAAATCACATCCGACGTCACTATCCATCATCATTGCTGAAGTCGAGAGCCTGGCCACATGAAAATAATAGTTTTTCTCTGCGTTGCTGTACAACTGACCATGACTGACGATTGCCCAACACAAGGAAGAGGTTGAGGATCCGTCAGGGTTATTCTGCACTATATCGAAATCCGGCATTCCTTTCAGTCACTAACTGATCAAATCCAAAGAATTCGTCTCATTCTCCACTTCCAATCACTGTCAGAACTATCAGATAGGAAGAGGAGAGTCCCCAATTTTCCTTGGATGAGAGCGGCCAGTGACATAGGCAATGGTGAACAAGGGAACTGAAGCCGTCATTCCCACAAGCCCTAGTGGGCGCCTAGATATTTTGATTATGGTGCACACCCACCATGCAAGCGCTTTCTCTCATAAGTCGGGCCTATGAGCGTTTTTCGTGCAAATTTACGGGCGCTAGAATTTGCGTAGATCTATGTTTGGACACCCAACGTAAAGCCGTAGCCTACGGATCGGACCCTGGAAGTGTTAATAACCTGTATCTCAACAAAATACCAAAAACGGGAGTGAAAGCTGAGCAATATTTTAATGTTGCCGACAGTGTCGGGCTGAAATGCACCAGCTGCCAGGACAAGTAAGCCCTATAAACTGATACACATTTTCAGTGGTGTTACAGTTCTAATGGTGGATCAAAGAGACCTAAACCCCAGAAAATAAGTATTAACAATCAAACCTATGAATAGTCCCAAGAAAGGAAAGAAGAAAATTGATGAGGAAAACCTTTTTGTAGTACGTGGAACCTCAGTTTTTGTCTCCCTAGTTGGAGAAAAATTCTTTGAGAGAAATCTCTATAAAAAGTATTTTTTGTTAATATGTTTGGTGAGTCTTGGAACGATTCATTTGTTCCCGTTCCAGATACCCAAAAATTATACAAAAAACAACATGAACCCAACTCTACTTCTAGTATCTACAACAGTTTAACTATTCATTACTGTGGATTTGAGGGAAAAATTATCTCACCACTGTAGCCTAAGAATGTATGTAAATGTTTAACCAATAGCGAATATCCACAACAAGTTACCAAAGAGCAGCGAACAAACCCTCCTGGCTGATGAATACTGCAAGAAAGAAGTGAGGAAAAAAAATAACACCTATGTGAAACTGTAGGAAGTGTTGTAGATACAAGTACAACTTTGGTAGATGCAGATCGTCGTACATAAGCATTAAGTAGATGTACAATAACACTGCTATGAAGCAGGAACAGCACAAGAACCCAGTAGTGGCCAGTGAAGAAAAGGCCAGAGCAGAACACAAATGCCTGCAACCACATATAGGTAAATATACACAAACACCACCTCATCATCCAATAAAGTGAAGTCTACTATATGAGGCGATATGCCTCCTGACAACTCTGGGTAAAGTATCACTTGATGCCAACTTGTAACCTAGCACAGGGTACAATGTAAACAAAATAAGTGAATGGCTGCCAAAGAAAACACACCACGGGATTAGAAGAACACTGTAGGTGGATACACAACACTGCCTCACAAGGGCCCCCCCCCCCCCCCCCCATTGGGTTTGTACAGTAACACTTTTAAACAAACCATTATTTATGACCTAGTGGGTAGGTTGGTAGCTACAACCACCGAATTAGATACAACCGGTCCTGCCAAGTGAAGTGTGAAAAGGAAACCTGTTATGTTTTACAGATGGTATGATTATTTCTGGTGTCTTTTTTTTTTTGTCTCATAAACCTGCAATATACCTGGTACATCTTGCTAACTATCTCCTTACACTTAGGGCACACTTACACATGCCATGTACATGCCATAATATATACTAACCTAAATTGGGTTTCCTTCTAGTTACTTAATATTTCTTAATTTTTATTTCCTCTTATCTTCATGGTGGAAAGTGGAACAGAAACTCTTCCTCTGTAAGTTCACGTCGTGTCGTTAAAATGTGACTAAAATGCTGGGATCAAGGGGGCTAGTAACCCCTTCTCCTGTTAAATTACAGAAGAACCGATCAATTGAATAGTAGTTAAGTTCCTGAAAATGAGTGTTACACAAATCCATGTAAAGGAACTGAAGAACGTATGGGAAAAATAGGTTACATTCCGGGACCCCCAAAACAGCCTAACAAGCTTTTCTTTAGGTCTCTTACAAAAATAAAGAATAATTTACTTATTTATTATTTATTTATTTATTTATAACATTAGAGCACACATACATAGGGTACAAAAAAATACAGATAAGAAGCAGCATGCCAAAGCCACCTATACTTTCATCTGCATTAGCGGGCTGGCTTAAAATTAAACTTAAGATTATCTAAGCAATGATGAAATCATGACCAAACATTAATTTAAAACAGATTACTATAAATCACAAGTGAGTATTACAAAACAGGTCATAATGGTTGCAATGCATTGTTGTACATCAGTCATATGGAGTACTTCGTTAGGTGTGTATTTTAAATAAACAATAAAGTTTGACTGGGATTTAGGTTTACCATTTAAGTGATATATAAGTGGAGAACAATTTAAGATATACAATTTATAAGTTCAGTTATTCATTTTATATTTGGTTTTTTGGGGGATAAGTTAGTCTTTGAGAAGAGTCATGTAATTGTAATAAACAGGCAGTGTTCTTTTATATTTACAGGTAATTAATTCCAGAATTTTAGGCTTTTATGTGCAATGAGTTTTTTGCATAGTGTGAGATGGGGAGGGGGGGTGGGGACACGAGAACATCAAAGATTGATCTGTGCCTTGTGTTATGGCATGTGGTTCGTTGAGGTTGTGCAAGGAGATGTTTGAGTGGAGGGTATTAATATCAGCATTAGTGTTCTATTATGAAATATGAGCAGTAATAAGTATGGAATTTTGTATGGTGTGTAGGTTTAGTGTCTTGAGTAAAGGTGGAGTGGTGCTGCTGTAGTGAGAATTGTTTATCCTGTCTAAACTCAGCCATTTGTTGGTTAATTATGTGGTCTGAGATGGTTATTGTTTTTGAGCCTCAAGCACAAATTCCATAGGTGAGATAGGGGTAAATAAGAGAAAAGTGATATAGGGCCAGGAGGGACTGACTGAGGAGCATAGTACCGTATCTTCAGATAGTAAGCTACGAGTACATGAAATTTTTCTTAGAAATTTGTGATATGTGGTATGAAATTTGCGTCCTTTTCAGGAGGTGGATTCCTAAGAATTTTTCCCTACCTCCGTTAGCTTTGTGATAGGGTGATCCGTTATCATTATGTAGAGGACAGCTGTATGCTCTTTTACCAAACTGAAGAAGTAGGTTTTGTCAATGTTTAGTGTAATTTTGTTAGTCCCTCATCCGGTAGAATTTTCTGTAAATTCGGTATATTACAGTATGCTAGCGTGACTGGCTCGGTGTGGGAGAAGAGCGTAATGAAGTGTCATCTGCAAATAAGTGTGGTTTAGAGAAATTGCGAACCATTTGGATAGTCATATATGTATAGGAGAAAGTATAAGTAGGGCCAAGGACACTTCCCTGTGGGACACCAACTTATTTGGTTGTTCAGAAGAGTTTTGTGCCTCCATATGTGTACACATATTTGCTTCTTTGCGAAGGTATGACTTGAGGTAGTTGATGGAGTGCCCTCTTATACCATAGTGATGACCAATTTTACAGTGGAGCAAGTCCATGTCAACCTATATCAAAAGCTTACGAAAGTCAATTAAGAATCCCCATGGGACTTCTTTTTTTCTCTTTGCAGTGTATATATGTTCAGCATGTGTATAATAAGCATCATTAGTATTTTTTATTAGGCCTGACTCCAAATTGGCAGTGGTGTGTGAGTATGTTGGGAGTATAAGAAGGAGTAGATTTTTCGATTATGAATTAATTTTTCAAAGATTTTGAGAGAGGAGGTTGTTAAGTTTGATATGCCTATATTTTTCAAATCTGTTTGGTTTCCTCCTTTTGGATCGTTGGTGACCCATGCTATTTCTGAGTAACTGTAGGGAAGTTGGAGGATTCCATGATTTGTTAAAGATGTTGCAGATGATTGGGTGAAGTAGCAACATTGTGACATCTATTTTTGTATATAAAGGTGGTAAGGTATTTGAAATCCTCCTGCCATTGTTTATTAGTGGCGTTGATAATAAGGAGAAGCTCGTGATGGGTTAAGTCGGAGCTAGGAACAGATGTGTTCGGGAGTTGCCAGTGAGTAGTCATTTTTGTGGGGTATCTGAGCTTGGTATTTTTATTGGCAAGGTTTTGGTCCTATAGTGGAGAAGAAATCATTGAGTCCTGTGCTGATTCTGTTGTGGAGTTGGGTGGTCATATCTGACTTTGCTAATTTTTATTTCGGCTTTTCGAGATATCATTTTTGTTCCCTAGAATTTCTGATAGGGTTTACCAGGTCTTTAATTATATCTCCCCTCGTAAGTTGGATAATCTGGTTCTCATAAAAAATTTTTTATTTGCCTACCTTATCATGCCTGTTAGATTGACGAAGTAACGTTTTTGGTTTGGGTCTCTGGTTATGTGACCCATTCTGTCTGTTTTTCATATTGGTGTTTTGTATTTATGGATTTGAGAATGCGGGTGTTAGCCAGGGACTGTTCAGTCTCCTTAGCTGTCATCTGTTTTAGTTTTTTTAGGGCAGTGCTTGTTTATAGAGGTATTTGGTCTTCTTTAAGAAAATTAATTAATACCATTCCGTCAATAACTGTATAGATTCTAGCTCAGAGGTGCCAGTCCAATGTTTGTTACTGTCTGTTGTGAAGTTATTAATGCTTCCCATTGTGAAGTCAGACGAGACTTTAGTAGTAGTTTAGGTAAAAGTGCAACGTTGTTTCATATTGTTTTACAAAGTAATGTTTTTTCTGTTGCTATTAAGGCAAAATATGCAACAGAAATAAATTTCTTTCCTTAAATTGTGGTGCTGGTGTTTGTCAATATGGAAGGAGGTAGTGATAGGCATGACTGATGCCCACCTGGGCTGAGGTGGATATATTCCATTAATCATTCCAGTCAAGTGAGTGGCTCAGGTAGGACAGTTAGTCAAGTCAGTAAGTCATTCCCAATTTAATATGTCAATCATTCAAGTCAGTCAACCCAATCATCACAACAGTAAATCAGTCTAAGTTTCATCAAGGTCAGTAGTCGAGTCAGTAAATCAGTCAAGTCATTCAGTAATCAGTCAAGACAGTCATATTAGTAATTTAGAAAATCAGTAAATCAGGTCCGTCAGTAAGTCAAGTCACCAGCTTGGCAGTGCTGAATTTTTTCACTACCGTGAAGCAGAACGCTTAAAAAATTGAATTTTACGAAGTGTAAAATGTTAAATAAGCTTGCCAAAATTGACAGTATTTAATGAGAAACTGTTTTAAAGGAAAACTGTTTTAAACAACAGTCCACTGTACAAATCAAAAAAGAAAAACAAAATTTTTTCTTTTTTAGGTCAACCCTTCCTTGGTGGGATATTACCTTGTTTCTTGAAAAAAAAAATTATTAACTACAATAATAGTATTGTTAATGTATTTTATACTACCTATAGATGATAGTTGCTTTGATGGTATATAAGGAGAATGTCATGTTTTCTTCTGTCTTCAGAGACTACCTATCTATTAGAGCATCTCTTGACATATCATGCCCCTTAGCTCTGGATAGTCATGTTGCAAACCTTCACATTTTTCCAGCTTTTTATACATACTTTACTCAGAAGTGAGTTTTCATACTGAATGCTGAGATTATTACAAATGGATCTGACAAATTGTTGTGAATGACTCCTTATTGAATTCGAAAGCTAATTATATGCCAGTCTCATGGGTATTGCATGGCCGTTATTCAAGTGATGTGCACTCGGGGAGTATGCTTGGAACTAGAATCATTCTCCAGTTTCTTCCCTTTTCAGGAAGGTTTCTCTTTTGCACCCCCCAGACCTGTATCCTTTTCCTGATCACTTTGTCCTTTCCTGATCTTGATAACTCAGCATATGCTGGAGTTAAATTCTCACGCCACTTGACAGACCAATCCTGCAAGCTTGTCAACATCAGATTTTGTAGTCTTTTCTGGTTGGCTCTGTTAATTTTCTTCTTTACTGATTTTTCCTTCTGTCAGTCGTTCATAAAACGACAGGGAACAGTAACTGGTCCCAGTACTGACGCTTTAGAGCCCCTTATCACATCACACTTGCCCATTTTCTAACATCATTGCAGAAAAGAAAACTCATGTCTTCCTTTCTGTTAATCTATTCCTTATTTCCCTGTTATTCGCTTCCTGCTTTACTTGCTTTTGTTCGCAGTCTCTTGTGTAGAGGCTATAATGAATGTTTTCTTTACACTCCAAAATATGTAACACCAAGTAATACATTTTCTCTCTCTTGTCTAACTTTTGTTCCCTTGTTATAAGAAACATTTATGGCCTGAGAGACTTCATTACTGTAAAATATAATTTAATATATATAAACTCACTGTATGAACACAATAACCGCATCTAAAGTTATTTTCATATTATTGTTTGCCACTGTTGTTTATTACAATAATAAACATTGGCACAAATCTTGTATAAACTACTGTTCTATCATATATTTTAAATATTTACAATCAGCTGGACCGGTGGTTTTTTAGAAACTTCTGAGCTTTGGAACTCTTTGAAACTAGTCACCATGCACAGATGTACCTTCATTACCTCACCACATAAACCGCGTGTCCTTTTGCGTCTTTGTTGCCGGTCGTATTTGTTTGTGCCAGACGATGCATCTCTTCTGAGAAAATTTCTTCTGAGTTGAAGGAAGTTGTATTATGACATGAATCACCTCCCCTCCTCAAACTCTTGGGTATATCCTTATGAGTTTCGAGGACCTTGATGTATAGCAGGTGTTGTTTTACCTGTACTTACATTATGATTTGTCTGACAACAGACAATCAAAATCACCATAACGGTGGTCTGTAGCCATTCTTCATTTGGTACATATTATATGAGCATTGAGTCATTGATAATGACCATGAGAATGGAAGAAAAGTTTCATGTACCACTTGGAACTTATAAGAACACAATCAACAAAGCCAATCTGCCAATGTCACAATAGTCAACAACCAAACGCATGTTTTGTGTATAATCAAGTCACTGTCCACTGGCTTTCGCATACTTCATTTAGTCACTCGATCAACTTTGCCACTGTCTTGCATTTTCATTATGGTGATTGGTTGTCAACATGTGACATGCATCGTTTGTCATGCCACCGTAATCCCTGATGTCAATGGCAGTAAACACTGCACTGTCATCACCATAGAGCACCCCTACGTTGACCTTGGCATATGTTTTACGAAGTTGAGAACACACTGTGCCCACACATCTGTCTTTGCTCACTATCAAGAAATCACAGAGTAATGGCTGTGAACCATTTATCGGAATACAGTGGTCCCCATTCGTTTTATCGTAATTAATCCGTTCCTGGAGCCGTTACAATATAACGAAATTTAACGATTTACTAATCAATTTTCCCCATAAGAAATAATGTAAATACATTAATCCGTTCCTGGCACCCAGAAGTATAAAAAAATTTTTTTTATACATGAAATATACATTATTACATAACATACAATGTAAAAGATGGAATGAAAACATTAACAGCAACATCACTTACCATTATTGGAGATTCATCTATTGAAGGGAGACTGGAGGATGAGAGAGAGTGGAATGTTTACAGTTTGGAAGGGTAATCCCCTTCCATCAACACCTCAGGTTAACACATTTGCTTTTCTGGGTTGCTTCTCTCTCTGTTTTCTTAATGCCACTAGGACCACCCTTGAAGTCCCTGAATCCTGTCTCGCAAAATAACTGGGCGAGAGCTCTGTTTCTGGCGTCTCTTTAACACTTCCCTAAAATGGCCCAAGACTTTTGTAAACTGTACATGTTCCTAACACTGGCTTGCAACAACCTTGTAGGGTGATGTCTCCCATAAAGCTTTCCATCTTAACCCCACAAAGTAAAAATCTCTTTAATTTCTGAAGAAGCACCGTTCTTCCATCTCTCTTTTCCCCTCCTCAGCAGCAATATTCTGAGGCAGCCATCTGTTGCTTGTTCCTGCTGAAGCTCTTTGAAGCTCCTCAGTGGTGAGCTCTTCATTGTGTCTTTCACACACTTCTTCTTCCACAACCCCAAACTCACATCCAGACCCCATGGAAACTCCCAGTGCCACAATAGGTTTTAATACAACAGACATAGGCTGCATTAGGGTCAGTCCCAAACCTTCAAATCCCTCTTTTCGGACACAATCTTGCCACAATTTACTCCGGCAAGTCATCAAAATATCCGGTAGACACTGACTCCCACCCAAGCCATAACCTAATACGGGTGATGGCAATGGAGTGATGCTGAAGTTGTTCTTCGTCCAAAATTTCCCTTAGGGTCCAATCGTGTCTTGGTCACAGCAAGCACCTGTGTAAACACCTGCTTTTTGTAGAGTTTTTTTTAAAGTATTGCAATAACCTTCTGTTCCATGTGTTGGAGGAGAGGAGTGGATTCGGGGCAAGAACTTTACTGATGATGAACCCAACTCCTGCGAAAATTAGGTCATCCAAGTTTGAGGATTAGCAGTTATTGTTCCAATACTATCAGCACTATATATCCTATTTCTTTTCCAGAGATACTACACACACTAGGGTCCAAACACGTCATTGAACCACTTCGACGAAAATTTCCCTCGTGACCCAATGCGCTTTACTATTAATTTCCAAAACACACACCAATTTACTCTTCATAACATTTGTGTTGTCCTGAACACTCTTGGATTTTTCAAGATGGTACACTAGTATGGCTGCACTTTGAAATCCCCACTATCATTAGCACAGGAACATTAGCAATCAGCCTGTCATTCATCAGGCTTTGTCCCTGTCATTGCCTTTCCACGTTTTGTAATGAAAGGTCCTCTTTTGCATTTCTTTCCAAAAAGGCCTGTTTTCGTTACAATTGAAACACTTGTTCCGGTGTCCAGTCCTTCAGCCTCAATGTACTTCTTGTGACTGTTTTACCTATTTCTACTCGGTACTGCTTTCTTACTTATTTGGACTGTCGGGTTCTACTTTTGTTACTGTATGTTTACTGTCCACTACTTGTTTCTCATTTTCTCTTACATACACCTGGCTGTACTTTTGCTAGTTGGTGTCACTACTACTTCTCTTCGAACTTTAAATTCCTCCCTAATGCTCTTCTACTTGTTACTATTTCTTTCTGTACTTTTCCTCTCTTTTTTTTAAGTACTTTTTCTCGGGGGGGTTGGGGGGAGCTGTATAGATGATGGGGTGGGGGGTCCAACTTGTTACACTTTCTTTGCTTTACTTCTTCTCTTTATGTTACTTCTGCTATTCTCTCTTGAGGTTTTTGGTGACTCTGAACTCTATTTATCTATTCTCTTCTTGTTCTCACTTCAACACCTTGATGCTCTTTTGTAGTTGGTTTATGTTTGTCAGTTTGCTTATCCAAACCTCATTTGTCCTGGGAATTCATGCACAATATTTTTTCAGCCCACCTTGTGGTCGAACTGGCAGTCCCTCACCAGCCTATACCACATGGATATGCCAGTTACTGTTCTTAAATCTCTCAAACGCAGCCATTGCTGGCCTTAAATCACTCACATCACCACTATTTGCAGACAATTCTTTTACCAAATCTTCCATGGCAACAGCCGCTCTTCTCACCAAATAATCGAAGTCATAAGAAGTATCACCTGCAATTGATTTTCTCATTTATCCACACCAATAATAACTTCATCAACCTCTACCAGACGGTAATCTCATTTATGCCAGCCATAGTTATCCCTTGCAACAACAGCAACTTTTATTTTCTTTATCTATGCCACAATGGAACATAAGGTTTGTAGGAGGTTTCTTATACATCCTGGACTGTTCGTTCACACTTGTACCACTTTCGGGGGGTTGGGGGGCAATGATGGTTTTCTAAATTCAATCGTATAATCCTCACCTTCTTTACCACAGCTTGGCACAAGAGCTTTCTTTTGAGCCAAGGTAAGCTTATTAGTACAGTGGACCCCGCATAGCGAACGCCGTGCTAGCGAACATTCCCGCATAGCGAACGCTTTGTCCGCTAAAATTTTTGCCAACCGCGTAGTAGACAAAAACTCCGCACATCGAACTTCGATCGAGACTCGTCCAATGTGGGCCCTCAGCCAGCCTCACATTGCCGCCCGTCCCATGGTTATACCAGCTAGCCTGCCGCGGTAACATTCAAGCATACACACGTAATATTTCGAATTATTACAGTGTTTTCGGTGCTGTTAGAGGAAATAAGTGACCATGTGGCCCCAAGAAATCTTCTAGTGGCCAACCCTACACTCAAAGGGTAAGAATACCCATTGAAAATTAAGAAAGAAATCAGTGATAAGTATGATAGAGGAGTACGTATCACCGACCCTGGTCATGTTGTCCAAGAAACCACAATCACACCATCGCTTCTATTGTGGCAAGAAAACGGCAATCAAGGAAGCTGTATTTTGCCAAAAATTTTAACTGTTTTTCCGAAACAAAGATCGCAAGTGATGGAAGATGTTTGATAGACTCTTATTGGTGTTAGATAAATGAAAAACAGCTAGCAGGAGAATAGCGTCTCTCAAGCGACATATGTGAAAAGGCTAGGAAGTAAGCATGAACGCTTTAATTAAAAAAATTGCCTGCAACTAGGATGATGTGAGTGAATATTAAGGCCAGCAAAGGAGTGGTTTGATAGATTTAAGAAGCTTAGTGGGCACCAATGTGATACGGCATTGGTGAGGTCTGCCAGTTCGGACCACAAAGCGCTGAAAAATATGTGCATAATTCAAGGAGTACATAGAAAACTGAAGGACTGGATACCTTAACAAGAGTTAATTGTGATGAAACAGGCCTGTATCATGAAGAAAATGCCAAAGCAGGGACCTACCATTACTCAGGAGGAAAAGGCACACCCATGAAATAGCCTATGAAATACAGGCTTACTCCTTCTCATGTTGTGCCAATGCTACTGGTGATTTGCAAAGTTAAGCCGGTGGGGTTTATTAGTGTATCACTCTGAAACTCCCAAGCGTGTTCAGTCAAAAGACTGTTCCTCAAGGAAAAATTTGTGTTGCTGTGGAGGCAAGACAAAAGTGCAGTGTCGACTAGGGAATTATTTCTATAACTGGTTTACAACCATTGCATTTGCCCCCAATGTGAAAGATCACCTAACTGAAAAGAAATTAGACCTTAATGCCTCCTTTTGTTATGACAATGCCCCTGTCAACCTACCAGACGTGGCAACGACGACTTTATGTTGTGACAATGAGCTTTCATTAAGGTGAATGTATTTTGCAGCTCCTAATACCACTCCTCTCCTGCAAAGCCCTATGGACCATCAGGTCATTTCCAACCTTTTTCAAAGAAACTGTACACAAAAGCCTGTTTCAAAAGTGCTTTGAAGTGACCACAGACACTTGTTAGACTCTAAAAGAGTTTTGAAAGGATCACCTTAATATCCTCAGTTGTTTAAACCTTTAAGTTAAGGAATTGGGAGGAGTGACTAAGAGACCTTGAAATCTGCTATGGAAGAAACTGTGGCCAGAATGTGTATACAAAAGGGGATTTTTGAAAGGGTTTGAGGCAACCCTGAGAGGAATAGTATACCATTTGAAGAATCAATTGTTGAATAGGGGAAGTCCTTGGGGTTGGAGGTTAGTGGGTAGGATGTTAATAGTTTGGTGTAGGAGTGACAATTAATAAACTAACCCACTGATGAGCTGATAGATCAACTTCCAAGAGCAGAGCGCAGACCTGGGGAAACTAGGTTTCAGCAGAGGAGGGAGAGAGAAATTTTAAGGAATTGCCTACTTCAAAGTATTTCAGGAAATGTGTGCAAAATGGCATGAAGTGCAAACCTGTTTATGATGAAATATCTACCCTCCTACAGCTATGCAAGCCGTGCTTTGACTATTACAAATGACACTGTTGTGAAACACTTTAGGTAAAGGTTCAGAAAAGGGAACGCTAGGTACAGCCACTATTTAGCAGATATGTTGTGCGAAAGAAGTCATTGACTCTGAAGCTGGGTCCAAAGTGGCATTGAAAAGAAGAAGGGAAGTAACCCCAGATAAAGGACTTCTACCTCAAGTCCCATGAAGAGGAAACCCCCTCTAAACACACACACTTCTCTCTCTCCCTCCTCCCATCCCATCATTCATCACCAGATCTTCAATAAAAGTAAGTTGTCAGTAATGTGCATGGCCTTTTTCAGTTTGTGTGTTACTAAAATTAACATTATTTTGTGGTATAAAAAATTTTTTTCATACTTAAGTGTCTTGCATGGGGATTAATTTTATTTCCATTATTTCTTATGTTGAAAATAAATTCCATGAGCGAACATTTTCGCTAAAGCGACTCAGTGCCCTCTTGGCCACGGATTAAGTTCGCTGATGTGCGGTGGGTCCACTGTACTTGCAAGCTCTAAAATTAAATGGAATATTATGAAATATTTAGCTGGAGCACGTGAGGGGACCTTCGCTCACCTGGTAACAATGCCAGACTGGCTGCCGCCCCGACTCACCCTTTGGGTACATTTCCCGGATGAACCTACGACTCCACGTGTCAAACCTCTGAAAAATCGATGTCCAGTATATATAAACGAAAAAACCCCTATGATTGGCGAAATTTACGATAGCCGGAACTACGAAAAGTGGGGACCACTGAATAATGTATGCCCCTACCAATATAAGGTGTCCATCATGTTTCTCAACTACGTCACCTGAGATTACCCAATAACATCTTGGTATCTTTCAATGTTTTAACTTTACCCGTTTATACAACAATTATCCAATACATGTCACTCACACAGTCACAAATATAAAAGATTTTATACAAAGCATTTCCACTTGCTAGGTATATACGCTTGAATGACAGCCTACCTTTGAACAAAAAAAAATCCCCCCAAAAGACTCGTCAATTTACAAGATTCTTGAATTGCTAAAATACAAATTCTGAACTTTGTTTGAGATACATAAAAACATTTATAATCTTGTATACCGTCACTTCTGTCAGGCCTGGTTTTGTCAGAGAAGCGCAACATACGTAACAGAAAGAATAAACCTGTTTTCACTGGATGATTTTGCACTGAATACCCGGGGTAGAAATTAGCCGATCAGGTTAACCAGTATGCTTGTTATAAAATGGCTTATAGACATGAGAGCAGAATCATATTGCTGCAAAAAAGCAAATACAGTGGTCCTTCAATAATCGTCCATAATCCTTTCCTGGAAGTGGGCCTATATCGCAATGGACATGTTTACGAATCATTTTCCCCAAAAAATAAAGTAAATTACAATTAATATCCGTTCCTGACACCCAGAAATAATAACACACAAATTTATTTTACATGAAATATAGATGTAGTACAAAAACTATACAGTGGTACATGATGAATAAAACATTTAAAAAACCACCAAAATAGAAAAATAACACTTACACGTTAATTGGCGATTCTTCCTTGAGTATGGAAGACATGGAGAAAGGAACTGATTGATGAATTACTGCTTGGAAGTGGGAATCCCTTCCATCAACACTCGGTACCAATTGCTTGGTTCTGGGGTTACTATCTCTTCTCATGTTTCTTAATGCCACTAGGACCGGGACATGAGAGGTCACTGGAGTCCTGAGTCTGCATAAAAACTGTCTCATTAGGAGCTCTGTTTCTGGGCGTCTCTTTAAAACTTTCCTAAAATGGGCCAAACTCTGTCACTGTACAAGTTGCCGATATGCTTGCAACAATCCTTCTCTGGTGATGTTTCTCCATAAATCTTTCCATCCTACCCCACATTACAAAAATCCTCCTAATTTTCTGAAGAAGGCACCTCCTCCACTCTCTTCCTCCTCCTCTGCAGCAAGATTCAAGCGGCCAATCTGTTGCTGTTTCCTGATGAAGGTCTCTTGCAGCTCCTTAGTGGTTAGCTCTTTTTTTGGTCTCTCCACCAACTCTTCCACATCCTCTCAAACTCACATCCAACCCCATGGAAGTCCCCCAGTGCCACATGTATTTACAACTGACATAGGCTCATCAAGTGGTCACCCAAACCCTTCAAAAAATCCCTCTTGTGACACAATCTGCCACAAATTTCTCCAAGCAGAGTTCAAAGTCCTGGTAATTCACTCCCTCCTCAGCCTTACCTATGAGGCTTACACAATGGGAGAATACGGAAAAGTTTTCCTTATCCAAAAATCTCGTAGGGTCAAGTAGAGTGTCTCTAGGGTTCACATTCAGCACCTTCAAACATTGCTTTTGGTTGTAGAGTTTTTTAAAGTTTGTGGCAATGACCTTCAGTTTCCAAGGTTAGGAGGAGAGGATGGTAATTCGTGGGGCAAGAACTTTAAACCTGTTTTTGTATAAGACTACCGAAACTCCTTCAAAAGTAAGTCATCCAAGTTTGGAAGGATGAGCAGGGGCATTGTCCATTACAAGTAGGCACTTGAGATCCATTTCTTTTCAGGAGAGGTAATATTCCTTCATCACTAGGGCCAAACCACTTCGTGAAACCCCACTCTAGCAAAAAATATCCCTCGTGACCCATGAACTTACTAATTAGATTTCCGAAAACACACACAATTTACTCTTAATAATATAACATTGTATTTTCCTGAACACTCTGGGATTTTCAGAATGGTAACTAGTAACGGCTTCACTTTGACATCCCCACTAGCATAGCACATAACATTAGCGTCAGCCTTTCTTCCATAGGCAAGTGTTCCTGGCATTGCCTTTTTCCTCTTGGTAATGAAGGTCCTCTTTGCATTTTTCTTCCAAAAGAGGCCTGTTTAGTCACAATTGCACACGGATGTTCATGTTTCCAGTCCTCACTGTTTATGTACTCCCTGGGGAATACATACCATATTGTTTCCGGTTTCCTCCTTGTGGTGCCGAACTGGCAGCAACACCATGCCTTTACCTACCACACTTTGTATGCCAGTAACTCTTCTTAAAATCTCTCAAACCACCTTTGCTAGCCTAAAATCACTTCACATCATCACTAGTTTCAGCAATTTCTTTAACCAAATCATCATGCAACTGCCTAGCATTTTCACAAATAATCGTCATCATTAAGACAGTCTCCTGCTATGTTTTCTCATTTCTCCACACCAACAATTAACTTCTCAACATCAATCGAGTAATGGAGATCTCATTTTTGTCAGCAAATTTAACCCCCTTTGCCAAACAACAGCGTCCTTGATTTCTTTTCCTTGGCTATGATGGAAGATATGGTTTACTGATTTGTTATACAATCCTGGCCATTTCGCCCACACGTACGCCACTATCATATTGTTCAATGATGTTTTTCTTAAATTCAATCGTATTATCTCACCTCTTACCTAATGCATGGCACGAGGAGCTTTCTTTGGCTCCACTGTAGCTTTTTTAAGCACTTAAAATAAACTTGCAAGAGCACTAAAATAAATGAAATATTATGAAAAAGTTTCACTAGAGCACGTGAGGGGACCGTCGCTCACATGAGGTAAAAATGGCACACTGGCTGGTAAGGAAAGGCCGAGGCCTGGCTTGAGGCCGCTCAGACCGTGAGTACGCGTCCGGACGAAGGACTTATTAAGCGAGTTAACCGACCATTACCGAGCATATTTTGACGAAAAAACAGTACTATTCCGAAATGGACGACTTTCAGGCTGGACGATTATTTAGGACCACAGTACATTTCTACAAACAACTTACTCATTCCACCGGTGTATCCTTGACTGTGGTGATATGATCATATTTGCCATGGTGAACTTCAAATACTTACTTACTTTCCCTGATGATAGTGTCCATCAAAGGCTGGTCAAAGAATAGATCAAAGAATTCCAGTTCAATTGGCAGTGTTTCCAAGGGGACAAATTGGAATAATTCCACTTTCCCGATCATCAAGTTGGTGGTGCTGGATGGAGGAACAAAATTGGTTAAATTGATGCCAATCACAGATATGGTTTGCTGGAGGATACTGGAGCATCATATGCAGGTTGTGCTAGTAGTTGAGGTTGTGAGGGCTGGTGGCGATTCTGACCCGCTCTGTCCTTGAAACTGCGTAGCAGCAGCGTGGGTCACAGCCTGGGCTGGGTGCTCCATGCAAGGCCGTTCACTACCATCACCCACTACCACCCTATAGAGACTGCCTGATATCTCCTGTGGTCTATCCATGCCAAGTGTAGCCACACATCCACAACTATAACTATCCAATACCTGGTGTAAGGGCCATGGGATGTACTCCGGGAAGTACTCCGGGACGTACTCCGTCCCCTGAGCACGGCATAGGGTACACTACCCGACGCATGAGGGGCGTAACATACCGGACGCTTCACTGGTGAATAATGATCCTCCACTATCACTACTCGAAATGATCGTCAAGTAGCAAAAAAATCACATCCGACGTCACTATCCATCATCATTGCTGAAGTCGAGAGCCTGGCCACATGAAAATAATAGTTTTTCTCTGCGTTGCTGTACAACTGACCATGACTGACGATTGCCCAACACAAGGAAGAGGTTGAGGATCCGTCAGGGTTATTCTGCACTATATCGAAATCCGGCATTCCTTTCAGTCACTAACTGATCAAATCCAAAGAATTCGTCTCATTCTCCACTTCCAATCACTGTCAGAACTATCAGATAGGAAGAGGAGAGTCCCCAATTTTCCTTGGATGAGAGCGGCCAGTGACATAGGCAATGGTGAACAAGGGAACTGAAGCCGTCATTCCCACAAGCCCTAGTGGGCGCCTAGATATTTTGATTATGGTGCACACCCACCATGCAAGCGCTTTCTCTCATAAGTCGGGCCTATGAGCGTTTTTCGTGCAAATTTACGGGCGCTAGAATTTGCGTAGATCTATGTTTGGACACCCAACGTAAAGCCGTAGCCTACGGATCGGACCCTGGAAGTGTTAATAACCTGTATCTCAACAAAATACCAAAAACGGGAGTGAAAGCTGAGCAATATTTTAATGTTGCCGACAGTGTCGGGCTGAAATGCACCAGCTGCCAGGACAAGTAAGCCCTATAAACTGATACACATTTTCAGTGGTGTTACAGTTCTAATGGTGGATCAAAGAGACCTAAACCCCAGAAAATAAGTATTAACAATCAAACCTATGAATAGTCCCAAGAAAGGAAAGAAGAAAATTGATGAGGAAAACCTTTTTGTAGTACGTGGAACCTCAGTTTTTGTCTCCCTAGTTGGAGAAAAATTCTTTGAGAGAAATCTCTATAAAAAGTATTTTTTGTTAATATGTTTGGTGAGTCTTGGAACGATTCATTTGTTCCCGTTCCAGATACCCAAAAATTATACAAAAAACAACATGAACCCAACTCTACTTCTAGTATCTACAACAGTTTAACTATTCATTACTGTGGATTTGAGGGAAAAATTATCTCACCACTGTAGCCTAAGAATGTATGTAAATGTTTAACCAATAGCGAATATCCACAACAAGTTACCAAAGAGCAGCGAACAAACCCTCCTGGCTGATGAATACTGCAAGAAAGAAGTGAGGAAAAAAAATAACACCTATGTGAAACTGTAGGAAGTGTTGTAGATACAAGTACAACTTTGGTAGATGCAGATCGTCGTACATAAGCATTAAGTAGATGTACAATAACACTGCTATGAAGCAGGAACAGCACAAGAACCCAGTAGTGGCCAGTGAAGAAAAGGCCAGAGCAGAACACAAATGCCTGCAACCACATATAGGTAAATATACACAAACACCACCTCATCATCCAATAAAGTGAAGTCTACTATATGAGGCGATATGCCTCCTGACAACTCTGGGTAAAGTATCACTTGATGCCAACTTGTAACCTAGCACAGGGTACAATGTAAACAAAATAAGTGAATGGCTGCCAAAGAAAACACACCACGGGATTAGAAGAACACTGTAGGTGGATACACAACACTGCCTCACAAGGGCCCCCCCCCCCCCCCCCCATTGGGTTTGTACAGTAACACTTTTAAACAAACCATTATTTATGACCTAGTGGGTAGGTTGGTAGCTACAACCACCGAATTAGATACAACCGGTCCTGCCAAGTGAAGTGTGAAAAGGAAACCTGTTATGTTTTACAGATGGTATGATTATTTCTGGTGTCTTTTTTTTTTTGTCTCATAAACCTGCAATATACCTGGTACATCTTGCTAACTATCTCCTTACACTTAGGGCACACTTACACATGCCATGTACATGCCATAATATATACTAACCTAAATTGGGTTTCCTTCTAGTTACTTAATATTTCTTAATTTTTATTTCCTCTTATCTTCATGGTGGAAAGTGGAACAGAAACTCTTCCTCTGTAAGTTCACGTCGTGTCGTTAAAATGTGACTAAAATGCTGGGATCAAGGGGGCTAGTAACCCCTTCTCCTGTTAAATTACAGAAGAACCGATCAATTGAATAGTAGTTAAGTTC
Organism: Cherax quadricarinatus; assembly: GCF_026875155.1. Lineage (NCBI taxonomy): Eukaryota > Metazoa > Arthropoda > Malacostraca > Decapoda > Parastacidae > Cherax > Cherax quadricarinatus. The sequence continues at coordinate 43,329,949 of NC_069437.1, read as the reverse complement.
CTGAAAATGAGTGTTACACAAATCCATGTAAAGGAACTGAAGAACGTATGGGAAAAATAGGTTACATTCCGGGACCCCCAAAACAGCCTAACAAGCTTTTCTTTAGGTCTCTTACAAAAATAAAGAATAATTTACTTATTTATTATTTATTTATTTATTTATAACATTAGAGCACACATACATAGGGTACAAAAAAATACAGATAAGAAGCAGCATGCCAAAGCCACCTATACTTTCATCTGCATTAGCGGGCTGGCTTAAAATTAAACTTAAGATTATCTAAGCAATGATGAAATCATGACCAAACATTAATTTAAAACAGATTACTATAAATCACAAGTGAGTATTACAAAACAGGTCATAATGGTTGCAATGCATTGTTGTACATCAGTCATATGGAGTACTTCGTTAGGTGTGTATTTTAAATAAACAATAAAGTTTGACTGGGATTTAGGTTTACCATTTAAGTGATATATAAGTGGAGAACAATTTAAGATATACAATTTATAAGTTCAGTTATTCATTTTATATTTGGTTTTTTGGGGGATAAGTTAGTCTTTGAGAAGAGTCATGTAATTGTAATAAACAGGCAGTGTTCTTTTATATTTACAGGTAATTAATTCCAGAATTTTAGGCTTTTATGTGCAATGAGTTTTTTGCATAGTGTGAGATGGGGAGGGGGGGTGGGGACACGAGAACATCAAAGATTGATCTGTGCCTTGTGTTATGGCATGTGGTTCGTTGAGGTTGTGCAAGGAGATGTTTGAGTGGAGGGTATTAATATCAGCATTAGTGTTCTATTATGAAATATGAGCAGTAATAAGTATGGAATTTTGTATGGTGTGTAGGTTTAGTGTCTTGAGTAAAGGTGGAGTGGTGCTGCTGTAGTGAGAATTGTTTATCCTGTCTAAACTCAGCCATTTGTTGGTTAATTATGTGGTCTGAGATGGTTATTGTTTTTGAGCCTCAAGCACAAATTCCATAGGTGAGATAGGGGTAAATAAGAGAAAAGTGATATAGGGCCAGGAGGGACTGACTGAGGAGCATAGTACCGTATCTTCAGATAGTAAGCTACGAGTACATGAAATTTTTCTTAGAAATTTGTGATATGTGGTATGAAATTTGCGTCCTTTTCAGGAGGTGGATTCCTAAGAATTTTTCCCTACCTCCGTTAGCTTTGTGATAGGGTGATCCGTTATCATTATGTAGAGGACAGCTGTATGCTCTTTTACCAAACTGAAGAAGTAGGTTTTGTCAATGTTTAGTGTAATTTTGTTAGTCCCTCATCCGGTAGAATTTTCTGTAAATTCGGTATATTACAGTATGCTAGCGTGACTGGCTCGGTGTGGGAGAAGAGCGTAATGAAGTGTCATCTGCAAATAAGTGTGGTTTAGAGAAATTGCGAACCATTTGGATAGTCATATATGTATAGGAGAAAGTATAAGTAGGGCCAAGGACACTTCCCTGTGGGACACCAACTTATTTGGTTGTTCAGAAGAGTTTTGTGCCTCCATATGTGTACACATATTTGCTTCTTTGCGAAGGTATGACTTGAGGTAGTTGATGGAGTGCCCTCTTATACCATAGTGATGACCAATTTTACAGTGGAGCAAGTCCATGTCAACCTATATCAAAAGCTTACGAAAGTCAATTAAGAATCCCCATGGGACTTCTTTTTTTCTCTTTGCAGTGTATATATGTTCAGCATGTGTATAATAAGCATCATTAGTATTTTTTATTAGGCCTGACTCCAAATTGGCAGTGGTGTGTGAGTATGTTGGGAGTATAAGAAGGAGTAGATTTTTCGATTATGAATTAATTTTTCAAAGATTTTGAGAGAGGAGGTTGTTAAGTTTGATATGCCTATATTTTTCAAATCTGTTTGGTTTCCTCCTTTTGGATCGTTGGTGACCCATGCTATTTCTGAGTAACTGTAGGGAAGTTGGAGGATTCCATGATTTGTTAAAGATGTTGCAGATGATTGGGTGAAGTAGCAACATTGTGACATCTATTTTTGTATATAAAGGTGGTAAGGTATTTGAAATCCTCCTGCCATTGTTTATTAGTGGCGTTGATAATAAGGAGAAGCTCGTGATGGGTTAAGTCGGAGCTAGGAACAGATGTGTTCGGGAGTTGCCAGTGAGTAGTCATTTTTGTGGGGTATCTGAGCTTGGTATTTTTATTGGCAAGGTTTTGGTCCTATAGTGGAGAAGAAATCATTGAGTCCTGTGCTGATTCTGTTGTGGAGTTGGGTGGTCATATCTGACTTTGCTAATTTTTATTTCGGCTTTTCGAGATATCATTTTTGTTCCCTAGAATTTCTGATAGGGTTTACCAGGTCTTTAATTATATCTCCCCTCGTAAGTTGGATAATCTGGTTCTCATAAAAAATTTTTTATTTGCCTACCTTATCATGCCTGTTAGATTGACGAAGTAACGTTTTTGGTTTGGGTCTCTGGTTATGTGACCCATTCTGTCTGTTTTTCATATTGGTGTTTTGTATTTATGGATTTGAGAATGCGGGTGTTAGCCAGGGACTGTTCAGTCTCCTTAGCTGTCATCTGTTTTAGTTTTTTTAGGGCAGTGCTTGTTTATAGAGGTATTTGGTCTTCTTTAAGAAAATTAATTAATACCATTCCGTCAATAACTGTATAGATTCTAGCTCAGAGGTGCCAGTCCAATGTTTGTTACTGTCTGTTGTGAAGTTATTAATGCTTCCCATTGTGAAGTCAGACGAGACTTTAGTAGTAGTTTAGGTAAAAGTGCAACGTTGTTTCATATTGTTTTACAAAGTAATGTTTTTTCTGTTGCTATTAAGGCAAAATATGCAACAGAAATAAATTTCTTTCCTTAAATTGTGGTGCTGGTGTTTGTCAATATGGAAGGAGGTAGTGATAGGCATGACTGATGCCCACCTGGGCTGAGGTGGATATATTCCATTAATCATTCCAGTCAAGTGAGTGGCTCAGGTAGGACAGTTAGTCAAGTCAGTAAGTCATTCCCAATTTAATATGTCAATCATTCAAGTCAGTCAACCCAATCATCACAACAGTAAATCAGTCTAAGTTTCATCAAGGTCAGTAGTCGAGTCAGTAAATCAGTCAAGTCATTCAGTAATCAGTCAAGACAGTCATATTAGTAATTTAGAAAATCAGTAAATCAGGTCCGTCAGTAAGTCAAGTCACCAGCTTGGCAGTGCTGAATTTTTTCACTACCGTGAAGCAGAACGCTTAAAAAATTGAATTTTACGAAGTGTAAAATGTTAAATAAGCTTGCCAAAATTGACAGTATTTAATGAGAAACTGTTTTAAAGGAAAACTGTTTTAAACAACAGTCCACTGTACAAATCAAAAAAGAAAAACAAAATTTTTTCTTTTTTAGGTCAACCCTTCCTTGGTGGGATATTACCTTGTTTCTTGAAAAAAAAAATTATTAACTACAATAATAGTATTGTTAATGTATTTTATACTACCTATAGATGATAGTTGCTTTGATGGTATATAAGGAGAATGTCATGTTTTCTTCTGTCTTCAGAGACTACCTATCTATTAGAGCATCTCTTGACATATCATGCCCCTTAGCTCTGGATAGTCATGTTGCAAACCTTCACATTTTTCCAGCTTTTTATACATACTTTACTCAGAAGTGAGTTTTCATACTGAATGCTGAGATTATTACAAATGGATCTGACAAATTGTTGTGAATGACTCCTTATTGAATTCGAAAGCTAATTATATGCCAGTCTCATGGGTATTGCATGGCCGTTATTCAAGTGATGTGCACTCGGGGAGTATGCTTGGAACTAGAATCATTCTCCAGTTTCTTCCCTTTTCAGGAAGGTTTCTCTTTTGCACCCCCCAGACCTGTATCCTTTTCCTGATCACTTTGTCCTTTCCTGATCTTGATAACTCAGCATATGCTGGAGTTAAATTCTCACGCCACTTGACAGACCAATCCTGCAAGCTTGTCAACATCAGATTTTGTAGTCTTTTCTGGTTGGCTCTGTTAATTTTCTTCTTTACTGATTTTTCCTTCTGTCAGTCGTTCATAAAACGACAGGGAACAGTAACTGGTCCCAGTACTGACGCTTTAGAGCCCCTTATCACATCACACTTGCCCATTTTCTAACATCATTGCAGAAAAGAAAACTCATGTCTTCCTTTCTGTTAATCTATTCCTTATTTCCCTGTTATTCGCTTCCTGCTTTACTTGCTTTTGTTCGCAGTCTCTTGTGTAGAGGCTATAATGAATGTTTTCTTTACACTCCAAAATATGTAACACCAAGTAATACATTTTCTCTCTCTTGTCTAACTTTTGTTCCCTTGTTATAAGAATATTTCTTCACCCCAAGGTTGCAAAAAGGGAAATTTTGGAAAGGGGCGGGTGGAGTAGGATCCATAAAGCCAGAGCAGGGAGAAAAAACAGTAGCAACCAGTGAAGAGGCAGAGCCAGGAGCTATGACTTGACCCCTGCAACCACAATTAGGTGAGTACAGTGAGACATTGTAAAACTCAAGACATGCTCTGCACACACACTCTCTCTCTCCCTCTACCATCTGCCATCCCATCAGTGTGACAATATTTTTAAGACAACATATATTGGGAGTATCTGGAAGTACTTCATAAGTTTTGCTCTGAAAAGTTTGCTAAAATGCATCAGATTTCAATATACTGTTTGCATCATAATGTACATTAACCCTTTGACCGTCGAGATCGTATATATATGTCTTACGAGGTACCGTATTTGACGTATATATGTATACTCATAAATTCTAGCGGCTTCAAATCAAGCAGGAGAAAGCTGGTAGGCTCACATGTGAGAGAATGGGTCTGTGTGGTCAGTGTGCACCACATAAAAAAAATCCTGGAGCATGCAGTGCATAATGAGAAAAAAAAAAACTCCGACCATCTTTTTTAATCAAAATGCCGATATTGTGGTCTATTTTCGTATAGTATTTATGGTTGTATTATCGTTTTCTTGGTCTCATTTGATAGAATGGAAAACATATTATAGAAATAGAGGTGATTTTGATTGATTTTACTCAAAAAAGAACCTGGAAATGGAGCTCAAAGTAGGGGAAATGTTTGATTTTTGTCGACGTTCAAAAGTAAATAAATGACGTCTTTGTCCAATAAATGTCCAACTAGCCATTCTAATATGCAGTCATGAATGGGTTGATGTTATTTATACAATTATTACAGTATTGCAGTAGTCTGCATAACAGTAAATCTTCTATTTTTTGTTTGAATAAAAATTCAAAATAGAAAGCAAGAGAAATATCAGAGGGGCTTGGAGATGTGACTGATGAACAAAGAAAATATTATTTTAGAGCCAGGAATGTCTGCATTGTTCATTTTTGGACCCTATTTTGAAATTGTCATATTTTTTAATTTTCGTGAAATGGCCAAATTGCAAATTTCTGACCATGTTATTGGGTAGTTGAAATCGGTAAATGGGCAGTTTCTTGTACTCAATCGATAGAAAAAATGGAGTTCTAAAGAAATAGCTATGAGTTTTGATTGACTGGAACAAGGGAAAATTAGCCGCAAATAGGGTCAAAGTGGGCGAAATCGCCGATTTGATATCGCCAAGGTCGCTAACTTCGCGAGAGCGAAAATTCCGTCAGTTTTTCCATCAGATTTCGTGTTTTTGGTGTCATTATAATCGGGAAAAGATTTTCTATCATTTCAAAAGAAATAATTTTTTTTTTTTTTAAATTTTTTCCGACACCAGGAGAAACTTCAGGATTGGGGGTTGTAACAGTCAAGGGGTTAAAACCCATGATTTACCGAAGTAACAGAGGGTGTTGGGTGGCCGGTATTAAAGTTTGTGGTGGATAGAGAAGAGATAATTTTATGGTGACCATAACAATAACACACACACACCCCTTCTGCAATTAGTGAACTACTTCTGTCATTTCCAAATAAACTGATCCAGCAGATTTTGTTCCCATTTTCTTAAGTCCATTAAATGACAGTTATATGGCGAGGCATTAAACCCATAAGGGTCATACAGCACTGGGGAATGGGAGGTAATCAGGTTTGCTACAAGGGAGAGTAACTCTAGTTCCTTGGACTAAGAGCCTTTCATCAGTCTTCCCCACTTATAGTATTGTATACAGATTATAGTATGTATTATAACTTCAAGGCTGAACATTAATTAAAGATATAATAGTACTGTAAATGTATATATTTTTGACAATATGGCTGAGTGATTTAACAAATGCTTTACAATCTCTAAATCCATTTCTCAATTTTAAAAAGAGATACTATAAACATTTGACCATCTGCATTTCTTCTGCAAGCATACATATATACATAAGAATGTAGGAGAGAGAGAGAAACAGCAAGAAACAATGAATGAAAAAGCAGAAAGAGTTTTGAAAACAGATTCTCTTCATAAATAAACAATTAAAATGTTTTTTGATCAGCAGTTTACTGTAAATAAAATAACTAAAATTACTTGAAATACTGAAGCTAACTTTGTACATTACCTATAATTTATTCTTATACATTTTAAGAAATGTAACACACACATTAATGTTTGTGAATCAAGAAAATAAACCTTGTGATGAATGGTTTGAAAAACCGACAAGTTGAAGATTGAGACACTTATGCAGCATATGGGAATCTTAATTCAGGAAACGTTTCGCCACACAGTGGCTTCATCATCCAGTACAAAGAGGAAGCCACTGTGTGGCGAAACGTTTCCTGAATAAAGATTCCATATGCTGCATAAGTGTCTCAATCTTCAAAATAAACCTTATTATTTGTCTGGATCTTCTAAATATAATTACTTGATCACTGTAAAATTATAAGAATAAATAACATTAAGCTTCATTCTCTATACAAAATATATAAAGCTTTCACACTGTAGATAATCCAACTGGAACATAATTTTTAATACACAATGAGCTTCATCAGGAGCCAAAGTATACACTTTGCTATCAGGAAAATTGTTTCAACAAACGTCACATCAATCATCCAAAAATTCTAATAATATGCTAGTTATAACATAATCTAGTATCAATAAAGAAAGCACTCTTTTTCTAAGTGAAGATGGTTATTGTGTTGACTCTCAGAGGACGCGATAATGGTAGAAGTTCATGAGGACACGGCAGAGGTTCACTCGCACCACAGGCTCACCAACAACAACACCATCAACACAGGAAGAGCATATAGGAACACTCGTGCTCGATGGAGAATGGTAGTGCTGAAACACATGGAACACTATTAAAGTACAGCAGTATAAAATTCACTGAGATATGTTGCAGTTATTGAACTGCAGTACTGGCACACCTCTGGTAAAACAGTGATGGAGTGAATGGTGATGAAAGTGTTTCTTCATTTTGGGTCACTCTGCCTCGGTGGGAAGCGCCCAATGTGTTTAAAAAGTCACAAAACCTGACTATCAAGTCGTAATATGATTTTTGCACTGAAAAAATATAAATATAAAATGAAAGCACTGTACTGTCATTTGGAAAAGCAAAGAGCCATGATAATTACAGTACATTTGTGTGATGAGGTTCAATGACCATCAAGTAAAAGTAGCCTCTCGGATGAACCTCTGTAACATTGTAATAACAGATTCACAAACCATTTTGTACATAGTATAACATCTTGTTTCATTCTAAAGCTCATGTGCACTGGTGTCCTCTCTGGTGTCAACATCAGACACTACACAGGTTCCAAATCCCATTTAGTTTTGACAAATGACCTCATGGGCTTTAGTGTTCACCATGTTTGGAGTGCTGAAAATGCTGGCAGTCATACCCTGACATGCACACACTATGGCTCGGTGGTTACAGAGGTGGTCTTGGTAAGTACAAGCACCAGGTTTGAGTCCCAGATCAGTACGTATTCTATTTATTCAATGACAGTCATTGAATTCTGACTTATTGTGGCCTTCCCATTATTCTGGCACCACCAGCTACATCTTGTATCATGGTTACTTTCTCTTCACCAGAGGAGGGTTGGGCCTATTTTAACCCCTTCAGGGTCCAAGGCCAAAATCTGAATGTGTGCTCCAGTGTCAAAGAAATTTTGAAAAAAAAAAAAAAAAAAAAAAAAATTCTTACAGAATTAAAGAGTATATTTTTGTGAAGGTAATAAGACAAAAAAAAATTTTCTGATCAGTACTTACCGAGATACAGTGCCGAGAAGTTGACCACCAAATGATGTGGTGGTGGCAACATCGACGATTTCCACACACTCACATTAGATATTTTATTTACCGTTTTTTGTAGTTTTTTCTTTTCTTTTCTATTTTTTTTCTTTTCCTACTAACATTTATGGCCTGAGAGACCAATACTGTATATAATGTATATATATAAACTCACTGTATTGAACACAATAACCGCACTAAAGTTATTTTCATATTATTGTTTGCCACTGTTGTTTATTACAATAAACATGCACAAATCTTGTATAATACTAATGTTCTATCATATATTTAAATATTTACAATCACTGGACGTGGTTTTTAGAACTGCTGGAGCTTGTGGAACTCTTTGAAACAAGGCACCATGCACAGAGGTACCTTACATTCCTCACACATAACCGCGTGTCTTTGCGTCTTTGTTGCCGTCGTTTTGTTGTGCACAGACGATGCATCTCTTCTGAGCAAATTTCTTCTGAGTTGAAGGAATTTTTTTTAAAAAAAGACCCACCTTCCTCCTCCCGGGGAACCAAGTTTCGAGGCCTTGTTGTTATGCGGTTTGTTCCTGGTATTTCTTTGGTTTTCACAACCAAACAAAATTCACCAACGGGGGTTTTTCCAGTCCTTTTTTGGTTTTAAAAAGCTTTGGCATTAAATTGTCCAAATAAAAAAGTTTTTAGACCACTTGAACTTTTAGCACTTTCCAAAGCCCTGTGCACATTTGCAACCCCAAGTTTTGTTTATAATCAAAATGAAAGGTTTCAATAGTTCTTGGTCACCCAATCCTTTCCATGCTTGTTTTTGGGTGTTGGTTTTGGTAAAAATGTGCCCCTGTTGTAATTTTCCCCTGTGTTTTGGGCTAAAACCTACGCTAAAGGGGGAACCTTTGAGCCTGGGAATATTTTAAATTAAAAAGGGGAAAATTTTTTGGGGGAAGCGTCATGGTTGGGGGGGGGACCAGGGGGAAGGGGGCCCCTTTTTTTGATTAATGCCGGGGGGTTTTCCGAAAACGATTACGAAAATTTTTTTCCCCGAAAAAAAAAATTTAAACCGGGGGGGCCCAGGAAAAAAAAAAACAAAAAATTGGCTAAACGGGGGAGGCCAAAACCCCAAAAAAGGGGTTTTTTGGGGGGAGTGGGGGGGGGGGGGGTGCTTTTGGAGGGAAAAACCCCCCCCCAAAGGGGGGGGTTTGCCCTTTTTTTTTTAAACTGGGTTGAAGGCCGGCTTGGGAGGGGGGGGGGAAAAAATGGAAGGAGAAGGCCAAGGCGGGGAAAATTTTTTAGGGTGGAAATTTTCCTTTAACAAAAAAACCAAAGGGGGCCCCCCCCTTTTTTTTTCCCCCCCCGAGAAGGGGTTTGTTGCGCCGTGAAGTTTCGTTTGGGGGGGGGTTTCGGGGTTTTTAATTCCCCCCCTTCCCCCGGAAGGGCCCCCTTTTTGTGGTTAGGGAGCCCCTTTTTTTTGGGGGAAAATGGGTTTTTTGGGGGGGGGGAAAAGGGTGTTTGAAAAGGTTTTGGGGGGGGGCGGGTTTTTTCTTTTTTGGGTGTTTTTTTTTTTTTTTTGTTTTTTTTTTTTTTTTTTTTTTTCCCCTTTTTTTTTCTTTATTTTTGGGGGGCTTTTTTTTCCCTTTTTTTTTTTTCCAGGAGTACCCTTCACATTTTTTGGCCAAACATTTCTTGAACCATCGCAAAAATTTTCCCTCGTGACCCATGCCTTACTATTAATTTTCCCAAAAAACCCCCAAAATTTACTTTCATAACATTGTTTTTCCTAAAACACTTGGATTTTCAGAAGGTAAACTAGTAAGGGCTTCATTTTGAAACCCCCACTAGCTTTAGCACAGAAAATTGCATCACCTGTCTTTCACAGGCTTGGTCCTGGCATTGTTTTTTCCTCTTGTTAATGAAGGTCCTTTTTGGCATTTTTTTCCCAAAAGAGGCCTGTTTCGTTACAATTGAACACTTGTTCAGGTTTCATCCTTCCCCTCTTGTACTCCTGGAATTCATGCACAATTTTTCAGCCATTTTGTGGCCGAACGGGCAGCCTCACCTTTCCCTTACCACACTGTGTATGCCAGTAGTTCTTAAACTCTCAAACCACCTTTTGGCCTTTAAAAATTTCACTCACATCCCACTATTTGCAGAAATTTTCTTACCAAATCTTCATGCAACTGCCGTTTTCTCAAAAAATAACGAAGTCATAAGAGTATCTCCTGCTAAGTTTTCATTTACCACCCCAAATAAAAACTTCTAAAAATCTTCCAGTACTGGTGATCTTTTTTTTGCCAGCATAGTTATCCCCTTGCAACAACAGCATTTTTTATTTCCTTTTTCTTTGCCACTATGGAACAAAAGGTTGTGTAGGTTTCTTTATACACCTGACAGTTCGGCCACACTTGTCCCACTTTGTATTGTTAATGATGGTTTTCAAAATTCAATCGTTTTCTCACCTTCTTTACCACAGGCTTGGACTAGGAGCTTTCTTTGGACCCATGGTAGCTTTTTAGTACAGGGGACCCCCGCATAGGAACCCCTTGCATAGCGAAATTCCGCATAGCGAAGCTTGTCCGCTAAAATTTCCCCCCATAGTAGAAAAAACCCCTCAGCAAATTTGTTCGAGACCGTCCAATGGGGGCCCCCTCAGCCAGCTCCATGTCCCGCCCGTCCCTTTTTTTTACCAGTAGCCCGCGGGGAAAATTCAGATACACTCGGAAATTTGTATTATTACGTTTTTTCGGTGCTGTTTGTGGAAAAAAAGTGCCCAGGGGCCCCAAAAAAAGCTTCTGGCCCAAACCCCACACCTCAAGGGTAAGAATACCCATAAAATTTAAGAAAAGAATCATTGATAAGTATAAAAGTGGAGTACGCCCGACCTGGTCGGTGTACAGAAACCAAAATAAACCATCGTTCAATTGTGGGAAAGAAAAGGGAAATCAAGGAACTGTTTTCCCAAAAGGTTTAACGTTTTTTCGAACAAAGATCGAAAGGTGGTTTTAAAGGCTTTTATTGGTGTGGAAAAAGAAAAACGTGCGGAGATACGTCTCTCAAGGATCATATGTGAAAAGGCTGGGGAATTTGCATGACGATTTAATTAAAAAAATCCCCCCCTGCAACTAGGATGTGTGAGTGAATTTAAGGCCGCAAAGGTTTTGGTTTGAGAGATTTAAGAAGCGTAGTGGCATCCATAGTTTTGTCGGCATGGGAGGCTGCCATTTCGGCCCAAAAAGGGGCTGAAAAAAATGTGCATAATTCAAGGAGTACATGAAAACTAAGGACTGGAACCTGAAAATTTTTTTTTAATTGTGATGAAAAGGGCCCTGTTCGGAAGAAATGCCAAGCAGGACCTACTTACTCAGGGGGAAAAAGGGCACTCCCAGGAATAAGCCTTAAAGACAGGCTTACTCTTCTCTGTGTCCCAAATGCTACTGGTGATTAAAAAGTTAACCTTTTTTAGTGTATCACTTGAAACCCCCAGAGCGTTCAGGCAAAGAAGCCTAAAGGATAATTTGGTGTGTTGGGGGCAAACAGTAAGGCATGGGTCATAGGAATTTTTTAAAACTGGTTACCCCTGCATTTGCCCCCAATGTAAAAGATTACCTAATGAAAAGAAATTGCCCTTAAGTGCCCCCTGGTGTTAGACAATCCCCCGGGTCATTACAGACGTGGCAGAGCGACTTTAGGGGACATGAGCTTCTTTAAAAGGTAAATTTTGCCTCCTTAAAACCCCTCCTCTCCCGCAGCCCTGGACCAGCAGGTCATTCCAACTTCAAAAAACTGTAACAAAAGCTCGTTTCAAAAAATGCTTGAAGTGACCCCAACACGGATGACTCTAAAAGAGTTTTGGAAGGGTCACTTTAATATCCCCAGTTGGTAAACCTTTTTAGGTAAGGCTTGGGGGGGAGTGACTAAGAGAACCTTACTCTGTTGGAAAACTGTGGCCAGAAAAGTGTAGACAAAAGGGATTTTAAGGGTTTGAGGCTAACCCGAAGGATAGTTATACAGTTGAGGAATCAAATTTTGGAATTGGGAAGTCCTTGGGGTTGGAGGTTAGTGGGGAGGAGGGAAAGAGGTGGGGGGAGGAAAAAGAAGAAAATAACACTGATGAGCTGATAATCAACTTTAAAAGCAAAGGCCAGCCTGGGGGAAATGGGGTTAGAGGAGGGGGAGAGAGAAATTGAAGGGTTGCCTACTTCAAAGATTTTGGAAATGTTGCAAAAAGGGGTTGAAGGAAATTTTTGAGAAAAAAACCCTCACACAGCTATTTCAAGCCGTGGGTGACTATTACAATGACCTGTTGTGAAACACTTTTAAAGGGAAAATCTAAAAAGAGAGGTACAGGGGCCCCTATGGACAGATATTGTGCGAAAAATCCAGTGACTCGAAGTGGGCCTAGTGGCATTAAAAAAGAAGGGGGAAATAACCCCCGAAAAGGACTGCTAAACCTCAAGTCCCTAATGGAAGGGGATTCCCTTCTAAACACAAACACTCTCTCTCCCCTCCCCCACCTAATATCACCAATCTTCAATAAAAGTAATGTCATGTAATTGTGCATGCCTTTTTAGTTTGGTGTGTACTAAAATTTAAATTTTTTTGGGGTAAAAAAATTTTTTTTCAAAACTTTTGGGGTGTCTTGCACGGATTAATTTTATTTCCAATTTTTTTAGGGGAAAATTAAATTTGCATAGCGAACATTTGCATAACAACCGCCCCCTTGCAGGATTAAGTTGCTAGCGGGGGCCACTGTACTTGCAAGTCAAAAAAAAATGGAAAATTATGGGGAAAAAAATTTTCCGGGAGCAGTGAGGGGACCTTCGCTCACTGGGGAAACAATGCCGATGGGGGCCGCCCCCCCCCACCGCTGTGGGTCACGTCCCGGATGAACTACGACTCACGAGTAACCCATGAAAAACGGTCCATGTTTATACGAAAATACCCCTATATTGGGGAATTTTCGATTGCCGGGAACTACGAAAAGTGGGGGACCCTTTTTAAATTTTGCCCCCTTTCCAATTAAGGTGCCCTCATGTTTCTCACTAGTCACCTGGTCCCCAATAAAATCTTGGATTTTCAATGTTTTCTTCCCGATACAAAATACCCAAAACCAGGTCCCTCACAGTCCAGAGTTAAACAGTTTTTTACCAAAGCATTTCCCCTTGCTTGGTATAAATGCTTGAATGACAGCCCCCTTTGAACAAAAAACAAAGATCGTCAATTACAAGATTCTTGAATGGTAAAAGTACATGCTGAAATTTTGTTTGGATAATAAAAAAACATTTTAATCTTGTATAACCTGTCACTTCTTCAGGTGGTTTTGTCGAGAAATGCAACATAGTAACAGTAAGATAAACCTGTTCACTGGGGTGTTTCACTGAAGACCGGGGGGGGAAATTTGCGATCGTGAACCATATGCTTTTATATTATGCTTATAGACATGAGGCATAAGCATATTGCTGCAAAAAGCAATACAGGGTCCTTCAAAATCGTCCTTTTCCTTCCTGGAAGTGGACTTTTCAAATGGCAATTTACAACAATTTTCCCCTAAGAAATAAGTAAATTCAATTTAAACGTTCCTCACCAGAAGTTTAAAACAAAAAAAAATTTTTTTTTCATGAAATAAGAGTTAAATAAAAAAATACAGTGGGACATGATGAATTAAAAATTAAAAAGAAAAAAATTCCTTTTTGGGATTCTTTTTTGTGTATGGAAACTGGAGAAAGGGGACGATTGGAAAATTACTGTTGGAAGGGGAACCCCCTTTCCCTCAACACCTCGGGTACCCAAATTTCTTTTCTGGGGTTACTTCTTTCCTGTTTCTTAATGCCCAGGACCACCTTGAAGTCATGGAGTCCTGTCCGCAAAAAAACTGTCCAGAAGCTCTTTTCTGGGTCTCTTAAAAACTTTTCCCAAAAGGGCCCAAACTCGTCACTGTACAAGTTGCCGTATGGCTTGCAAATCCTTCTTGGGTGATGTTTTCCAAAATCTTTCCCTCCTACCCCCATTTTAAAAATCTCCTTAATTTCGAAGAAGGCACCTTCCTCCATCTCTCTTCCTCTCCTCTGCAGAAAATTCAGAGCTGCCATCTGTTGCTGTTCTGATGAAGCTTGCAGCTCCTTATGGTTAGCCTTTTGTTGTGGTCCCCACCAACTCTTCCAATCCTCCCCAAAATCCATCCAAAACCCCCTGGAAGCCCCCATCCAAATGGTTAAAATGAATGGCTCATCAGGGTCAGCCCCAACCCTTTAAATCCCTCTTGTGGACACAATCTGGACAATTTTCTCCAAGCGAGTTAAAATTTGGGAGTCACTCCCCCCTAGCCTTACCTATAGGGTTACACAATGGGGAAAACTGAAATGTTCTTTCAAAAAAATTTGTAGGGTAAGTGAGTGCTGGGCACTTCAAGCACCTTTCAAACATTGCTTTGGGGTAGAGTTTTTTAAAGTTTGCAAAGACCTGCTGGTCCATGGGTTGGAGGAGAGGAAAGGGGATTTGGGGGGGGAAGAAATTTTTCTGTGTGAAACCCCCAAATCCTTTAAAATTAAGTCATCCAAGTTTGGAGGGGTGACGGGGCATTGTCCTTACTGGGGGGCACTTTTAATCCCTTTTTTTTCCAGGGGTAAATTTTTACCTAGGGCCCAAAACCCTTTGTGAACCACTCTACAAAATTTTCCCTCGTGACCCAAATTTTTCATTAGATTTTCCAAAAAAACCCCACAATTAACCTTCATAACATTGTTTTTTTCCTGAACACTCTGGATTTTCAGAATGGTACATATAACGGCTTCACTTTGAAATCCCCACTAGCTTAGCACAGAAATTAGCGTCAGCCCGTCTTTCTAGGGTTGGTCCTGGCATTTCCTTTTCCTCTTTGTAAAGAAGGTCCCTTTGGGATTTTCTTTCCCAAAAAGGGCCCGTTTTGTCACAATGAACACTTGTTCAGGGTTTGTCCTTTACTGTTTTTGTACTCTGGAATTCATACACTTTTTTCGCCGCCCTTTTGGTCCCAATGGCAGCATCACCAGCCTTTCCACACTTTGTATGCCAGTACGCTTCTTAAATCTCTCAAACCAGCCTTTGCTGCCTTTAAAATTTACTCACACATCACTAGTTTCAGGGAATTTCTTTACCAAATCTCATGCAACTGCCCGCATTTTTTAAAAAATCGACATCAAAGACTGTCTCCTGCAATTGTTTCTCATTTATCCACACCAATAAAAAACTTTCAACATCTTTGAGTAGGTGATCTCATTTTTGTCAGCATATTTACCCCCTTTTCAACACGGTCCTGATTTCCTTTTTTCTTGGCTTGATGGAAGATATGGTTGTACGGGGGTTTGTTAACATCCGCCCGTTCGCCCACAAAAGTACGCCACTATCATTTGTTCAATGAGTTTTTCTTAAATTCAATGTATTTTTCACCTTCTTTACCTAAGGCTTGGGACTAGGAGCTTTCTTTGGAGCCATGGTAGCTTTTTTAGCACTAAATAAAATTGAAGCATAAAAAAAAATGAAATATTATGAAATATTTCACTAGAGCACGTGAGGGGCCCTCGCTCACTGGTAAACAATGGCACACTGGCTGGGAAAGGGAAAAACCAGGCCCGGCTTGAGGCCGCTCAACCGTGAGACCGTCCCGGGGGAAGGTTTTTAGCGAGTTCCCGGGCCATTTCCCAGCCCAAAATTTTTACGAAAAAAACGGTATTTCGAAAAGGACGACTTTCAGGCTGGACGATTTTTGAGGGCCACTGACATTTCTACAACAGCGTCTCTTTCCACCGGTGTGCTTACTGTGGTGATTGATCTTTTTGCCATGGTGTACTCAAATATTAATTTCTTTCCCTGATGATAGTGTCCATCAATGGCTGGGCAAAGAATAGTTCAAA
>NC_069437.1:43243724-43313416 GCF_026875155.1 Cherax quadricarinatus | reverse complement strand
CATGTTTTTCCTTATATTTTTTAAATTTAAATAAATTTCTTAAATAATAAATTTATAAAATATAAATTATTAAAACAGTAAACAAAATAGGAAAATTTTCCACCGAGTAGGAAATTCCCAAATTTTTTTTCATTAATATAATTAAATTTGAAGTCCAAGGGAAAACTTGGGTCGCACACCCAATCAGATCCAAGGTTAAAAGGCCCAAATCTTATGGCTTTAAAAATTTTTTTATAAATTTTTTTTAATTTAAAAATTCTTCCCAAACTTAATATAAAGGAAAATTTTTCCAAAGGAATATTTAATTTTTAAAACTTTTTTAAGCCCAAATCATATTCCTTGAAAAGGAAGTTTGTTGACTAAACTTTTGGAAATGGAAGTTAAAATAAAATAAAGGAAAAAGACCGGGGCAAAAAAAAAAAGAAAATACGCTTACCCAGAAGTTTAAAAAAGCGGGAAGAAAAAATAACATAAAAATTGTTTTAATATTGCCCAAAATCTTCATGAAAAAAAATTGAACTCTGCCCTAAGGGATTTTTTAATCTTGGTCAGAAGTTGACCGAATAAACTTTATAATTTTAACAAGGAATTTTAATTAATCTTTGGGGGTTTTATCAAAATTTTTACTTTAAACAAATTTTATTAAAATTTAAATTTAAAATTTAAGGGGGAATCAACATTTTCATGAAGGGGAAAACCAAAATTTTTTAAAAAGGTGGTGCCTTTTTTGATTATAAAAAATTCTAAATTTAAAAGATTTTCAATTTTTTTGATATTTTATATATTAAAATTTATAATTTGAATTTCCCCTCTAAATAGGCTAAAATTCTAAACCCAAAATTTGATAGAAAAATTTGACTTTTATTAAAATAATTTTACAAGAAAATTATTTAATTTTTGTTAAATTTTTAAATTTAAACAATTTTTTAAAAAAAAATTCAAAAGGCAATTAGGTTTTTTTAAACCCAAGAAAGTTTTTTAAAAAGGGTTTTTAATTTTTAGGAAAAAAATTAAAAAATTTTTGGGTAAACCTAAATTTCCCTTTTTAAATTTGTTATAAATTTGGGTTTAAAAAATGTTTTTTAAAAATTCTTTTTGGTTTTGAAAGGGGGAAATTTTTTTTGAAAAAAACCGGGTAAAAATTTAAAAAAAAAAATTTTTAAAAAATGCCCTTTTTTTTTTTATGGGGTTTGGAAAAAATTTTTGAGTTCTTCTTTGAAATTTTTCTCCAAAAGGTTTTGTTTAAAAAAAAGAAATAAAAATTAATTTAAAATTTTTTAAGTTAAAAATTTTTTTTTTTAAAAAAATTTTGGGTTTTTAAATTAAATAAAATTTAAAATTTTGGGAAATAAAAACCATTTGAATTTTTTGAAACACCCTTTACTAAAAATTTTTTTAATTCCCCGGTTTTTGGGTTTTTTTTTTCCCTCATTTAAAAAAATTTTTTGGGGAATAATTGTTTACTTTATCTTTGCCTTTTAATAAAATTTTTTTTTTTTATTGAAAGCTTAATTTTAATTTTTTATTTTTAGTTTTAGATCCTTTAAAAATTTTTTTTTTTTCTTGGTTTTCATTTTTTTTTTTAATTTTATTTAAATTTTTTTTTTGGGTTTTAAAAATTTAATTTTAAAATTAAAAAGAAAAAAATAAAATTTTCCCTTTTTAGTGGTTTTAATTTTAAGGGGGTTAAAGAATTTTTTTAAATTTAAAAAATAAAATAAAATTTCCCTTTTTTTTTTTTTAAAAAGACAAAACCGTTTTTCCAAATGTTTTGAATTTTCGGGTTTAGTTAGCAAAAAAAATAAAATTTTGTGGAAATTTAAAAAAACCGAAATTAAAAAAACTTTTAAATTCTGGCCCCTTTTTTCCGGGAACCCAAATTCCCCAAAAAATTGGGTTTTTTTCCCACCAAAAAAAAGGTTTTTTTCCCCCCTTTTGCTTTTAAATTAAATTTATTAAAAAAAGATAAGAAAAAAAATTTTTTTTGTTTCCCCCCCCAAAAACTTTTTTAAAGTTTTGTTTTTTGGTAAAGTTTTTTTTCGGTTTTCCCTGGGAAAAATTTGGAAAACCTCATTAGTTTGTTTTTCCCATACCTCACGTCTTTAATTCGTTAGAGGGATTTTAATCCATTATTTTTGTTGAAATGTTACGTCTCTTCGCTAATTTTGAATTTTTCATGCCCTTTTTGGTCAATTTAAAATTTAATTTTCCTTTTTTTGGATTAAGTCCATTTTTTATGGGGTTTAAAAAAAAAATTAATGCTTTGGGGTATTTTCGAACCTTCCTGGCTCCCGGGCCTTACGGTTTTTAAATGTGTTTAAAACCCGAGGTGTGGGTTTAAGTTTTAGCAGTTCTGTTCAGTATTATAGATCGGATTGCGTTTTTCTAGCTGAGTTTTAGTGGTTCTCACGCGATTATACGTATAATCGTTATAGACCTACATTTATATGATTTGCAAGTTATCTAATAAATTATTTCATTCATAGTTCTCCATTTATAGCAAAAACAAGTTATCTTCTGCTAATTGCGAGTAATGTGATGGCAACAACGGCGACAACCATACGGTAGGCCAACGTAGACGTTCCCGTGTTCAATAGAGGCATCATTATAGATTTTTTGAATTCATGACTAAATTACATTCTATCAAGCTTGTCAGGTTCTAATCTTTAGTGGAGGTGTGGTTGGAAACTACGCTTTCCTTTCGATCGTGCACACTTCACTCTCTTTTGGGATCTCATGGAGAGACGAAGACCACTTGTGGAATTGTCCGTTCAATTTTAGTTTCTCCATATTTATTGTTTGTTCCTATTTAACCGGGATACAGAATTTACCTCAGATATCGTCACTGCTCTAACACTCACCATTACTTTAAAATATATATTTATATTATATAAATTAATATTTATATATATATATATATAATATATATATTATATTTTATTAAGGTCTCACCATGACCACCAAGACAAAATATACTATCACTTTTCACTTCGTCCTTTGTTATAGTGATCTGTCCTAATCTTACCGGGCAATTTTAAACTTTGAAAATTTCAACCATGCCTTAATTCTTATTTTCCCCCAAATTCCATTTTCGAATTCTCCCCCCCTTCCTCCAAAAATGGTTACTTTTGGGGCCCTGCTAAAGTGAAAATCTTTCCCGCAAAAATTGGGGCAACCCCACTTCGGTCCTTATAATAAATCCTCCCCTTCTTGCCAAAAACCGGTTGAAAAAAAAGAGTAAACCCCAAAGCTTTTTTTGGATTTTCACTTTTTCCCTTGAAAAGGGTGAGTTTAAAAACCAATTTTTTTTATTTTTTTTTTATATATATATAAAAAAATATAATATATTAATTAATATTATATTTATATATATATATATATATTTTAAAAATAAAAATTTAAAAATCAAGTTCAACCCCAAAATTTTACTTGGGTTTGGGTAAAACACTAGGAAACATTTAGGAAACTAATTCCGAAACGTTTGCCTACACAGTAAAATTTCCCCAGTCGAGTCAGAAATTTAGGCAGAGAAGAAGTTTGTAAAAAGACATGTAATAAAGTCCATCAGCCTTGAAGTCGCAGACTTCGGAACAAACTTCTCCGGGTTGAGGACTGACAAACCTAAAATCTACGACTTCAAGGGGGGATAGACTTTTTTACATCGTCTTCACATCTTTTCTGTGTCCCTACTTTCTGTATTTGGGTTTTGAAAAACCCTACGGGGTAGGCGAAACTTTTTGGGAAAAAAAAGTTCCTAAAATTTTCCCCTGTGCCCTTCCCAAATAAACCTGCCGGATTGAAAACCTTTTTGATATTCCATCTTTTACTCTCCCATCACAGCCCAAAACCCCCCCAAATTACCCCCCAAAGCATACTTTCACCCTTCTTATACTTTTTTAAAAATTTTTCCCAACCCCTTTCCCAAATTTTCCCCCAAAGCACGAAAAATTATTATACTTATTAGAGGCTACCCCACCCATCCTTACTCCCCCCGAAAAAAATCATTAACTTTTTCCCATGTATTTTTATTCCAATTTTCGTCCCCCTTTTGAATCTTTTTTTCATTCTGGGTTTCCCCATTTTTCCCCAACTTAAGGGTCTTTTATTTCTTTCATCCCTTTCCTGAAAATTTTCCCCATCCTTTGTCACTTAATTTTTTTAAATTTTCCTTTTTTTTAAATTCTCACTTTCCCCTTTAAATATTCCCCATTCTTTCAAATTCACTTTCAACTTTTCTTGTGTTTTTTACTTATTCATGCACTTTGCTTTCATACTAAAAAATTCATCGCCCAACTTCTTTTAAAACGCAATCCCTTCACTCTCCCCCCCCTTCACTCCTTACCTTCAAATTCATTTTCCACCCCTTTAACTTCATATTCACTTCCTTCAAGTTATCTTGCGGTGCAAAAACTCCCCAATTGTTCTCATCATTATTTTTCCCCGAAAATGATTTTCCGCGAGAAATTAATCATCTTCATCGGGACTTTTCCTCAAAATTCCTTTATCTCTCTAAAACCTCTTGCCCCCAAAAATTTTCAGGGCGACTGAAATTTATTGTGGCCTAATTCTTTACGGTTCATACAACTTAGTGTCGGAGATATTAAAAACAAAAGCCCCTTTCCTGGGCCGGTTTACGCAGCGCCCCTCCCGATTTTCAGGTGATCCCCGAAATTTTTTTTTTTTTTTTTTTTTTTTTTTGGGGTGTGTGTTGTTTTGGCGGCGCTCGGCCGCTTTTAAATGGGTTTGGCGGATTTGCATTTTCCCGGGAGTTTACCTGGAGAGATTTCCCGGGGGGTCAACCCCCCCCCGGGGCCCCCGGCCTGTGCCCGGGCCCTTTCCTGGGGGAAACAGACCCCCTGACAAATCGGCTTTTGCTGCGGGCTGCCCAAAACCCAAACGAAAGACCCACACCCCGGCTGATCAAAAAATGACTTTAGGTCTTGTCCATGCCAGTTTGAAGACTCCCGGGGGTTTCTTTTGGGGTAACCCCCCCTTTATGTTGCTGGGAGGCAGTTAACGGGCTCGGGGCCCCTGACCTTATTGTAGGGCCCCTCAAAAACGTGCTTTTGGGCCCCCCTTGCTTTTAAAAGGGGGGATGGTGCACCCGTCTGCAAGCCCAAAAAAAGACGTGAAACCCAAAAGTGACTTTAAAACAAAAAGAAGAAAATTTTTAAATTACAGTTTTTTTAGGGAGATTGAAAATTTTAGTTTAAGGCTTGGAAAGTACATTTCAATAAAAACCGTAAAGAAAAACATTTTTTTCTCCCTACATAACTAAAAAAAATTATATTAATAAGGATAATAGAAAGGGCCGTAAGCAGGACTAAAATTTCCATTGAAAAATGATTTTGGGGGGATCTTGGTTTATATTCCGGCCTTTTCTTGGTGGGTTTTAATTTTAAATGACAGCCCTTTCCGATATCCTCCTGTAATTCTCCTTCAGGAAACCCTCAAACCGAGTTAGAAAAGAAAATTTCCCAAATTCCAGCAATTTCCCCTTTGGGGCCCCTCCGTAAAGGGGGGAAAAGGCAAGCCATCCATTTGACAGACGGTTGGAATTTGGACATAAGTTCCGGGAAATTTCCCACCCGTGTGGTGGGTAAGTTTGGGGTGGGGGGGGTTAAATGTTAAGGGGAGCCTTTGATTGAACTTTGTTAGAAAGGGGTTTAGTTATAGTAATACATATTTTAAGAAAAAAGAGGATAAATAAGTATACAAGAAATTTGGGCGAAATGACATTTAGTTTGTTGGATTAGGGATTGGTGGGAATTTAAAAGCTTTTAGTAGACAAAAAGGATGTAAATGTTTTTTGGAGGGCCACAATTTATCAATCATTTTTTAGTTGTAACTACCTGAGATTTAAAAGGGTAGATGGGATACAAGGAAATAGAAGAAACAGGGAAAAGAGGGGAATGTTTATAAACTAAAAGAGGGGCAGTTAGGGTAAAATTTTATAAACAGCTTTTGGGGTAGATGGGGCTAATGAGAGCATAGGCAATGGGGTCGAAAAAGGTAGGGGAAAAGGGTTTTAAAAATGTAGTGGGGAGGGGCCCTCAGAAGTTTGGGTTTTTTACGGGGAAGGGGGGTGCGGGAGGGAAGAGGAGCGTTTTTTTTTTGGTGGAATTGATGAAAAGGGAAAAGGGGTAAAGGGGAGAAAAAGTTAGAATAGAGAATTTTTTTTACAAAGTAGAAGTGATGCAAGGGGGGAAAAGAGTATTTGGGGGGAAAAAAGGGGGGAGGTTAAGAGAGGGGTGAAGCAATGTAAAAAAAAAAGGCAAATGAGAGAGGGGGGTTAAAAGTTTTTAAACAAATTTTTTTAAAAAAAAGGGAAAAAATTTGGAGGAGAAAACAATTTTAAGGAAGCCTAGAGAAAAAAAGGGATATGTCATTTAAAAAATAGGGAGGAAAAGGTTATTAAAGGGAGAGTTAGGGTTTGGGGAAAGGATTGGGGGAATTTTTTGGGGAAATTGGTTAAAGTTGATGTTTTTTTGGGAAGCTTTTGTTTTCGTGTATGGGGGCAAGGGGAATAAAATTTTGAAAGGAGTGGGGAAAAGAACCATTTGTGAGTGTGGGGGAAATTTGAGGCAGAAAGGTTAAAATAAAAAGGGGGTAAGGCCCCGGGAAATTGATGGGATAAAGATTTAAATTTTAAAAGCAGGTGGGGATATATTGGGGGGGGGAGTGGTCGGTGCAATTTTTTTAATAAATTAGGAAGAGGGTAAGGTCCCTAGGGATTGGCAAGAGCATGCATATTTCCCTTTCGTAAAAAGGGAAAAGGGGATAAAAAGAGAGTAAAAAAATTATAGGGGGATAATTTGTTGAGTATCCCGGGAAAAGTTTTTTGGTAGAGTTATTTTTGAAAAAAATTAAGGTAAGAGGGAGAGTGGGATAGAAATTTTGAACGGGAGGTTTTGGGAAAGGGGGTAGGGGGTGTGGGACCGGGTTTGTTTCAGTGAAACACAAAATTGAACAGAAAATTTAGAAAAGGGCTAAAGATTTGGGGAATTTATGGTTTGGTAAGGCTTTAAGCAGGGTGGATGGGGGGGCATTTGGTGGCAAAAGTTGCAGGTTTATGGGTGGGAGGTAGGATCTGAAAGCAGTGAAGATTTTTTAACGGGGATAGTGGGCTCAAGTTAGAGTATGTATGAAAGGGGGAAAATTTTTTCCCAGAAAAAGTGGGCCTTAACAAGGTTTGGTTGATTTTCACCGTGGTTTTTAAAAAATTTTTAAAAGATGGGGTAGTAAACAAGAAATCCCGGGGGGGCTTGGCAAGAGGCTTGGAGTTAAAAGAAAAGGGTTCACCAAAAAGTGGGGTTGTCACAGTTGCTTTTTGCTGATGACACTGTGCTTTTGGGGATTCTGAAAAAATTTGGGCAGAGATTGGGGGGAGGGAATTTGGTAGGGTATCAAAAAAAAAAATTTAAAAGTAAATACGGGAAAAGGGAGTAAGGTTATGAGGATAAAAAAAAGTTTTGGGTTTATGAAAGATTGGATATCAGTTTGGGGGGAAAGAGAGTAAGGAGGAGGTGAATGTAATTTTAGATATTTGGGGTGGATGTCAGCGGGTTTTGGGCTATGAAAATGAGGTGAATCTTTGAATTGGGTGAGGGGAAAAAGGGGGAGTGGTTTAAAATTTGGAAATCTGTGGAGACAAAGGGAAATTTTTCCTTGGAGGCAAAAAAAGGGGGGGGTATGAAGTATAGTTTTACCCAAAGCTCTTATATGGGTATGAAGCATGGGGGATGAATGTTTTCAGCGGGGGAGAAAGGGGAGGGAGTGGGGGATGTCATGTCTAGGGGAAAGTATGGTGTTGAAATAATGCAGAGAAAATTCCCAAATTTGGGAAATTAGGAGGGGGTTGGGGGTTACCCGGGGTGAGGGAAAGGGTTTTTTTGAGGTGGTTCGGGAAAAGTAATGGTGGGGGCAAAAAAAATGACTTCAAAAGTGAAACAGTTCCCGTAGTTGGGAAGGGAAAGGGGGGGGGCAGGGGTCCGCCTTGGAAAAAATTTGGGGGGAGGGGTAAAGGAGGTTTTTGTGTGCGGGGGGGGCTTGGGCTTTCCCGGGGGATGCGTGAGCCCTGTTTTGATAGAGTGAATGGAGACAAAAAGGTTTTTTAAAACTTTTACGTGCTGTTGG
This sequence comes from Cherax quadricarinatus, assembly GCF_026875155.1. Lineage (NCBI taxonomy): Eukaryota > Metazoa > Arthropoda > Malacostraca > Decapoda > Parastacidae > Cherax > Cherax quadricarinatus. The sequence continues at coordinate 43,305,280 of NC_069437.1, read as the reverse complement.
AGTGTGAGGCCCAAAATAACATTTAAAAAGGGGTTTAGGGAAACGGCCCGGCCGGCCCTTTAGTCCTGGGGAAAGAGAAGTTTCCCCCTTTTCCTCCCCTCTGAAAGGGGGGTGTTATTTTTGCGTTTAAAAAATGTAGTGTAAAGCACCCTTCTGGGAAGACAGTGATGGGGTTGAATGGGTTTTGGTGAAAGTTTTTTTTTTTTTCGGGGCCCCCCCTGCCTTGGGGGGAATAGGCCAGTGTGATTAAAAAAAAAAAAACCCCGAAGAGGGAAAAAATTTTAAGGGGGGGTAGAGGGGAGGGGAAATGAGAGGAGAGGCAAGCCTTGGAGGGGTACTTGTGAGGCAAAAGAAGATGGTACAAAGTCCCAAAAAATTTTTTAAAAGCCCGGTGGTTTTTGACTAAAATTTCTTCCTTGGTAATTTAAGTAACAAATTTGGGTTAAAAATCGCAAGTAAAAATGGAATTTAAAAAATTTTAATTTTTTTACTACAAAACCTTTAAATTTTTTTAATCTGAAAAAGGGAATTTTGGGGAAATGTTGAATAAAGAAAGGAACCCAAGAGATTTCATTTACATTTGGGCATAAAAAAATTTCTTTTCTAGTTTCTATCAGAGATACAAAGATCACTGGGTTTTTTATGCAGTAAAACCGAAATTAAAAAATTTCCTTTTAAATAGTAAAAAACCAGAGCTGCGAAGATCCTATAAAACCTAGTAAAATTTTGAAAAGCAAAATTTTTCACTAAATAAAAAAGAAAAAAAGGGACAATACCTGACTGGAACGAGCACAAATAAACCCAAATAGAAGAGGGGGAGCTTAAAGACGACGTTTCCCGGGCCCACTTGGACCATTTACAAAGTCACCCCAAAAGAGGGAATAGAGCAGGAAGGGTATTTATAGGAAGGGAAAAGGGGAGTGGGGAAATAAGTAGTATAGTAGTTTGTAACAGTAGGGGTAGGGGGTGTTAGAGTATGGCGGAGATGGAAGGAAATAGAAAAGGGGGAAATAAGGGGCGAGGGGCCAGTCAAATACAAAGAAAGGGGGAGCACTGCAAGGGGGCTAGGTGCCCACAGGGGAGCTAGGTGCCCACGGGGGGTAGGTGCCCCCAAAGGGGGTGGGGTAGGTCCCCCCAAGGAGCTAGGTGCCCAAAGGGAGGTTAAAAGGTGGGGCCCACTGGGAAAAGGGGGAGGGAAAAAGGGCCCCAAGGGGGAACAAAAAGATTGGGGGGGGAGGGGAAAAAAATAAATAAAATAAAAAGGAAAAGAAACACAAAACAGTTTCCCCCCAACCCCGAAAGAAAAAAGGAAAGAGGAAAAGGGAAGAGGGAAAAAAAAAGAAAAACGGAGGAAACAGGTTAAGTCACGGGTGTTCTGAAGTTTGGAGCATTTTTTCAAAGTTTTGGGGAGGGAAGGGGATAAAAAGAGACAAAACCGGACTAAGATTCCCTACAAGGAAAGTTTGTAAATTAAAGGGGGGATTCAACAAGACGGGGGACTGTTAAAGTTGGAAGTAGGGAAAAAAAGTTTTTTGCAAAAAGAAACCCGTCTATAGGGGGGGTGATCTCTTCGTGACGAAAAGAGCATTGTTGTGGGCGCCAAAACTAACAATGTTTTTTGGGGGCTCCCCCCCCTTCCCTTAAGTTTAAACCTGAAAGGGAATCCAATTCCCTGCTTTCCCTTTCCTTGATGTCCCCGCCAACCCCTCAGATACAGGCTTTTTTTCCCCCCCCGCCCACCGCAGACCCATGGGACAGTGGGAAAGCACATTCACCACCCTTCCCAAATTTTTTAATTTTTGGGGGCCCCCGCAAGAAATGTTCCTATCTCCCTCCCCCCCTCCATTCCCTCCCCCCTCTGTGATCCTCAATTCCTTCCCGTAGAAACTTCAGACTTCAGGGAAAACCCAGACTTAACCTGATTCCTCCTTTTTTCCTTCTCCCCCTTCCCCTTTCCCCCTTTTCCCTTTTTTTTCTTTTGGGTTGGGGCTTTTTCTTCTTTGGGGTTTTTGTTCCTTCTTTTTTTTTTTCCAATTTTTTTTCCCCTCCCCCCCCATCTGTGTTCTTGTCTCCCTGTGTGGGCAAACCCAGCCCCCCTTGTGGGCACCTAGCTCCTTTTTGGGGACCCCGCTCCCCTTTTGAGCACATAGATCCCTTGCCCCTGCTCCCCCTTTTTTGATTTGGGTTGGTCCCCGTCCTTACTTCCTTCCCTCTCCGCCCCCTACTAAATACGTTTCTATACTATGTTACTACTTTCTTACAACTTTTACTACTACTACTTTCTTTCTGTTACTACTAGTAATTTTGTTTTAAATACTATACTTCTACCCAACCCCTTCTTGCCTTTTATTTTACCCGTCCTGCTTACTTCTCGTTAGTGGTTTCTTTGGGAAAAGGTCCAAATTGGACCCAAAAAGTCGGTTTTAGCTCCCCTTTTATTTTTTGCTGGTTTTTTTGTGTATCAAAAATCACTATTTTTATATAGTAATATTAAGGAAACAAAGTAACCCCTTTTTTGGGATAACAGTATCAGAGATATAAAAATTAAGCTTATAAAATAAAAACACCGATGAGGGGGAAAATCACAAATTTTTTAAAACAGTAAATACCCCGAAATTAATGGATTTTGGAAAAAACCCAGACGGGCACACTTTAACCCTGAAAAAAAAATGCAGGGGGGAAATCAAATTTTGAAAACAAAAATCTATGACATTTAAATAGACGATTAAAATAAAAAAGTAAGTGGCCTCCTCATTGGGGGTTGGGGGGTAGAGGAGTTTTCTTTTTTGGGGGAACTATGTTTTTAAATCTTCCCCCCCCGGGGGGATGTATTTATGGGGCAGTTTATGGGGCCTCCCCCGTTTAAATTTTTATCCTTTGTAATATAATTTTTAGAACACTTGTGCTCTTTAAAATCATATATGGGTAGTGCTTCATGGGGGTTTCCGCATTTGTCAAGTTAAGTTTTTCCCCTCGAGGAATTTTCTGTGTTTGGGGGTTTTGGGGGGAAAAGTTAAAAGATAGGAAAAGAAGGACTTTATATGTTTTCAGAGTTTTTACTGCCCGGGTTTAGTTTTAAAGGGAGGGGAAGTCAATCTCCCGTTTTTTTCCCCCCCCTTTTTTCCCCTCCCCGAAAAATTTATAGTTGGGTTTTTTGCCGGCTACTTGTTAAGGTAGGGAAATCAGGGGTCCCTTTTTTTGGCTCCGGCCTTTTTTTCTCCCCTTCCCTTCCCCCTCTTCTCCCCCCCCCAATCCCCCCCCTGGGGGGGTTGGGGTTTTAAACAGAAAACCTAGACCAAGTCCCAAATTACGTAAGTTCCCCCCGGCCCTTTGGGGTTTATTGGTTTAAAGCTTTTTACTTTTGACCAATAAAAACTTTTGTCCTTTAGGTCTTGCTCTAGGGTTTATGTTTTAATAATCAACCCCGTTTTTGAATTTTTTTACACTAAAACCAATGAGTGATTATTTAAACAGTGGGTTTAAACCTTTTTATCTTTCCAGCTTGGATGTCAAAGGGGTCACCCTGGCCAAAAAACCCAGTAGAAAAGGAGAAAGGGCCCAAAAGTCGAACTTCAAAAAGGGTTTTAAAAAAAAAAAAGAAATAACCTTGCCCCCCTGTATGAAAAATTGGGAGGACGTAAACCACAGGAATTTCAGCGGTTTAAAAAACCCTTTCTTTCCCCGTCCCTTTGGGATAGAAAACTCACTGGTTCCCGTGAAGAAATCAAAGGTGAAGATTTTTTAAAACGAGGATGTGAGCCAAATTAGAGTATGTAGAAAAGGGAAATTTTTCCAGTAAAAGTAGGCCTTAGACAAGGATGTGTGATGTCACCGTGGTTGTTTAATATATTTATAGATGGGGTAGTAAGACAAGTAAATGCGAGGGTCTTGGCAAGAGGCGTGGAGTTAAAAGATAAAGAATCACACATAAAGTGGGAGTTGTCACAGTTGCTCTTTGCTGATGACACTGTGCTCTTGGGAGATTCTGAAGAGAAGTTGCAGAGATTGGTGGATGAATTTGGTAGGGTATGCAAAAGAAGAAAAATTAAAGTGAATACAGGAAAGAGTAAGGTTATGAGGATAACAAAAGATTAGGTGATGAAAGATTGGATATCAGATTGGAGGGAGAGAGTAGGAGGAGGTGAATGTATTCAGATATTTGGGAGTGGACGTGTCAGCGGATTGGTCTATGAAAGATGAGGTGAATCATAGAATTGATGAGGGGAAAAAGGGTGAGTGGTGCACTTAGGAGTCTGTGGAGACAAAGAACTTTGTCCTTGGAGGCAAAAGAGGGGAATGTATGAGAGTATAGTTTTTACCAACGCTCTTATATGGGTATGAAGCATGGGTGATGAATGTTGCAGCGAGGAGAAGGCTGGAGGCAGTGGAGATGTCATGTCTGAGGGCAATGTATGGTGTGAATATAATGCAGAGAATTCGTAGTTTGGAAGTTAGAGGAGGTGCGGGATTACCAGAGGGCTGAGGAAGGGTTGTTGAGGTGGTTCGGACATGTAGAGAGAATGGAGCAAAAAACAGAATGACTTCAAGAGTGATCAGTCTGTAGTGAAGGAAGGCGGGGGCAGGGGTCGGCCTAGGAAAGGTTGGAGGGAGGGGGTAAAGGAGGTTTCGTGTGCGAGAGGGCTTGGACTTCCAGCGGGCATGCGTGAGCGTGTTTGATACGAGTGAGTGGAGACAAATGGTTTTTAATACTTGACGTGCTGTTGGAGTGTGAGCAAAGTAACATTTATGAAGGGGTTCAGGGAAACCGGCAGGCCGGACTTGAGTCCTGGAGATGAGAAGTACAGTGCCTGCACTCTGAAGGAGGGGTGTTAATGTTGCAGTTTAAAAACTGTAGTGTAAAGCACCCTTCTGGCAAGACAGTGATGGAGTGAATGATGGTTGAAAGTTTTTCTTTTTCGGGCCACCCTGCCTTGGTGGGAATAGGCCAGTTGTGATAAAAAAAAAAAGATCCTGAAGAGGGAATAATGTAGGAAGCTAGAGTGAGGATACTGAGAGAGACGAGGCAAGCCTTTGGAGGGTACTTGTGCAGGCAAATGTAAGATGGTACAAAGTCCCAAAATTGTTAATGCAGGTGGTTTAGACTAAGGTGCTTCCTTGGTAAGTGAAGTAACAAAATTGTTAAAGTCGCTAGTGAAAAATGGATTCAACAATTTGAATTTCTGACTACAAAATCCTGTATTTATAATCTGTAAAGGTATTTTAGGAGAAACTGTTGAATAAAGAAATGGACGAAGAGATGCATTTACATAGACTATAAGAAAATCTTTGCTAGTGCTATCAGAGATACAAAGATCACTGGGTTATATGCAGTAATACTAGAAATGTAAACGTTACGCTTATAAATAGTAACACCAGAGCTGCGAAGATCACTATATTATACCTAGTAAAATTAGAAAAGCAAATATCACTAAATAACAGAAAAAGGCACAATACCGTGACTGGAACGATGCACAAATAACCCGAACATAGAAGAGAGGAGCTTACGACGACGTTTCGGTCCGACTTGGACCATTTACAAAGTCACACTAACGAGAAGTAGAGCAGGACGGGTATATATAGGCAGGAAGAGGTAGTGGCAGTAGTAGAGTAGTAGTAGTAACAGTAGTAGTAGTGGTGGTAGTAGTAGTGGCGGAGATGGAAGGAAGTAGAAATGGGGAAGTAAGGACGAGGAGCCAGTCAAATACAAAGAAAGGGGAGCACTGCAAGGGAGCTAGGTGCCCACAGGGGAGCTAGGTGCCCACAAGGGAGCTAGGTGCCCACAAGGGAGCTAGGTGCCCACAAAGGCGAAACCCGCTAGGTGCCCCAAAGGGACAGGTGCCCACAGAGGGGAAGAGCAAGAAACAGAGGTGGGGGGAGGGGAAAATAATGAAATAAAATAAAGAAGGAACAGAAACACAAGACAGAAGAAAGAAAGACAACCCAGAAGAGAAAAAAGGAAAGAGGAAAAGGAAGAGGGGAAAAAGAAAAACGGAGGAATCAGGTTAAGTCACGGGTGTTCTGAAGTTTGGAGCATTTTACAATGTAGGGGAGGGGAAAGGGCATCAACAGAGACAAAGCCAGGACAAAATTTCATAAAAGGGAAATTTGTGTTTTAGGGAGGATTCAACAAAAACGGCGACTGAAAAATTGGAATAGGAAACTTTTTAGCAAAGACCAGTCTATAGGAGGGCTGTGATCTCACGTACAAAAAAGGCTTTGTTAGTTCGCCAAGCCTAAACTTTTTTCTTTCCCCTCCCTTCCTTAAGTTTAAACCTAAAGGGGAACCAATTCCCTGCTTCCTTTCCTTGATGCCCCACGTCCACCGCTCAGAACGGGTTTTTTTTTCCCTCCGCCCACCGCAGACCCATGCACAGGGAATGCACTTCACCCCCCCTTCCATCATGCCCCCTGTAAAGAAAAGGTTCCTATCTCCCTCCCCTCCATGCCCCCCACTGTGACCTCAATTTCCTAAAACTTCAGATTCAGAACACCCGATTTAACCTATTCCTCCTTTTTTTTCTTCCCCTTTTTTCCCTTTTTTTCCCCTTTTTCCTTTTTTCTTTTGGGTTGTCTTTTTCTTTTTGTTTTTTTCTGTTCCTTCTTTATTTTATTCCATTATTTTCCCCTCCCCCCCAAATCTGGTTCTTGCTCTCCCTGGGGGGCACCTACCCCCTTGTGGCACCTAGCTCCCTTGTGGGGACCTAGCTCCCCTTTTGACAATAGTCCCTTGCCCTCCCCCTTTCTTTGTATTTGATTGGCTCCCGTCCTTTTTTCCTTCCCTCTCCGCCATACTATACTGTTTTCTTTTTAAATACTCTGTTACTACTACTACACTGTTACTACTACACTACTACTGTTACTACTATATTATGTTACTACTACTACTACTACAACCACCTCTTCTTGCCTGAATATATACCCGTCCCTGCTCTACTTTCGGTTAGTGTGGACATTTGTAAAATGGTCCCAGTCGACCGAAACGTCGGTGTAAGATCCTCTCTATTATGTGCTGTTATTTGTGTATCAACTATCCCTATTTATAATATATAGTAATATTCAGGATACAACGATAACCCTTGTTATGCATAACAGTATCAGAGATATAAATATTACTGCTTTATACCTCAATAACACCGATAGGACTGGGAAGTATCACAACGTTTTAACACATGTAATACCAGAAATACTGGATAAGAAGTACACAACAGACGTCACACTTTAACAGTGAAAGAAAATGCAGGGAAAACTCAAAATAAAGCACAAAATCAATGACATTTAAATAGACGATTTAAGAATAAAACAGTAAGATGGCCTCCTCATGGTTGGTGTAGGTAGAGGAGCTTCTCTTCTGGCTGAACTATGTTTCTTGTCTTCCCGGGTGGAAGTAATTACTGGGCTCAGATTTCTTTGAGTGTCCTCCCCTGTAATTCACATCCCTTTTGTATATATAATCATTAGAACCCTTGTGCTTCTAATTATCATAATAAGGGTAGTGCATCATGGGTTTTGCCGCATTTGTCAAGTTCAAGTTTCCTCTCTGAGGAAATGCTGTGTTTGGGGTTGTGAGGGAAAAGTTCAATAGATAGGTATAGAAGGAATATATATAGTAATCAGTAGTTCACTTGCCGTCTTCTGTTAAGGTAGGGTAAGTCAATCACCCGTTTTTTTCCTGCCTTTTCTCCCCCCTGAAATTGATAGTTAGTCTGCCGGCTACTTGTTAAGGTACAGAGTCATCTAGCTCCCGCTATCCCTTCCCCTCCCTCTTCTCCCCCCCCCGACAGGTGACGTGGGGGGCTCTTTTTTAAACGAAATCACTGACCCCCCAGCCCCCAACCTACTGTAAGTCTCCCGGGCCCTTTGTTTCTAGTGGATTTATGGTTGAAAAACTTTCCTTTTGCCAATAAAAAACTTTAGCCTTTCAGTTTTGCTCGGGGGTTGACTGTTGAATATCCCCCACGTCTTTTATATTGTACATCCCATGAAGAGGATTATTTAAGCAGGGGTAACCTGTCTACTTTCCAGCTTGGATGTCAGAGGGGGTCCCCGGGCAATCAACCGAGAAACGGGGAAAAGGACAAAAGCCCCAAGACTTCTACGGGTTTGTTTTAAATACCTGTGCACCTGTAAAAATTTGCAGGGGGAACTCCACAGCATTCGCGGTAAAGAACCCCTGTTTTCCCGTTTGGGGAAGGAATACTCACTGGTATACTGTGAAGAATCCCAGTGGATGGTCACAACACCGCGCCCCCCCCCCCCTTATCTCAGCAACGGCTCGGTTTCAAAAACAGTTGTCACCAACACCAGACACCATTGTAGATATTATTGTTGAGTTCAAATGTTATTTATATCATTCATTTTTCATTTTTCTTTAAAATGGGATATCCCTTTTCCCATGTTTTGTTGTTTAATGTTTGATTTAATAAATAGTGTTTATCTTTGTGAATTATTATTTCTTTTTCTATTCATTAATTTTCCTGAGGAGGAGCCAGCCTGAGTAATACTGTCTGAAGGTTGTTACAGGGCTGAGTAAGCCTTCCACAAGGGGGCGACCTTGCCAGGATTAACGCTACTGAATCAAGATTCAACTCCATCTCAATCTACCATTGGAACTTCAAACCCCGCATACCACAGACTTTTACCACCACCATGACAATCATTCTCTATGGTAGGACTACAGTACAGGTATTTGAAAGATTTGATGATTGTTGTAGTCTCAATTTATTGTAAGTCAAGTCAGGCAGGATATAATATTTAATTCTGCCACCTTTTTGGAGCTTGAAACACTTTGGAGGATTAGACTCTAGGGACCCGAGATTTTCCAGTGACAACTTGTTTCATTGAGCTCTTTATTGAATCAAGGGAACTGTCATAGGACACTCTTGATTTGTTGGTGAGAAGTTTGGATGGTCAAGGGTCCCCATTCTACTTACTGTTTGCTCAGAGCCGGCATAGAACCCTTCGTTTTCGTTAATACATATTTTTAATTGAAGCAGGGATCGAGCCTCGGGGTTATTTACAGCTTGAGGGGAGCAGGAATTGAACCCTCCGTTTTCTTTAATACCCGTTTCATTTCCCCTGATAGTTTAAGTTATTCTTGCAAGCATGGATGAATACCAGTTTTGGATGAATGCTGGAAGTAAGTTAGGAATAACAGGGAAAAATTTAGAATCTTCTTTAGTGCTAAGATCCAGGAAAGATTTTGAAATAAGAGAATTGGAGAGAGAAGACAGTTAGAAAGGGAAAGAGAAGAAGAAAAGGAGAGAGAGAGAATAAAAAGAAAAGAGAATAAGGAGAGAGAGAAAATCAAAAGAGAAGAGAAAAAAAAAAGGAAAAAGAGAAAATTTAGAGAAAAAATCCGAGAAAGACAGTTAGAAAGAGAGTGAGAAGACCAAAAAGAGCGTGATAGACTTGATCGTGGGGAAAAGAGCTAGAGTACGTGAAGAAAAAGGGTTAAATTAAGAGAACTTGAGGAAAAAAGCAAAGGATAGAGAACACGAGTTAATAGAGAGAGAAAAGGATCGCGAGCTCGAAAAATCTCGCCTTGAATTAGAAAATAAAAAGTTAACTTTTACACAACAACAATTAGAGGAAGAGTAATTGAACATCATGCAGCTAGTGCACATTTTCCCAAACACCTAATTTACCTCCATTCACAGAGGGGGAAGACATAACTTCATACATATCAGGTTTGAAAATCCCGTACCCTCTGTGAAGGGCCTGCTGACACCTGGGCTACCAGGTTAGGAATGTTATTTTCTGGTACAGCCTTGAATACTATGCAACTTTGTCACAGGATATCATATGTAATTAAAAACCTACAAAAGAAGGCAACCCTTTAAAGCATATCAAAAAACCCACTAATTCTTACAGAAAGATTTCAGGTATGCCACCTTACACCCTGGCCGGGAACTTTCAACAGTTACAGGTAACACTCTTTCGTTTGTTCGACTTTTGGATAGAGAGTTCAGGAATTGATCAAGTTATGTTTCTCTTCGAGACTTCATGGTGCTGACCAGTTCCTGACAGCTCTTCCTCACCAGATACGAACATTCATTAGAGAACGACCTGATTAAAGCTGAGGAAGTTGCTGAGGCTGCTGACCTGTTTTGCTGAGGCACACAATTCCTATAAGACCTAAAGGGATCGAACCCTAAGGGCAAGGGTTCATCAGCCCTTTAAAGAAATCAAAGCCTCTAGTGGAAATAAAATGACTTCTTTTATTCCTGTTTGTCTTTTGTGGGGTTTGTTAAGGGACATAAACGTCCAGATTGTCCTTCTAAGAAGTCCAAAAATTGGAAGATGTTTTAAAGACTGCAATGACCAAGCACCTTCAGTTCAGGAACAGTTAATGGACTTAATGTATCTACCATTTTACGAGACACTGGATGCACATGTATAGTCATTTCTGATAAGCTGTTCCCTAACCTTAAAGAAACTCATTCCTCTGCTATACTTTAAGACTACTTGGCCTTTACAGACACTTTCCTACCATCCGATGTTACATTAGGTCTTATGTTCACAGGTTGTCTGAAGCCGTACTAGCTCCATAAACTTCTTGCTCCGTACTAATAGGTAATGTAAAAGGTGCCATTCTTCCTTCTGAGCTTGACCTGTCAGCACCAAAGATGGACATAATTTGTTTCAGATCCTCTTCCCTGTAGAGTCAGAGAAGCCGCTCGAAAGTTCAGAGAGACAATGTCTCGCGGATTCATGTGGGATTAAAAACCCAGTGATGCTACTCTAGAAAGCAAGGAAGTAGGATCACAAGTTCACTTGTTAGATGAAAGTGAAGATATCACCTCCGATACCATAAATGTCTTGACTAGGCCTCAGACCAAAGCCCAGGCTTCCCTACTGTCCTCCTTTGATTTTCCGACTTTAAGCCTTTAGATATATCGAAGGACCTCCTTGTCAAGTTACAACGTAATTGCCCTTCTCTTCAGAATTGCCATAATGCTGCTAAACAAAATCAATTACCAAAGGAAAAACTTTTCATTAAATTTGAATATATAAAAGGTATCTTGTACAACTCAGTATTCAAATTAAATTCAGATGAGACAGACTATTCCATCTTAGTTGTTCCAAGTCAATGCGAGAGACTGTTCTTAAAATGGCTCATGACCAGTGGCCGGACTTTCTCGCATCGTAAAATTTTAAAATAAAATTAGGGAAACCATTTTTGGCCTAAAATGCCCTCAGATGTCACTAACTATTGTAAAATTCGTGTAAAGTTTGCCAACTGTCATCCTCCCGAGGTACCAGGCAAAGTACCTATGGTCAAAAGCCTATCTTTAGGGTACCGTTTGAAAGAGTAGCTATTGACGTCGTTGGTCCTTTATCTCCATTTTTCATCTGGGGGACATAGATATATATTAACATTGGTTGATTATGCTTCGAGTTTCCCTGAAGCCATACCCTTAAAGACCATTACTACACAGGTGGCTGAAGCCTTTTGTCCATATTCTCCAGAGTGGGCACCCCTAGAGAAATATTGTCGACCGTGGGACACAATTCACATCTGACTTAATGCAACTCTATACCAACTTCTGGGAGTGAAGCCTCTCTTCACACAACCCTATCATCCCAGCTGTAAAAGGGAGGATTTAGCGCCAGCATTCGATTCTCAAGCCATTTTAAGGAAACTTTGCTCCCTTAAACTAAAGGGGTGCATCGTTTCTACCCTGGTGCTTTGTTGCCATGAGGGAAGTTCCCAGTGACTCTTTTGGGTTTTCACCTTTTGAAAATTCTCTATGGTAGAAGGCCAGAGGTCACTGTCCATCCTTCAGACTTTTTGGACTAATGGGAGTTTAAAAGCTGAGGTTAGTCTTTTTACCAGTTTTCCTTGACCTTAGATCCAATTGAGGGACCTCGACATAGTTTCGAAAACAAGCTTGTCAATGGAACCAGTCACAAACCTATTTTGACCCAAAAGTCAGGAGAAGTTTTAAATAGGTGATGAAGTTCTTGACTTTTGCCTACAAGTCAAATAAATAATAGTAGCATGGAAAGTTTCCCTATAAAGTATTAAAATTTGTGGAAAGTTTGACTACCCCATAGAAATCAAGGGGGAAACTAAGCTTTATCAATCACCCTCCTTAAGAAAAAAATTTCCGAAAGAAATTCGGTTAATGCCCTTTAAAAAACTTTAATTTTTTTCCCCACGAACCCTTTATAAGACACTGAAAAATGTTAGGGGCGTAATTTAACCCTAACTTAGACTATGATTAAGAAGTACATGACCTTGGTGATCTTGACCACTCGGATGCAAACCAAATTAATATTTAATGAATCTTTGGATGACCATAAGAGACATGAAACTACTTCAATGTTGGTACTTTTCAGACGTCTTTTGAATTCCGGTTTACTCCACGGTAGTCCATAAGATTGACCCTTTGGACGGACAATCCTATCAAACGGAATTATACCCAGTTCCAGTTCACCTTAGGGATCATTTGCAGAGAGGTAGACAAATTTTAAAACTAAAGATCATTGAACCTTTAGTACTTCATATTGTTCACCCGTATCTGATTAAAAGGAGGTAATTCATATAGACTTGCTATTGACTTCAGAGCCCTTAAAGGGTATAACTCGATGGGATGTGAGCCTATGCCCTTAATAGATAGCGATACAAATTTTATGACGCTCCTTCTTTCAAAATTGATATTGCGCAGGCTCATCAAGTAATGTTAGATCATTCTTCTAAGCAGTACCCGCTTTTCCTACTCACCAGGATGATGCACTATAGAACTATGCCTTTGTTTGGAAACTGCCTGTGCTAACCTACGTGAGACTGAGAAAGATTGGGTTAATATGGCCAATGTTTCAGTTATTTTGAAACTTTCGTTAAAGACATCTACGTGGGGAACATATCCCAACATAAAATCAGTTTTGCGTGGTTACGCTCACATGGCCTCACTGCCAAACCGAAGAAATTTTTCCTTGGGGATAACAAGATTAGAATCTTGGGCTGATTTCTTTCTAATACTCTCTGCAGCCTTCCCCGTAAGATCAAAGCTTTATTAGAATTTAATTCCCCAAACCAAGAAACTCATGCTACTTTCTTGGGTTTTGTAAATTTTTATGCACGGTTTATCCCGAATTTGCTGAACTTACAACATCTTATCGGATTCCTTTAAAAGTTGTGAAGGACCTCTTGAACTTTCCGACGTAGTCGGGAAAAATTTAAAGAAAAATTAAAAAATTATCTTTTTTGAAAAACCCTATACTTAAGATTCCAGATATTAATAAAACATTTTGTTGGAACTGATGCCTCAATACTGGCTTAGGTGCGGTGTTAAATACAATACCTGATGGTACTCCCTTCCTGTATGCTTCCTAAGCCGGAAATCCTTCCGCAGAAACAAGATACTCCACATAGAAAAGGAATGTTAGCCCTTGGTGTGGGGTATCTCCAAACTTAAATTTTATTTGTGTGGGAAAAGAATTCATTTTAGAAACGGACCCAAACCTTTGATATACCAGAGGGCTTTTAAGGGAACCAACAGTCGGGCCCCTTTAGTGGACTTGGCACTCAGGCTTTTTAAGTTCCATATTGTGTATACAATGGTTCATCCAATTATTTCTCTGACTGGTTAAGTCGTGACCAGTCAGTAGAGATTTGTTGCCTTACAAAGACTTCCAAAATGTTGAAAATTTTTCCTCGCTTCCGGCCTATCTCTAACTTCCTGCTATAAGTCTTGGCATGGGGAGGTGTGAGGAAAAGTTCATAAAATAGGTGTAGAGGATATATATAGTATCGTATTTCACTGCCGGCTTCTAGTTTTAAAGGGAGGTAAGTCAATCTCCCGTTTTCCCGCCTTTTCTCCCTCCTGAAATTGATGTGTCCCGCCGGCTATGCTAAGGTGGGTCAGTCTAGCTCCGCATCCCTTCCCCCCTCTTCTCCCCCCCAAGGTGGGACGTGTGGGGCTCTGGTTAAAAAGTAAATTTACTGACTCAAAACTCCAACTTTACTGTAAGTACAGCCTGCTTGTATTCTGTGGATTTATTGGTTGAAAAGCTTCACTTGACCAATAAAAACTTAGCCTTTCAGTTTGCTCTAGTTGCTGTGTAATAATCACCCCGTCTTTTGAATATTGTACATACCATGAAAAGGGGATTATTAAGCATGGTAAACCCGTCTATCTTTCCAGCTTGGGTGTCAGAGAGGGGCACCTGGCAATCAACGAGTAGAACAGGGAAGAAGGATTTAAAGTCCAGAACTTCAAAGGTTGATTTGAAGTACCCGTCACCTGTAAAGGGAAAATTTCAGAGTTAATCCACAGCATTGCAGCGGTAAAAAGCCTGCTTCCCGGTCTTCGGGATAGAATATTTACTGGTATACTGTGAAGGAAATAGCCAGGATGGTCCAAACCCAAAACCTCGACCCCCCCCCCTTATCATCAGCAAGGCTACGGTTTCACAACATGTCCAACACCAGACACCATTGAATATTAGTGTTGAGTTCAAAATGTTATTTTATTCATTTCATTTTTCATTTTTTTTAAATGGTATACCTTTAGTTTTGTTTTTTTAAAGTTTGATTAATAAATAGTGTTTTCTTTTGTTTATTTTTTTTCTATTCATTAATTTCATGAAGAGGAGCCACCTGATAATATGTCTGAGTTGTTCAGGCTGAGTAAAACCTTCCAGGGGTTCAAGCTCCAACGTTCCCCTCAAATGATGGAGTTTAAATCATTTTTCCTTTCATTGTTTTTTAATTTTGCTAAATAGTGTAAGTATTGAAAAATTTTTCACACATTTAAGGATACAAGACTGATAAATCCGTTTAATGTGAAAAGTTTGTTTTGTAAATTTCTTGTTACCCCGCACTCTGCTCGCCTTGTTTTTATACTCATAACAAAAGTGCACAATGTTACTGAACCTGATGTTTAGTTTATTATTTAACATTCCTTTCTGACTTCACAACACTTAACTAATACAAGCCATTTAGAAGAAACATGTTTCTTCAAAGTTTTTTAAAGGTTCTATTTAACATACTTATTTAACACTTCATGTAAGAGGCAACGTTCAGCCTCGTGAATTCAATAAGTAAAGATTCCAAATGAAATTTTTTGATTTGTAAAAGGACCCCATGTTTGGGTTTTTTGGGGGGGTGGGTTTTGGGACCTTGATGGTCCGTGTGGCATACGCCACTGAACTTGGTGTTTTGTGGGTACGCGTGAATCTTGATGGTCCGTGTGGCTACGTTACTGTACTTGATGGTCCGTGTGGCTACGCACCTGAAACCTTGAGGATCCGTGTGCGCTATGCGCTGAACCCTTGATGGTCCTTGTGGCTACGTACCTGAACCTTGGGGGGGAGGATGGTCCGTGTGGCTATGCACTGAAAATTGATGGGCCCGTGTGGCTACGCACTGAACCTTGATGGCCCGTGCAGCTACGTACTTGGACCTTGTGGTCCGTGTGGCTTCGACACTGAACCTTGATGGTCCGTTGGCTATGCGCTGAACCCTTGGATGGTCCGTGTGGCTACGCACTGAACCTTGATGGTCCCGTGTGGCTAGGTACTGATCCTTGATGGTCGTGTGGCTACGTACTGACTTGATGGTACGTGTAGTACGTACTGAACCCTTGATGGTCTGTGGCTAAGTACTGAACCTTGATGGTCCGTGTGGTACGCCACTGAACCTTGAATGGGGTACGTGTGGGCTCCTAAGCACTGAACCTTGATGGTCCGTTGTGGCTCGCACTGAACCTTGGATGGTTCGGTGGGCTGCACTGAACCATGATGGTCGTGTGGCTATGCACTGAACCTTGATGGTCGTGTGCTATGCGCTGAACCTTGATGGTCCGTGTGGCTAGCACTGAAACCTTGATGGTTCGTGTGGTACGCACTGAACCTTGATGGTCCGTGTGGCTATGCAAGCTGAACCTTGATGGTCCGTGTGGCTACGCACTGAACTTGATGGTTCGTGGTGTGGCTACGCACTGAACCATGTGGTCCGGTGTGGCTTTGCACTGAAACTTGATGGTTCCGTGTGGAGGCTTATGTCGCTGAACCTTGATGGTCCGTGTGCGGCTACGTACTGAAACCTTGATGGTCCGTGTGGCTACGCACTGAACCTTGATGGTCCGTGTGGCTATGCGCTGAACCTTGATGGTCCGTGTGGCTACGCACTGAATCTTGATGGTCCGTGTGGCTACGTACTGAACCTTGATGGTCCGTGTGGCTACGTACTGAACCTTGATGGTCGTGCGTAGCTAGTACTGAACCTTGATGGTCCGTGTGGCTACGTACTGACCTTGATTGTCCGTATGTGGCTTTGCATGAACATTGATGGCCCGTGTGTGGTACGCACTGAACCTTGATGGTCCGTGCAGCTACTTACTGGACCTTGATGGTCCGTGTGGCTACGCACTGAAACCTTGATGGTCGTGTGGCTACTATGCGCTAGAACCTTGAATGGGCCGTGTGGCTACGCACTGAAACCTTGATGGTCCGTGTGGCTTATGTACTGAACCTTGATGTAGTCCGTTTGTGGCTACGTACGAAACTTGATGGTCCGTGTAGCTACGTACTGTACATTGATGGTCCGGTGGCTACGTACTGAACCTTGATGTCCGTGTGGCTACGCACTGAAACCTTGATGGTCCGTGTGGCTATGCACTGATCATTGATGGTCGGGTGTACGTACTGAACCTGATGGTCCGTAGTGGGCTACGCACTGAACCTTGATGGTCCGTGTGGATGGCTATGCGCTGAAACCTTGATGGTCTGTGTGGCTACGCACTAAACCGTTCGATGGTTCCCGTGTGGTACGCACTGAACCTTGATGGTACGTGTGGCTACGCACTGACCTTGATGGTCCGTTTGTGGCTATGCGCCTGAAACCTTGGATGTCCGTGTGGCTAACTCTGATACCTATGATGGTCCGTGTGGCTACGCACTGAAGCTTGATGGTCCGTGTGGCTATGCGATGACTAGAGGTCCGTGGGGCTATGACGCTGACCTTGCATGGTCCGTGTGGCTACGCACTGAACCTTGGATGGTCCGTGGGCTATTCGCTGAAACTTGTGGTCCGTGTTGCTACGGCACTGACCTTGATGGTCCGTGTGGCTACGCACTGAATCTTGTTGGTCCGTTGTGGCTACGTACTGACCTGATGGTCCGTGTCGGGCTTCGTACTTGAAACTTGATGGGTCCGTGTGGCTACGTACATGAACTTGATGGTCCGTATGTGGCTACGCACTGAATCTTGATGGTCCGTGTGGCTATGCGCTGAACCTTGATCGGTCCGTGTGGCTACGTACTGACCTTGATGGTCCGTGTGGCTACGTTACTGAACCTTGATGGTCCGTGTGGCTACGCACTGAACTTGATGGTCGTGTGTGGATACGCACTGAACCTTGATGGTCGTGTACTGTGGCTATGCGTGACCTCCCTGATGGCGTCCGTGTGGCTACCTTACTGAACCTTGATGGTCCGTGTGGCTACGCGAGTCTAAGCCTTGATGGTCCGTGTGGCTATGCGCTGAACCTTGTGGTCCGTGATGGGCTATGCGTGCGTGAAAACTTTGATGGTCCGTGTGGCTACGCACTGAACCTTGAGGGCCCTGTGGACGCCTGAACCTTTGGGATGGTCCGTGGGGCTTGCGCTGAACCTTGATGGTCGTGGGCTACGCTAAAACTTTGATGGTCCTTTGTGGCACGACGAACCTTCACTTTTATGCCAAAATTTCACTTTCAGTTGCAGTTCACTTTACCCCTACAGTTTGTTTTTGTGTATTTTTTTTTATGGTCCCAAAAATGTGTTCACTACTTACTTACCTGTGTAAGTCCCCCTGTTGCTTTATTTACACATTCACCTCAACATCACCCACATTATCATTAGTTTCTGTAACCTTATTATAATTTTTGGTTATCCCACCACAACCCCGAGGGTCATCCCACCTTCGCTCTGGAGGTCATGCCCCCCAACACCTTGAGGTCGGCCAACTCACACATCCAGGAGGTCTCCCATCCACCCCCCTTGGGTCATCCCACTCACACCATCCTTAGGTCATGCCACCCCAAAACCATCCAGGAGGTCATGCCACCCCTCAAATATTTTAGGGGTAAAGATATTCTTCCTTCTATTTTTACACCAATCTAAAATTTTCTTTTTGTGCAAAATGAATCAATTCATTGTAAAACTTACTCAACCCTGCAAGATCTTAAGTAGGTCTTCCCAGGCTACTCCTCCATAAAAAAATTAATGAATAAAAAAGAAAAATAAATACAAAATAACATTTTTTTGTTAAAATTGAAATTATAAAACATTTAAATTGAGCTTTTCTCCTCTTGAAAAAAAAATGAAATATAAAAATTTCTAAATTCAACGTAATAGTCAGTTAGACTGGGGTTTTGGTTGATGCTGCCCCGCGTTTTGTAAAATGGTCCCGGGTGCGATGATTGGGTGGGTGGGTCACATCGAAAATCAACGACTAGTTCGTCACAGAGTTCTAGCCGTAAATAGTCCGTCAAGATGTGGGAAACCGTGTTTTTTCACCACGCAAGATAGGGGTAGTTGCCTGGGGTTGGTAACTTAGCAGGTACGTAGAAAAAAAAGTGGCCCCCAGAACTCGTGAATTCGTTCCTAAACACTTTTTCTTGGTTCCCAGTGACCCAAGCTGACTTTCCAAGCTAGAAAGAACAAAAGCTAAACACTTTTAAAGAAATCACCTCCAAAAGAAAAAGGCTTTTAGAAGAGGGTGAAATTAAAAGCAAAACCGGAAATAAAGGCGAAAAAACTAGTATTAAAATTTGGGTTTTAAAAGTAAAAGCTTTTAACCAATATATCCATTAAAAACGGGCAGATTTTTTTACTTACAGTTGTGTTGGGGCTGTGAGTCAAGTATTATCTTTTTGGTGGGACCCCCACACGTACCTTTGGGGGGAAAAAAAAGGGTGATGATAGGGGGCTAGACTGACCCTCCCTTAACAAGCAGACGGGCAATCAAATATCGTCACCATATACTCGCTTGCTACCCCAACTGTTGAACTTTTCGTCAATTCACCTTTTTAAGAAATTTCAATCAATGAGATTTAAATTATAATTAGCATTTTTAAATTACAAAATGTGCACAAGGTTGTAAGGATCAGTACAGTCAGGTAATATCCCCTGGTATTTTAAAGGACCCTAAAAATTGTCTTTAAACTTAAATATATTTAGTGTTCCATAACATTAATGGTGTAAAATACTCGATTAATAATTACAGTACTTGCAAATATAAAGATTGTGGTTTTTCAGGGGTCGGTCACAGCTGCTGGCCCCCCCCTCTTCGTTGGCCGATTAGGGTGTGTGCGTGTTGTGCGCGCGTGGTGCGCGCGCGTGTGGGCGCGCCGTGTGTGTTGTGTGACATTTTTGTGTGCCAGCGTTTGTGGGGTGTATTTTGTGTGTGTGTGTGTGTTTTGTGTGGTGGTGTGTGTGTGTGTGTGTGTGCATGTGATGTGTTGTGTATGTTGTTTTTTGTGTGGAAGCGTGTGTGTATAAACAAAAAAATTTTTATTTTGAGACCAGTTATTTAGAAGATTTTTTAGGGTCCTCATTTCCCCTCCATTCCCCGGAAGTCAATAAAGTTACAGGCGAGAAATAAAAAAAAATATAATATTTACCTTTTAATTAAAATTACGTTATTTAGAAAAAACGATATTACATTTAGAAACAGGTTCCCAAAAATTAGTGACATTGCAGAGGGGTTTTGCTGGGGTTTGGGGTCCCCCCGGGCGGGATCTTTGGGTTTACCCCATGAAAAACCAAGGGGGGGGGGATGGGGGGGGGGGAAACTCCGTTTTCGTCACTACTGCATGACCGTGACTTTTATTAAAATAAAAAAATAAATCGTAGATATTGAGGAAAATAAACTCAAATAAAATTTGAGTCACTAACACATCCTCATTTATTTTTCTTCAACAAAACCAAAAAAAAAAAAAAATAAAAAATAAAGAAAAACATTGCAATATCAAAGAAACATAGTTCCTATTTGACCCTTTATACGGTAACTTCAATATCAGATCATAAAAATTTTCCCTTTCTTTTAATCCCCCAAAAAATCTATCACTTCATCAAAATCAAAAAGCTGTCACTGACCCCTTTTCTATGGATAACATTGCTATGTCAGAGTTCTGGGTCGATCATTTGGGACCGTAAATATTTTTAATCACTTCAACTTGGAGAAACTCCTTACACAAAAAGCCACAGAAAAAACAAAGTAAGGAACAACCAGACAGAGTGTCGAGTTGGAAGAAATTCAATGAAATCCCATTAACTATGAAGTTGGTAATCCACTGAAGTCCAGTGCTTAACTTTTTTAAAATCACATCGCAGCTTGCAGGTGTGCCTTGTCTTGGTATTTTAAAAAAGAGCTAATTCTTGTATATTTCATTTAGAAGACTGAGATCTTGAAGCATCACCCCCAATTCTTCTTCAGTAGCTTGTACAAGATTCTTTTTTTGAATGAGCCAAAAATGGCTTTCCACGTCTTTTTTGCTTTGGATGTATTGAGTTCATTTGAGTGTCTGGTAGAGTACAAAAGGGTTATGTATGCTCTGCTTTTAGTACAGAATGGGTAAAGTAGGTTTTCTCCCCCCCCCCCCCCCCCCCCCCCCCCCCCCCCCCCCCAAAACCCAAACCCCCCCCCCCCCCCCCCCCCCTTTCCCCCCCCCCCCCCCCCCCCCCCCCCCCCCCCCCCCCCCCCCCCCCCCCCCCCCCCCCCCCCCCCCCCGCCCCTTTCCCCCCCCCCCCCCCCCCCCCCCCCAAAAAAACCCCCCCCCCCCCCCCCCCCCCCCCCCTCCCCCCCCCCAAACCCCCCCCCCCCTGGAAATTTTACCATAATGGGTAATGTAGTCTCTGGGCTGGGGAAAAACCAGAAATTGGGGAAAATGTAGTCTCTGGTAGAGACGGGAATGGGTAATGTGGGTTCTGGAAAGAAAAAAGGGGAAATTTATGATTTTGGTAGAGACGGGAGGGGTAATGTAGTACTCGGGTTTAGAGTCCCGGGTATGGGTTTATTTTTAAAGGGGGTTGTTCCCCTGGTAGAGAAACAGGTTGGGTAATTTGGGAAAAATTTAAAGAAGTAATAAAAAATGGGTAATGTAAAAAGGTGGCTTTGGTGGGAAAGAGTACAGGATGGGTAATGTAGTACTTTTGGTAGAGAACGGGATGGGTAATGTAGTACCGGGGAAGAGTACGGGAAATGGGTAATGTAGTTTGGTAGAGTACAGGAGGGTTTAATGTAGTACTCTGGTAAGTACAGGAATGGGAAAATGTAGTGCTCTGGTGGGAATTTTCCCGAATGGGTAATGTAGTCCTGGAGGTACAGGATGGGTAAGTAGTCTTGGTTTAGAGTAATAATGGGAAAAGGTATTGCTCTGGTAAAGTACAGAATGGGAAATTTTTAGTACTTTTGGTAAGTACAAAATGGGTTTTTGTATGCTCTGGTAGAGTACAAAAAGGGTAATGTAGTGCCTGGTAAGTAAAAAAGGGTTTAATTTAGTGCTTTTGGTAAAGTACAGAAGGGGGAAAATATGTACTCTGGTAGGGGTAAAAAAAAGGGAAATTTGTAGTGCTCGGGTAGATTTCCCCATTTGGGTAATGTAGTGCTTTTTGGTAAGTACATAATGGGTAATGTAGTACCTTTTTGGGGTACGGGAAGAGAAAACAATGTTTGAGCTTTTTAAAAGGGTTTTTTTTTTAATTTTAATATAAACAATATATTTTTAAAAAAAATTTATTCATGTTATAGCGGGAAAATTTGTGTATTTTAAAACTTTTGTTTAACAAATGATGTGGAAGACAATGTTTTTTGAAATGATAAACACAAACACAAAAAAGGGGGAAGACTTTTTTGGTTTCAACACAACTTAGCCCCAATTTAATTTAATAAAAAAAGGGATCAAAAGAATATTTTTTGTTGAAAAATAGGGAAACAAAACATAAAAGTGGATAAAAAAAGCGGTTTTACAGAAAAACTGAGATTTTGAATTTGGGCCGGGATAAAACGTTTTTTTTTGTCAAAATATCAAGACCCCAAATGATCATTTTAAACCCTAAAGACTACCAAAATAATCATCTTAAGATAAAGGGCCCCCCCTACCAGGGATAATCATCTTAAGATAAAGACGACCATGTTAATAAATTTTAAAAGGATCAATTTTTTACCATGATAATTTTTTAAAGATCAAAACCCCCATGAAATCATTTTTAAGATCAAGACTACATGAAAAATTAAAGTTAAATCAAGACTCCCCCATGATAATCAACTTAAGATAAAGGGACGCCCAGGGAACCCAAGTTAAGTTTCAAGATTACCATGAAAAATCACCCTTAAGATCAAGACGACCATGATAATCATCTTAAGATCTAAACCATTTTAATTATCTTAAGATAAAGAACTACCATGAAAAATAAATTTTAAGATAAAAGGACTCCCCATGATAATCTTTCTTAAATCAAGACTACCATGATAATCATTTTTTTAAGACAAGATTTCCATGATAATCACCCTTTGGGACCCCAGACAACCGGGGAAAATTCATCTTAAAATCAAAAAACGCCTTTGATAATAAACTTAAGTTCAAAAACAAACCATGATAACCCTTTAAAAATCAAGCCCCCAAAACCCCATGAAATCCCCTTAAGTTTCAAGACGACCCTTTTGAAAAATCATTTTAAAGATAAAGGGATTTAACCATGAAAATATTTTTTGGGATCAAACGCCCCAAGAAAATTATTTTAAAAAACAAAACGCCATGAAAATCATTTTTTAAAAGATAAAGGGAATTTACCATGATAATCTTCTTAAGCTAAAGACTCCCAAAAATCATTTTAAAATTTCAAACCCCAAATGATAATCATTTTTTAAAATCAAGATTTACCAGGGAAATCATTTTAAAAGACCCAAGCCCGCCCTTTGATAATCATTTTTAATATCAAGACGCCAAAATAATCATCTTTAAGGACAAGACGCCCAGGGTAATAATCTTAAAAATCAAGACGCCCAAAAATAATCATTTTAAAGATCAAGACGCCCTTTGATAATCACTTAATATCATGACGACCATGATAATCATCTTAAAAATCAAGGGACGACCATGTTTTAATTCATCTTAAGATCAAACAAACCTAGTTTAATCATCTTAAGATCAAGAGGGACCAGGGATAATCATCTTACGTTTTAAGACTACCATAAAATTTCTTAAAAACCCAAGACGCCCAAAGGATAAACATTTTAATTTCTGGAAAAGGTTTTTTTTTTGTTTTTGTTTTTTGGGGGGGTTTTTTTTGTGTTTTAAATATTGTGTCGAATTTTGAGTGAACGAAATTTTGTTGTGGGAGACAGGGGTGCCAATTTTGGGAAAAAAGTGTTGTGGGAGACAGGGGGATGCAAATGTGGGAAAAGGTTGGGGGGAGTTTGCGTGGGGAAAAATACGGGCATCACAAAAAAAACCCCTACATAAAGTATACATGAAGGAAAATATAAAAGAATAAAAAGTAATAAAAAAGGGAACAGTTCAGTGTTTAAAAAAAAAAGTGCAGCATAAAGCGAAAAACACATGTAGAAACACAGAAAAAACAAGAAAATAACCCCAAAGACAGTTCAGTAACCCCAAAAAAACAAAAATAATAACACAGAGGGGTTCAGTAACACAAAAAAAAAACAAGTTAAAAAACACAAAGATAGTTCAGTAACACAGAAGAACAAGACAATAACAGCACTCCCAGAAACACAGAAAAAGACACAAACACAGCCAGTGCAGTAACACAGAAAAACCCAACCCAATAGCACAAAGACACAGCATTAAAACAGAAGAACAAGAAATTTAAAAAAAAACAAGGGATACTAGAACAACCCAAAAAAAACATCACGTTTAAATAAAAAAAAGTACATACACGAACAAAACACGATTATTTTGAAAGAAAAAGTAACATATAAAAAATTTTTAAAATTTTTAAATAAATGGAAAACCCCAAAAAAATGCGAAAATTCCCAAAAAAACCAGTACAGTAATACATAAACCAGTACATTAACTCTGAAAAACAGTACAGCAACACCAAGAACTGTACCGTAAAAACCCCTTGGGGAACAATACATGACAAAAACAGAAACACTAAAGTATTGTACAACGTACAATTAAAAAATTCCCAAAAAAACAACGGACCGGAAGGTAAACGTACTAAAAAATAAAAAGGTCAGTGTGCAAACATTAAGAAAACCTCCCCAGCCAAGTTTTTTAAATGTCGTTTGAAATTCCTTTTGTCAAAGGTCGATTTCCCCCACCAAAACGGGATTGTATTTTTTTATGTGAGTGTGTGGTTGTTACTGATTTTTTTCTAAATAATATAGAAGATGCTAGAGAAGTGAAGAAGTAAAATTTGAGATACATGTGTGCGTGTGTGTGTGTGTTTTTTTTACGAGTGTGAGGCGGCTGGATCTGGAAAGGGGGGAAATGTTTATCACTAATTTTTTGGAGGTGGCACCCGTTTTAAAAATGGCAAGGGGACACACTTCGTAAAAAGAATCAAGAAAAGGGGAAGGGTTTAATAGAGAAGTCTAAAGGTAAAAATCGATTCCCCTTTTCTCCAGGACGAGTGAAACTTCAGTGGTTAGCGGGGTTTAAAAATGTACCATGCCCCTCCTATTAAAGGTGGGGAAAATTCTGGGTTTTTGGGGGGGAACCCCGGGTAGATATAGGGGGACTGTTGTTTTTTTTAACAGAGTAAAAAAAGGGGAGACAGAGAGTGTGCTTAAAAGGGGGGTGCTAGGGGAAAAAAGTCAACGGGTTTTTGGAAAATTTATTATTTAAAGAAAAGGGAACAACCCATTATCCCCCTCGTAGTGCTGGTGGAAAGGGACATCGAAAAAGGGGCAGGAAGAGAGGAGGCGGGAAATAAGTGCAAGTAAAGCCATAGATTTAGTAAGTCAAGGGGGGGGGTCCTAGTCATATGTATCTTTTTGCTTGGAAGGGGTGGGAAAATAAAATTAAATTTTTCAAAGGGCAATCTGTGGGAA
Organism: Cherax quadricarinatus; assembly: GCF_026875155.1. Classification (NCBI taxonomy): domain Eukaryota; kingdom Metazoa; phylum Arthropoda; class Malacostraca; order Decapoda; family Parastacidae; genus Cherax; species Cherax quadricarinatus. Next base: position 43,280,271 of record NC_069437.1, on the reverse strand, counting down.
ATTTTTTGATTGGCTAGAACGGGTCCCAGCAATGAACTTGAAATCCCATTCTTTTGATACCTGGGAAAAAATTTTCCTTTTGGCAAACGGATATGTATGAAAGGGGATTATAAAACCCTTTTTTTAACCCCTTGTTTTTTCTTTTTTAATCACCTCTGCCCCTGGTTGGTCATCCGGGTAAAACATTTAAATTTGGGAAAGAAAGATCCCTGTCTTTTAGGACTTTTGGGGAAAACAAAACGACTCTTTCACCCTTTAAAAATTTTCATTTTTTGGGTGCTACGCCAATTTATGACGGGAAATTTCCCAGAACTTTGGAAACAAAAAACCGCCAACCGGGAAAAAACCCCACCATTTTCCCTGAAACATCTCGGGAAACCCTTTCCCGGAATAAGATACTCCTGTCTTGGGTTTTTCCTAGGGAACCGGGGCCCAAATTTTATTTTTTTTTAATTAAAAATCATTAAAAAAATTAAATCATAAAAAAATTTCCATCAAGTTTTTCAAAATTTATTTTTTCCATTTTTTTGTTCGGAAAAAGGGCCCGGTTCCTCGAAAAAGGGCAACCCCTTTGCCAGGATAGGACCCCTTGGAGGTAACACCCTTCCTGAAGGTTCAACGGGTTGTAATTAAAACATTTAAGAAAGAAAAGGGGTTGAGGTGATTTATACCCATTTCCTATGGAAGGGGTTTGTAAGCCCTTAAAATGGTAGTCATGTTAGCTTACTGTTTTTGGGTTTTCTAGGGATCTTTTTGGGGTTTTCCTATTTGTTGTACCTGAGAAACTTCGAAAATAACCCCTTTCTGTGTAAACCCGGGGATGAAATTTTTAAAATTTGTGAAGCTTTTTGGGGTTTCAAAATTGTGTTTTTCCAATTGGGAAAAAATTCCCATTTAAACTTTTTGGGGGGAAGGTCAAAAAAGGGTTTTGCGGACACTGTGCCCCCTTTTTGGGGAAACTGCCTTTTTCAATTTTTATTTTTGTGTTAGTACATACTGGTAAAGTTTTTTTGTATAACATTTCTTTCTAAAACATGGATTCTTTGGATCTGCTTGAGAGCGGGAAAAGGAAAAATGGGATTTACGGGCGGGGGTTTTGTTAACTTTTATTTTTTCCCTAATATAGTTAGTATGGGGGGAAGAACAGGAAAGTTTTTAGCTCGCAAAGAAAAAAAGAACATGAAAACAGCAGGCAAGAAAAAAATAAAGAGAAAACTAGCTCCAAAGAAAAAACAAAACAGGAAAGGCAAAGTTTGGAGAAGACAGAGTTCGGGCAAGAGAGGTGCCTTCAAAATAAAGGGAAATTTTGGAAAAAAAAAGCTATGCAGAGGGAATCAGAACAGTTAAAAATGCAGTTAGAACCCAAAAGAAGAAGGCAAAGCTGAAAATAGCAGTACTAGTCCCCTACCCCCCCAAAAATCAAATTTTGAATGCCTCGAAAACCCCCTTTCACAAAAGGGGGTAGACACCAAGACATATTTTACCAGTTTCTGAAACACTGCCACTGAAAGTATCGGGCCCAAACACATGTAGGGGCTACAAAGGTTTGGGGCCACTTCTTTTGGGGTATCAGCTTTAAATGTATATTCAAACTTTACCTTTTTTAGGTAATAAATTATAGTTCTAAAGAAAGCCTTTAATTTACATTTTCCCAAGAAAACTCCCAAAACATTACAGGCAGATTTTCTTTCATGAAAAGAAAAAACCCCAAAATCAAAATTGCATGCAGAAATTAAAACTTTTCCCAGATTGTTTGATTCTTGGATTGAAAGCGCGGAAGTGGGGACCACGATTTTCGACTCTTTTAACGACCCCTTTGGGGGAAAAGGGGAAATCAAGTCCTTTCGTCTGTAACTTTTTCTTTTCCAAATTTTAAAAAGAAAAAAAAATGTTCACAATCTTCAAAAAAGGGAAAACCAATTTCCCCAGACATATTTGTGTTGTGCGCGTAAAAAAACTCCCCCAAAAGGCCCCTTTAGCAGATTTTAAATCTGTTGTGCCAAAGGGCAAAACGAGGGGCCCAAAACCCGTTGGGGCCTAAGAATTTCACGACTTCACGATGTTTTCTTTCATCTGTAATAAATTTTTGGACATAAACGTAAAGGGAATTCCCAAAGGGGAGGAAGGGGTGAGAATACGGGAAGGGGTTTCACTGAAGCAAAATATTAACGCAGCTTTTAGTGAAGATACTCTTAATGGAATGAATTTTTGGGGGGGCCAATTTTTAAGAGTTCTGGATTTTTCCTTTTTTGGGTTATCTTGGGTTAAGCTTTTCCCTAATTTTGATTCTTCAGGGCATAAAATTTTTAAAATTTAAAATTTTAAATTATGTTCCTTTTCCCCCAAAAATTTGGAGAACTATGAGATTTTTCAAATGGTAATAATGCCGATTTACTCAGCCCCTTTTGCTAGGGATGAAAGTGGAAGAGGGGCCCCCTATCACTTCTGGTTCATCAGGAGGTCAAAAATTTCTTTCTTGACTAACGGCTATGCGCCCTACTTCCCAAAAGGGGTTACGTCAGTAAAGTTGCAGAAAAGGGGACAATCTTTTTTTTCCAGGGGTGGGTTTAATACCCGGGGAAATTCTTTCTATCAAGGAACAAAATTTTAATTTCTGAATTTTTTGGATCAAGTTTATCCCCTTGTGGGTTTTAAAAAACCTCCGTTAAAACCAAAATTTTGTAACGAAAAGTGGAATGACAACATGCTATCCAAAAAGTCAGTATTAAAGAAACTTTTTTTCCCTTTAAAACCCAACGGACGGGAAAAATTTAAATTCTACCATGTGCTTCTTTTTAATGCGTGAGTTTTCCCAAGTGATTCACTTGGGATATTCCCCTTTCAAAATTCCCCTTTAAAAGGGGAGACAAGCTCGTAACCCTCATTTATCTTGATAAAAATGGGGGTCCAAAGAATTTTAAACCTGAAGTTCAAAGCACTTATCAGTTTTTTTTTAGATCTAAAGAAAAAAAGTTTTAAAAAGAAACCGCTGATTTAGTTGTAAAGAATTTGAATTTTCCAGGGGGAAACATACAAGATCTATTTTGGGGACCCAAAAAAAGTCAAGCGAAAAAATTTAATTTTGGGCCCAAAGAATTTTTAAAGTTCTTTTCCAGAAAAATCCAACAAATTTTTAAATTTTTCCTGGGCGGACCGAAAAAAATAGTAAATTTTCTGAAATTTAAGGTAGATTATCTCTTTGGATTTTAAAGGGGAAAAGGAACAAATGTAACTTTGTCATTTTTTGGGAAAATTCTTCCCCTTAAAAGAAGTTATTCTTCTTTGAAAACTCCTTCGATGAAGATTTTTTTGTCTAACAGTCTTGATTCCCCCGTGAATGTAAATTTTGTTTTATAGTCACTAGTTTCCACAGAATGGGAAGGGAAAACTATTTGTTTACTTAACTATTGATTTTTCCAAAAATTAATCAAACATCAAAACCCAAGGAGTGAACAATCTACTAAAAAAAAACCCTCAAGTAAATGCCATAGTAAATACTTTTTTCTGACATTTTTCCCCCCACAGAGATCCCGGACTTACCACACCTTTTTGAAACAAAAGATTAAATTTTGTCAGCTAAATAAACCCAGTAAGACGGAAAAAATCTATCCTGTTGGGGTTTCACTTACGGAAAACTTTGATAACAAAGTTAAACAAACTCTTAAAGTTAAAAATTTTAAAAACCTTCTAAATCACTTTCTGTTCCGGGTTGTCATGGTTAAAAAAACCAAAAATTCCCTTTACCGACGGGCTCAAGATTTTCGTTTTTAAAAAGGGTTATCACTAAATGGGACTTTTTGATCCCATGCCAGTAATCAAACATGATTTTGTATGAATTCCATGACCGTAAATTTTTTTTCTAAATTTTTAAGGACATCTAAAAAGGGCTTTTCCCACCCAAGGGGGTTCATTAAAACCCCCCACTCAAAAACGGTTTTCCCCCCTACTCAAAAAGGGAAAAATTGCAAAAAGCGCACAGTGCCTTACGGTTTTGGTTTACCGCGGGGCCCCTTTATATCCGGTTTAAATGAGAAAAATTCCTTTTGACCTCAAAAATTTTTTCCCGGTGTTTTTCCCGATAATATTTACATCAGGGTTTTAAATGTTTTGGGAGGATCTTTTTTTATTACACTTTTCGCGGGTTTTTTAAAAAGACTAAGAGCTCAGGGTTTACAACAAACCCACAGAAGGTTTTTTCCCCCTTGGCTTTTTCAAAGTAAAAAAACCCTTGGGTTTAAATTATTTCGGGACATAATTTACCCACCTTTTTCCCTAAAAAAACGCAAAAGGGCATTCTGGGAAGCCCCTTTCCCTAACTACAAAAAAAAAATTCCCAAGAAGTTTCCCCTTTGGGTCATTAAATTTTTAAAAAGAGAATTTTTTGTACAAAATTTTAAAAAGGGTTTCTAAATTCCATTCTAAACAGACTTTTTAAAAAAAGAAAATGTAAAAGAACCCCCTTGTTTGTTTTAAGAGGCGTAGAAAGTTTCGAAAAAAGTAAAGAAAACTTTCCAATCCTCCTGTTTTTTAAAATTTTTACCATTTAAATTAATAAAGTCTTTGTCTCCAACGGTGCCCCCATTCGGGACTCGGGGCTGTTTCCACAACAGTTTTATGATAAACCACTTCCCTATATCTTCCACCAGTAAGAATTTTCTCCCGAGGGAAAAAAAAATTTCTCCATGGGAGAAGGAACTTTTTTGCTTTTGGTATGGGGTGAAAAAGTGGGTTAAACTCCCTACTTTAAAAAATTGGAAAGGAAAAAAAAGGGGAAAAAAAAAAAAAAAAAGGAAAAAAAAAAAAGAAAAAAAAACCCTTTTTTTTTTTTCCCCCTTTGGAAAAGGGGAAAGGGGGGCGCCCAAGAAGGGTGCCCCATTTTTGGGAATGAAAACCTTGGGGGAAAAATTTTTCCAAAAAGGTTTTTAATTTTAAGCCCCTACTTTTTAATTTTGGGGTACCCGGGGTTTTCTGTTTTAAATTTTCCTTTTAAAAAGTATTTTAAAAAATATTTGTTTTTCCAAAACCCTTTTTTCATTTTAACCAGGGTTTCCCTTTATTTTCCCTTCCGGGTATAACCTTAAAAACGCCCCTGTCTAAATTTTTAAAAGGGGAAATTTTTTGGGGAAAAAAAATTAAAAAAAAGGGGGAATTTGGTTTACAAACCCCAAAGGAACCCAAGGTTTAAAACCCGTCCCCACCCCCCCCCGGGTCCAACAAAACCATTTTCCCTTTAAAAACTTTTTTCTTTTCCAAAAAACCTTCCCGGGGGGTTAAAAAAATTCACCTTCCCAACTTCCCTCAAAACCGGGGGATCCCAATTATTTTTTATTTATTTTTTTAAAACCCTTGAAAAATTAAAAATTTAACCTTTTCTTTTCATTTTTTATTTTTTTCCTTTTTTTTTTTTCTTTAAAAGGGCTTCCCCTGACCGGGTAACACGAAGACATTTAAGGACACCCAAAAAGAACAAAAATTTTTAGTAAACGAGCCCCTTTCCAAAACAAGGGGAAAACCCAAAGAAAGGTAAACCAGAAAAATGGGACAGAAAAAACCGCCCCCCCGGGAAAACCCCAACAAAAAATATAAGAAACAAGGGTAAGTTTCCAAGTCCCCCCCAGGAAACCAAAAAAACCAAAAATTTTTTTATTTTAAAAAACCCCAAAAGAAAAAGAAAATTTTTATAATAAGAGAAGACCTTTTTTTTAAAGGGAAAAGGGGCCCCCTACAGTACACAGTAAGGCCCATTTAAAAAGACAAAAACAAAAACAAAAAATGGGGTTCAGTAACAAGAGCCCAAAGAAACAGTAACAGAAAAAGACCTTTTAAAACAAACCGGGAAGAATGAGTACATTAACAGAGAGGCCCAAACAAAACCGGGAACACCAGTAAAAAGAAAATTTAAAAACAAAAAAACCGGTAAGTGTGTAAGAAACCAGTACAGAAACAAAGAAAAAATGAACAGAACCCGGGGAAAACCAAAAAGGGTTTAAAAGGAAGGTACGGGGGGAAAATACCTTTCGGAAGGGGGAAACCTTGGGGACACGGGAATTTCGGAACAGGGAACCTTAGGGGAACACGGGGTTTACCTTTCGGGAAAAATCTGGGGGAAAATTCCTTTCGGAATAAAAGGAATTTTTTAAAATTTAAACAAAGCCTTACAAAAAAGGGCCCGTCAGAAAATTTAAAAAACAAAAGAACGGTTTTTAGGCGAAAAACGTTTTTGGAAAGAAAAAACTTTTTCTACAAAACAAAAAACCCCCTTTTTTTGGTTTCCCGGGGGTTCCTTTTTCCAGGGATCCCTTTTTTTAGGGGTACCCTGGGCCCCCGGGGGGAACCCTTTTGGGATTCCCCGGGAAAACCCTTTTCCACAAACCCTTTTAATACCCCATATTTTTAAATGTTAAAATTTATCCTCTGTTGTGTTAAAAAAAATAAGGGAACTTTTTTTTAAAAGGGATTTTTTATTAAAATTAATTTGGGGTTTTGATGCCAAAATGCCACTTTGTGGCCCCCCTTTTTAAGTGGCCTGGTTTTGGGAAAAAATACCCCCCGGGGATGAGTTTTTAATCCCAAATTAAACAAATTTGTTTTTAAAATTTTCAAATTTGGGAAAAAAATTAAGCCTTTAAAGTTTTTTTTTTAAGTTAAATTGCCCGGGGAATGGGCCAAAAAAGGGCCCCCCTTTCCCCTTCCCCAAGGTTCTGGTTGGAAATAATCCCCCCGGATGTTCCCTTTTTTAAAAAATTACCCTCGTTTAATTTCCCCTTTTTTTCCCCACTTCCCTAGGGTTATTTCCGGAAATTCCAACCTTCCCGGGATTTTTTCCCCGGGTTCCCCTTTAAGGTCCCCCCCCTACCTTTTTCCTGAAAGGGTTATTTTACCCAGGAACCTTCCGTCCCCCGGATGTTTTCCCTTTCCCCTTCACCCAAGGTAAAGCCCCCTCCTCTTGTTCCCCCCCCCCCCAAAGGGGTTTATGTATCCGGGAAATTTAAACCCGTCCCCCCCCGGGGAAATTTTTCCCCCCCCTTTCCCCATTTTCCAAAGGGTTTGGGCCTCAAACGAAAAACCTTTCCCCGGGGGTTTATTATCCGGGGAACCAATCCGCTCCCCCAAAGGCCCTTCCCTTCCCCATTTCCCCAAGGAAGTAAACGATTACCCTCCCTTCCCCCCTTTTTAGGGGTTCCAGGGTCCATTTTTGTCCCGGGAGTTCCCCTTTTTCCCCCACCCCCCCAAATTTCCCCAAAAACCCCTTTCCCCCTTTTTATGTAATCCAGGAACCCATCCGCTCCCCCGGGGAGGGTTTTCCCCTTTCCCCCCATTTTCCCCAGGCACCCCGATTTATTCTTGTTTTCCCCAAATTCTGTCCCCCAAAATCCACCGCTGTCCCGGGTTGGCCCCCTTCCCCCCACTTCCCCAAAAGTTGGGCCAAAACCCCTTTTTTCCCCCATTTTTATGTATCCAGGAATCCCCCGGGCAACCCTCCCGGGATGTTTTTCCCTTCCCCACCCCCCCAAGGCCACCCCAATTTGGTTTTCATTCCCTTTCCCCCGGGTTCATTTTCCCCAAAGGCCCCATTGGTGCCCCAGGGGGTTCCCCTTAAAAAACCCCCCCAAAATTTACCCTAATTCCTTTTTTTCCCCATTTTTAAGTATCCAGGAACCCACCCGTCCTCCCGGATGTTTTCCCTTCCCCATTTCCCCAAGGGTCACCCCAATTGGTTTCAGGGGTTTTTCCCCCGGGGTTATGTTCCGGGAAATCCACCGGTGCCCCCGGGGTTTGGCCCCCTTTCCCCAAAAACCCCCCCAAAGGTCACCCTAACTTCAACCTTTTTTTAGATCCAGGAACCCCTTTTCCTTCGCCCCGGATGTCCCCCCTTAACCCCATTTTACCAATAAGTAAAACGGTTATCTTTCCCTTTTCCCCCCGGGTTTTTTTCCGGGTGCCCCCCTTCCCCGGAAAGGCCCCCCCATTTTTGGGTGTAAAACCCCTTCCAATTTTGGGAAACCCCTTTCCCCCCTTTTTTTCCCCTTCCCCAAAGGGGTCAGGGGTTTATTATTCCCTTCCCCGGGCCCAATTTTCCGGGAAGCCCTTTTGGTTTAACCCCAGGGGGAAATTCCCTTCCCCATTCCCAAAAAGGGTCGCTTTTCCTTTGCTGTTTAACCCCCTTTTTTATGTACCCGGGAAAACCCATCCTTTTCCCCCGGATGTCCCCCCCTTCCCCCCACTTCCCCAAGGTTTACCCTAAACCCAAACAATTTTCCCCAAGTTTATGTACCCCGGAACCCATCCGCCGCCCCCCGGGATGTTTTCCCCCGTCCCCCATTTTACCCAAGGGTTTACCCCAAAAACCAACCTTTCCCCCAAATTTTTATGCCCCCCGGGAAAAACCCTTTTTCCCTCGTGGAAATTCCCCTTCCCCACCCCCCCAAAGGTCAGGGGTTATTCTTCCCTTTCCGGGTCAGGTTCCAAAACCCATTTTTACCCCCGGGGGAACCCCCTTCCCCCATTTTCCCCAAAAGGTCACCCCGGTTTATTCTTGTTTTCCCCCGGGTTTCATGAAACCGGGAACCCCTTCCGCCCCTCCCGGATTTTTTCCCCCCCCCCATTTTCCCAATTTTAGCCTCAACCAACCTTTTTCCCCAAATTTTATGAATCCGGAAATTTCCAAACCGCTCGCCCCCCGGATGTTTCCCCTTTTCCCCCCCTTACCAAAATTTGGGATTTAATTTAAAAAAATTCCCCCAATTCCCATTTTTTGTTCCGGGAAATCCATTGGGTCCCCCCCGGGGGTTTCCCCTTTCCCCATTTCCCCAAAGGCAGGGGTTTATTCCTTGGGTTTTTTTTTTTTTTTTTTTTTTTTTTTTTAAACCTAATTTTACGTATCCAAAAACGATCCCGTCTACCCCCGGGAAAGTTTTCCCTTCACCATTTCCCCCAAAGGGTTTTCAGCCTCAACGGGCGGTATTCATGCCCTTTCCCAGGTTTATTTACCCAGGAACCCACCGTTCGCACCCGGAAATTTCCCCCCTTTCCCCCCCATTTTCCAAAAGGTCGGGCCTCAACTAAAACCCTTCCCCAAGCTCATTATCCAGGAACCCAATCCGTTCGCTCCCGGATGTTTCCCCTTCCCCCATTAAACCTAAGGTCGGGGGTTTGCCCCCCCGGATCAGTGGTCCCAGGAATCCACTTGTGCCACTGAGTGGACCCCCTTTTCCCCCCACTTCCCCAGAGTCAGCGGTTTCCCACCCTTAGTGACCGGGCGGGGAAGGGGAAAACTTGGTCTTTTCTACCCGGGGTTTTACGGTAGTGACGTCCAGGTGGGGGAATTACGGGAGGGGACCCACATAAACGGGCGTCCAGAAAATTACATCCACCAAGAACACTGGAACCGAGCCCAGCGGGGACGAGACAAAGGGTTTCGTACAAAAAGCTGGGCCCCCCCCCTCGGGGGCAAAATTAATTTCTACATTTTGGTTTTTTTTTTTTTTTTAAGTTTTCTTTTATTTAATATAATTTTAACTGAGAACAATTTTTTTTTTAAACTTATTTACTTTTTTAAATGTGTTTGTGGGGGGGCGACATTCTATGTGAAAAAAGAAAATTTATAAAAAGATAAAACAGGGTTTGGGGAAAACTAGTGGGGACTGTGTGTCTGTTTTAACAGGGTTTATTTTGTTTTAAAAGAATGTAATTTTACTTGTTATTGTTATTGGGGGTCATAGGGTACCTGTACTTGTGTGTTCACAAAATGTCATGTGTACATGTTATTATTTATGAAAAAGTATCAAATTCAAATCTCAAAATTTCCTCATAAAAAACTATAAAAAATTTATAAAAATAGTTATTTTTTTTGGTGTTTCTTAAATGAATTTAAAGGGGTCGGATATATAAATTTACATCCATGGGGCGGACACTTTTTGGTGTGTGTTTTATAACAGATTTTTTAACATGTGTTAAAAAAAGCTGTGTTAACAGTGACACATGGTTTTCAAATTTTTGGCTTACTCTTTTATTTATGTCTTTGGGGAAAATTTACAGTGACATCCATTTTTTAAAAGACCACGGGTTTACATACACGTTTTTAAGACCACAGGTGACATCACACAACATTATCAAACCCACCAAGTTTTTTTGTGTAAATTTTTTAACCGCTTTCTTGTTTATTAAAACTTAAATTAACATTTTTGGGGCTTCCCCAAAACATTTTAAAAAAGATTAATACATTTTTATCCCTTAGTATATTTTTTTTTCAAATTATAAAATCCCCAAAAGGGGTTTTGCTTCCCTTTAAAAAGTGTTTTTCATTTTGGGTATTTCATTTTTTAAAAACTTGATGCATATATAATTTTCCTTTTGGGGTTTACAAATCTTCTTTTGGGACGCATATTTTGTCTTTTCCATCATTTCATCCATCCTTTTTTCTGGAACCACAAATTTATTCAACAACTTTTCCCTTATAATTATTAAGTCTTTAAAAAGTTTTTTTCCCTTTTTTTTTATAAAAAATTATGGGAAAAAAATCTTAAGTTTTTCCAGAAATTTATTACCAAAAGCCTCACAAACTTTTAAAATTAATACTTTAAAATTTCCCAAATTTTTTTAAACTTTTAAATTTATCATTTCTTTTTATTCTCGGGCTAAAAAGTTGACAAACAGAGTAGCTTGTCTGACAGTAGAGTCAGCTAGGCTTTACAAACAGAAATCAGCTAGGCTGAAAAGCAGGGGGTCAGCCAGGCTTACAGGGAGAGTCAGCTAGGGCCCGACAAACAAGTCATTTAGGCTGACACAGGTCAGGGCCCGGCTGACAGCAGAGAAGCCAGGCCCCGACACAGAGTCAGGGTAGGCTTTACAGCAGAGGGCAAACTAGGCTTTACAGCAGAGTCATTTAGGGGGTTTACAGGGAGGGGTTTAGGGCCGGGCTGACAGCAGAGTCAGCTAGGGTGACAGCAGGGGTTTAGCCCAAGGGGTGCAGCAGAGTCAGCTTTGGTGACAGCAGGGGTCCGGGCAGGGCTGGGGCAGGCAGGGGTCAGCCCGGCTGACAACAAGTCAGCCAGGCTGACAGCAGAGTTTAGCCAGGTGACAGCGAGTCAGCCAGGCTGACAAGGGTGTACCAAAAGAAAATTGGGTCTTCTTTAGTGAATTATTTTTGTGTTCATATAAGTTTTCTTCTGATGTTTACTTTTCACTTTTCCTCTACACAACAAAAAAACTCAAACACATACTACGTACAAGTAATAAAAACATTTGTAGCCCCCAACAACAATCACTACAAACCCACTACTACGTAACCCTGTTTTTTTACATGTGTACACATACAACCCCTAAAAAAACACCCCCTACTACGTACACCCTATAATTTCCTTTTTGGGACACGTTTTTCCCAAAACATATTGCACTCCCCACGGGCCCCTGTTTAAATTAATGGAGTTCTATATGAATAGTGTAAGAAAATTAAAAAAAATTCTTTATCATGTTTTTAAATTTTCTTAAGAAAAAAAGGAATGAATATTTTTTATGGAAAAAATTTTGGAAAAAAGGGTATAAATAAGGGGAAGAAAAAATTGGGGGTTTAAAATTCAGGTTTTTGGGGTTAAAACAGAATTTATTTTTAAAATTACTTTAAAAAACTTTAGTTTAAAAATTTTAAAATTTAAATTTTTAAATAATTCTCTCAGTTTTCCCCTACATCTTTTTTCACCCCTTTTCAATAATGACCTTTAAGAAAAAATTCACCCCAAACGTTTGGGTAAAAAAAAAACTCGGTGATGAAAATAAAAACTACAAAACCCGGGAAAGATTCGATCAATGACCCCAAAAAGAATTTGGGGGGATGGCTGCCCCAACCCGGGCCCGTAAGACCGTTTTGTTAATGTCCCCCCATACGTTATGTACTGGGGATGTATAAAAAGTTTTAAAAATATATTACACACTGAAGTTGTATTGCACCATGTTTGGGAGAGATAAATAGATATGCTGGGGAAAAAAATGAAAAAGACCCAAAAATGTAGAAGGGAACTATTAATTGAAGGTAGTTTGTTTCACAGTGAAAAGTTCCCTTGGGTGTTATGTGTTTTTTTTACCAACCCTCGTTGTGTTTTTGGGTGTTTAAAAGTCTGTCCCCGATACACCCCAAATTAATAAAAACTGTATGAAACCTGTTGGTAAATACCTGTAGGGAAAAATTATTGACGGATTCTTTTTTTTAGGATTTTTGTTGGTAGGAATCAAGTTTTATAAACGGGCGCTGTTATGAATTTTCTACGGAAGGACTGTTACCAGAAGACTTTTAGTAGAAGACCTCCCGGGAGGGTTTTTGTTGGGGAAAGTTTTGGGGAAGACCCCTTTTTGGTAAAAGGGGCTTTAGGTAGGGGATTCGTTTGGAAAGTAAAAAATTAATAAAACCGGGCTCCCCAATTGGGAAACAAACCAACCACGGGCGGGATTTGAACCCGCGGCAAAGAGTCTCAAATCCCGCCCGGGTATGGTTTGGTTAAATGAATCAAAATTCCCGATTGGGTTTTTCAGTGACATATAAAAAAAATTTTATTAAAAACCAAAAAAAGGAAAGGGAACCAAAAAAGTATTATAACAAAAAAAAAGAAAAGTGACACCAAAACATTAATAAAACCCCAATTAAAAAAAATTTAAAATTTAGACATAAAACATTGTTGTGAAAAATAAATAAAGTACAATAACACATTTAAAAAATTTTTTTGACAAAAAAAATTTGGTTTCAAAAAACACACCAAAAAAACTTAATAACAAACAAACCATTATAATTACACACAAAAAAAAATTTTTTATAATTTTAAAACAGTACAAAAACACAGAAAAAACCAGGGACAAATACAAATTTAAAACAGAAAAACCGTAGGTACAAAAAAAACAGAAACCAGTTCATTTCCCAAAACACAGAAGAACAGTAATACAATAACAAAACAAAAGACCAGTCAGTACAATAACACAAAAAGAAAAAATTTCGGGACAATCCCCAAAGAAAAAGTACAGACAATTAACCACAGAAAACAGTACAGAACAATAACACAAATAACAGTACAGTAAAAATAACCCCAGAAGAACAGTACAGTTTCAATAACACAGAAAAAAAACAGTACAGTACAATAAAACCCCAGAAGCCATTTCAGTACAAAAAAACAGAAGAACAGTAACATCAATAACACAGAAGACCAGAAAAAGTTTCAAAAACAGAAGGGCCAGTTTCAGGTTTTTAAAAAAACAAAATAACCCGAAAAAGGGCAGTTTCAATAACACAGAAACCGTTAAAAGTACAAAAAACACAGAAGACCAGTTTCAGTACAATAACACAAAAGGACCAGTACAGACAATAACCCCACAAGAACCGTGGGGAGTTCAAAAAACAGAAGACCAGTACAAAACAATAAAACGGAATACCAAAAAGTATGACCGTTTCGGTTTCAGTAAAGCAAAAAGACCAGTACAGTACAAAACACAGAAAACCAGTACATACACCCAAAACCGAAAAACCAGTAATACAAACTAAAACAGAAAAATCAGTAAAGAACCAAAAACCAGAAGACCAGTACAGTTAATACAAAAACAGTACCAGTGCGTTTCAGTACCCGGTTTTAAAGAAAAAGGACCCGTACGGTTTGGTAACACAGAAGACCAGACATTACAAAAAAAAGAGGGAAAAAAAAGTCCCTTTCAAACCACAAAAGACCAGTACGCACAGTAAAAAACGGAATACCAGTAATTACCCAAAAACAGGAAAAAACCCGTACAGTACAGTAAAAAACAGTAGGGCAGTGGGAGAACAAAAACCCCCTAAGACCATTTTCGAACCCAAAAACACAGAATTCCGTACCGTACATAAAAACACAGGATTTATACTTTACAGAAACAATTAAAAAAAAACGTAGTACCACTAACACCGAAACCAAAAACAGTAAAAAATAAAAACACAGGACCAGTACAGTGCAATACACAAATAAACAAATACAGAACATTTCGTAAACAGAGGAACAAATACCGGGAGAGGGGAAACACAAAAAAAACCAGCACAGTACAAAAAACCCCAAAAAGCCAGTGCATTTAAAAAAAAAAAACAGAAAAAGAAGGGGCAGTTTTAAAAAAAAAAGAAAACCAGTTTTCAGTACAATTTAACACAGAAAACCAGAAGTTTTTACAATAAAAACGGGAAGGGCCAGTACAGAATAATTCACAGATAAAAGTATAGTACATTTTAAAACACAGGGCCAGTACAGGGACAATTTTTCCCCGAAAGACAAGTGGAGTTTCCCTACAATAAACCCAAAAAGGGCCGGTACTGTAAAAACACAGAAAAAACTTTTCAGTACGTTTAAAACAGGGAAAAAACCGTACAATACAATAAACAGGAAGAAAATAAAAAGTTTCAATAACACAAAAAGGGGGCCCTTACAGTGGCAAAAACACAAAAGACCAGTGGGATTTTCATTTAAAACAGAAGACCAGTTTTCATAAAAAAAAAACAAAACCCCAGAAAACAATACGAAGGGCCATTTCAGTAACAGTAAAACAGAAACCAGTTTCGTATAGTAACACAAAGAGGAGTACTAAACAGAAAAACGAGTACAGTACAGGAAAAACAGTTGGGCCCAGTACGGGGACAGTAACAAAAAACACCGGTACCAAAATTTTTCAAAACACAGAGGACTAGCATGTACAGTAAAAACAGTGGACTAGTTTCAGTAACAGAAAAACGAAAAACAGAACAGTTACACAGAAGACCAGTAACAGTACAAAAAAAACAAAAAGACCAGAACGTACAGTTTAAAACGAAGACCAGGGGGGGCAGTACTATAACACAGACGGGGCAAATTAAAAATTCATTAAAAAGAAAGACCCCGTTTTCAGTACAATTAAAACAAGAAACCCCCTTTCAAACAAAAACACAGGGAAAACCAGTACGTACAATACCACAAAAACCAGTACAGTAAATTAAAAACAGAAGACCTAACCCTACAATAACACACAAGACAAGAAAAAGTACAATAACACAGAAAACCCAGAAAAGTACAATAACACAGAAGACTTAATACAAATACAAAAAAGCTGAAAACCAGTTTTTTTACCCAAAAACACATGAAGACCAGGACAGTTTCACTAACCCCAAAAAGACAAGTACAGAAAAATACACAGGGAAAACCCCCCGCAGGGAAATTTTAAAACGAGGACTAGTACGTTTTTAGTAACACCGGCAACCACACCCGAAAACCAACCCCAGTACAATAACACCCGAAACTAATAAAGTTCAATTGCACCCCCAATACCAAACGCAGTACAGTTTCAGTAAAAACACAGAAGACCCGTCCGTACAAAAAAACACAGAAAACCAAAAGAGGCTCAAATTCCCCGGAAGGGGACCAGTACAGTAAAATAACACAGAAGGGCCCCACATTAAAATAACACAAAAAGACCCTTAAAAGAACTATACACAGAATACCATAACAAATATTTCGACCCGGACAGTACACTAACACGATTCAGTAAAGCTTTAAATTTAAAACAGAAGACCGCAAAAGTTTAATATTTTCACCAATACCCGTGAAAGGGACGTAAGAGTAACACAGAAAAAACCGTACAGTTAAAAATTGGGACAAAACCAGTACAGTACAATAACACAGAAGGTAAATACAGTACAAAAATACAGAATAAATAACGCAGGGAAAAAAAAAAAGAAACCATTTCAGTAACAATAACAAAAAAGACCAGTAACCCGGGGGGGACCAGAGGGAAATTTTATAACAGAGACGGGCCCCAAACCCGTTCAATTTTAAAACAGAAGACCCAGAAACTACAATAACACAGGGCCCAGAAAAATAACGCAGAAGACCCGTAGAGTAAATAACACGGAAAAAACCCGAACAAATGACAAAAAAAAACCGTACAGCACAAAAAATCAGAGAAAACCCGTAGGTTTCAAAAACAGAAGGGCAGGTTTCAGAAAAATAATACAGAGGACCAGTACAGGGGACCCCTTTAAAACAGAAGACCTGTACAGTACAATAACACAAAACAAGTACATTTTAAAAACACAAAAACCAGTACAGAAAATAAACAAAGAAGACCAGTACAGGACAAAGCACAAAAAAAGATTTTTTTTTAGTCAATAACACAGATCTAAGTTTCGTAAAACACAAGAACCCGTACAGTACAGTAACACGGAAAAGAGGTACTTTTACCGTGACACAGAAAACCAGTAAAAAAACCAAAAATTTTCAAAATACAAGTACCGTACAATAACGAGAATAAAAATACAGTTAAAAATAAAAACAAAGGGCCATACAGTACATTTAACCCCCGGGAAAAACCGGAAAAGTACAATAACAAGCCAAGGGCCAATACTTTACAATGCAAAAAATACCAAATACAGTAAAATAACACGAAGACCAGTGGGAGAACAAACACAAAAAAGACCAGTAAAAAACAATACACAGAATACAAGTAACAATACATTAAACCCCAAGGGCCAGTTCGGTATAGGGAACATAGAAAAAAAGCACCCGTACCCCTAGGGCCAAAAGGGGACCATTGCTGTACGTGCCCAACCTATCATTACATTGCAAGGGGACAGTAACAAGAGGACCACACAGTACAAAAACCCCGGGCCCGTTTCAGTTTTAAATTTTATTTAAAATACACAGAAATTCAAATTAACAGTACAAAAACACAGAAAAAAAAATTCCCGTAAAAATACACAGAAGACCAGTAAAATCAATAACAAACCGAGGACCCCCACGGGGGCAAAAAACACAGACCCACCAGTAGAGTAATAAAAAAAAAGGAAAAACCGTACATTGAAAAAACACAGAACACCATGCAGTTTTTGTGAAAAAAGCCAGTACGAAAAATAAAAAACAGAAGGCGAGTTTTAGAAGAATACCAAAAAAACCAAAAAGAGTAGAATAAGACAGGAGACCAGAACATTACAATTAAAAACAGAAAAACTAGTACAAAAACAATAACAAAGGAAAAACCATACAAATAATGGGACCCGAAAAACCCGGGCAGTACCCGTTTAAAACAGAGGAACCCGTACAGCACCATAACACAGGGAAAAACCCTTAGAGGGAAAATTTACAAAAGAATGCCGGAACAGTAAAAAGAAAACAAAAAACCTGTACAGTGGGAATAGCACGATGGCCAGTTTTTAGGGACAGTAAGACAGAAGGGCCAGCATTTTTACAATAACACGAAGAAACCCGCATATTTCAAAAACAACAGAAGACCACTATTACAATAACACAGAAAACCAGGGATATTACAATAAAAAGAAGAAACCTCTATTCAATAACACAGAAGACCAGCCCAAAATTTCAATAAAAACAAAGACCAGCCATATTACAATTAAAACCCCGAAGGGCCAGATAAATTTTTAAAAACACAAAGGGCCACATATTAAAAAAACACAGAAACCGGCTTTTTTACAATAAACCCCAGAAGGGCCAGGATATTACCAAAAACACAGGAAAACCCGATATTACAATAACACAAAAGGACCAACATATTAAAAAAAAACACAGAAGGGAAAAGGGATTTTTACAATAACACAAAAGACCAAACATTTAAAAATAACCAAAAGACCAACATTTTTTCAATAACGAAGAATAGGCATTTACAAAAAACACAAAAGGACCAAAATATTACAATAACACAAAAGTCCCAAATATTAAAAAAACGAAAAAAGACAGCATATTACAATAAAAACAAAAGACCAACATATTACAATAACACAAAAGACCAACATAATTTCAAAAAAGAAGAACACATATTACAATTTAAAACAAAAAACCAACATATTACAAAAAAACACAAAAGACCAACATATTACAATAAACAAAAGAACCCGCATATTACAATAACACAGAAAAAACGCATATTGGGGAATAACACAAAAGGCCAACATATTACCCTAACACAAAAGACCAAAAAATTACAATAACACAAAAGACCAAAATTTTACAATTAAAACCCGAAGACCAGCAAATTACAAAACACAGAAAGACCAGCATATTTTCAATAAAACCCCCAAAAAGACCAGTACAGTACCCAAAAACACAAAAAGACCGCATTTTTACAATTTAAAACAGAAAACCAGTACAGGTTTTAATAACACCCGAAAAAAACCAGCATATTACAATAAAAAACAGAAGACCAGTACAGTACAATAAAACAGAAAAACCAGTAGTACAATAAAACAGAAGACCAGTACAGTACAATAAAAAAAAAAGACCCCCCCCGTAAAAGTCCTTTAAAAAACAGGAAGGGCCATTTCAGGGACAATTAAAAAATAATTTTCCCTACAAAAAAAAAAACAAAAAAAAACCAGTGGGGTACAAAAAAAACGCGATTAATCTAATAACCCTAGAGACCTCCAGTGAAAATTTGAAAGGGGCTGGCCTTTCTAGCAAACCAGGGCCCGTTTCTGGGGGGTTTTTTTTAGCAAAATAGAAATTTTCTTGGTCCAGTTATCCTTAAGAAATTTAGTAAGATTCAATAGGCTTTAGGGTTTCAACTTTGGGAAGGGTACTGACTAAAGAAATTTAAAATTTTAATTTAAATTTATTAATAAAAAATAAGTTGTTTTTGGCGGGATATTAACAAAGTTTTAATTTAATTTAATTTAATATAATTTAAAGGGTACAAAATTTCCCACACATTCCTTTTCGTGTACATTTGTTTGTGGGGTTTAAAAGGCACATATCAAAATTTTTTATTGGGTTTTAAGTACCCTCTGTTACTTTTTAGGGATTTTTAAAAAACTGTGGCAAGCAAAGAGTAACCCTAACCTTTTTTTCGGCGGGAAGTACACACCCTCATTTACCCGGCTATCTCCCCCAACCAGGGGGAACCAGGGGAAATAAGGGTTTGGGGGAATTTTGGGCCCAGGGCGTTTCCCAAACCGTTTCCCAGGTTCCAGCCAATTAAAGGGTGGTTTTTGGGGAAAAGTGCAAAAGGTTATGTGGGTAACCCCCTTTTCCCCGTCTGCCCTTGTTCAATTTTCCCCTTTAGAGAAGGTTGAAGCCGCTGGGTCTGTAGTGGTTCTATTTTGCCGGCCCTTTCCCGGGGGGGGGACACTAATAAACCCGTGTACAAAATTCTTTTTTAAAAATTGGGGAAGGGTAATTTCAAGTCAAAAAGTTTTTCCCGCTTGTTTATTTTGCCCCCCTTTTCCCCGTTTTTTTGCTGTGTTTATTTTGCTCCCTCCTTTTTCACCCAGGGTAAACAGGCCATTTTGGGCTCCTTGGGGGTTTTTAATAATAAAAATTTAAAACAAATATATACAAGTTTGTTGGGATGTTTTGTTTAAATGCTCTTTTGTAGTTCGCTGTGTCTCTAGACTCACTAGAATTAACCAGTGAAATGGGCTAAAAAAATCCCCCACATTTAAAATAATTCTTGACCAACCTGGGAATCAGAACAGCTTGCCGGGAAAAATAAAAAAAACGAACTGATAAACCGAACAACAATTTAACAAGGGACAGCGAAAACAAATTTGGGGCAAGGAAATAATTTTTGAAAAACTAAGAGGGACCAAACTGCGATCCTTCCAAAAAAAAGTCAAAAACTCCCATACTACTTTAATCTTTAAAAATTCAGCTTTTGAAAACCCAAAACTGTGACAGTAAAACAGATTCCCGTACAAATTTTGGTCAAAGGGGTACAGCTCAGGGGCCTGAGTTTCTCAAATTTTCCCCATGCACACCAACCTCCCTAAAAACGTCGAAAATCACTAAAATCTAGGCTTGGGTTTTCTGAAACCCGTGTTACACCCGAACCAAACCCAAAAAAGAAAAGGGGAAAGAGACAATCTTTTTTAAAAAGGCCCACAAAAAGGGGAGGGAGGGGAAAAGGGACCTTTTTGTTAGAAAGCAATGTCAAACAGACAATCCTTTTGCTGAGGCCAGGGCAGACTTCACTCCTGGTGAGGGGTGATCATTTTCCCCGTTTCCCCCCCACCTCTGTGCCCCCGGGAACTGGCTGGCTGGCCCCCAGCAAATTTAAAGGGCCCGGGAGAAAACAAGCGAATGGAAAACTTCAAATAGTTTTTCAATTTCTGTCAGCTACTTAAACTCGAAATTTTTAGACTGAAAAAATATTAAATGTTACATCCTAACCCAATAATATAACTAAGGTCAAAATTTAAAAATTTTAAAAAAATTAATTTTACAATTTTGCTAATATTTCAAATATAAAACAATATAAAATATATTAACATGTAATATACATTATATACCCTTGTGACCCCAAATTTAGGGGTCGAATAAACCCCGTACGTTTCAATTAACCCAGATGGGCCAAAATACAATTTTCATAACACAGACGGGCCAGTATAGGGAACAATAAACAAAGAAAGACCATAAAGTACAATAACACCCGACACCAGTTAAAAGAACAATAAAAGGGAAAAGAAAAAACCAGGGACAGAAATTAAAAACCCGAGGACCAGGCAAACCCCAAACTCGGGGAAAAACCCGTAGAATACTAAAATCAGAAGGGCCAGTTTTCATTACATAAGCAGAAGACTAAATACAGTACCCGTTTAAAACAGAAGACCAGTACAGAAACAAAACCACAGAAGCCCCAATTTCAGAAACCCAATTTCACAGAAAAATGGTACAGTAAAAATTTAAAACAGGGGGGACCAGTACAGCACCACAACGAGGAAAAACCCTTAAAAATACAATAACATAGAATGCTAGCACAGTAAAAATAACACAGAAGGCCCGTACATTACAATAAAAAACAAATAACCCGTACAAAATGGGGAATGAACAATGACCCGGGGACGTGCAAGTAAAACAGAAAAACCCGTTTGTCAATAACATAGAAGGGGGCCCAAAACCCGTACAAAAAACAGAAACCAGTACAAATTTCAACCCAACTGTAAATCACCTTTAAATGTGGTTGCAGGGGGGTCGAGACTCTTCACTGGGTCGGTTTTTAGGTTTCCCCTCTTGCTTTTTTTAGCTTGGGCATGCCCCTTTGTTTTTTTCAAAGAAAGGTTCCTGCCTCCACTATATCCTTGCAGGCTATTTCACTTCCTGGGCGACTGTTACTGAAGAAATAAATTCCTAATATTCCTGTGAAATGTCTGAGTCTTCCCAAATTCAAATTGGGGGAAACCCCTTTTTTCTTGTTCAATAACACAGATCATTCATTACAGAAAAACCGGAAAGACCAAATACAGTACCTAACACGGAAGACCAAAATACAGTACAATGCACAGAAGACCAATACAGTACAATAACACAAAACCAGTACAGTACAATAACACAGAAACCAGTCAGGTAAAAATAACACAGAAGGGGCCCGACAGTAAAAAAATAAACCAAGACCAGTACATTACCCAAAAATAAAAAGGCAGCAATGTAGTTCAAATTTGCACAGAAGAAAAAAGTTGGGGTTCCCAAAAAACACTGAAACCAGTTTTCCTTACAAAAAACACTGAAAAACCAGGGACTTTTCAAAAACACGGGAAAAGGGGAACCGAGTTTCATTACAATAAAACGAAGACCAAACTTTAAATAACACTGAAGACCAGTACATTACAGTGAAACAGGAAAAAAAAAAACTGGGGGGAAAAACCAAAACCCGAAGCGGTAAAAAACAATAACAGAAACAGTACATTTTAAAATAAAATTAAAAATTTAGGACCAGTACAGGGACAAAAAATTCAGAAAACCAGAAAAGCACAAAAAACACAGAATGGGCCAAAACAGTAGAATAACATAGAAACCTTACAGTACAATACACAAAAGGGGCAATACAGTACAGTAACACAGAAAAACCAGTTTTGTACAATTTCACACAAAACTATTCCTTTATATCATCTAAAAAATTAAATCATCTTTTAAAAAAACATTTATCAGGCCCCAAAATTTTAAGAGTCACTTAGGGTTTCCCGAGGAAAGGGAAAGGGTATTACATTTTAAACCCAAAAAGGAAAAGGGTAGTTCCAGTTCCCAGTCAAGAGTATTTGGGTATCAAAGCACGTTTCTTTAAGGGAAATGTTTGTGCCTCATATATCCTTCCACTTATCCTCCGCCCCACTCTCATCCCCGGGCCCCACTTCATCCTTCCCCCTCATTCACCTGCCTCACTCTAATTGCCCCCACTCCATCCTCGGGCCCAAAACAAATGATGAAAAGTTTTTCGTTTCTGTTTGAGGCTATTGGGGAATAGGGTTTTTTAAATTTTTTTATTATCTTTCTCACTTCTACTTCCTTTTTATTGTTTTCTCCAGCATTGCCATAAATTATTTTTTCAATTTTTTTGGGTACCAAATTGGTCCCTTGGTGGGACATAATATTCCCAAATCATGCATCAGAGAGACCCAAAACATAAATCTCACAGTTTTTTGTAATAATTTGGGAAATGGGGTAATTATTACTGCTTAACTGGAGAATATTCCCGGGGGACGTTTTTTAATTTTTTCATGTGCAACCAGTACCCCTTTAACCATCAAAACCCCTAAAAAAACAGGTTAAATTTTTGGTAGTTTATGGAATGGTTTTTGGGGGGGAGGGAACCCCCTTTATCGTGGGGTTAGTTTAAAAAACCAACCTTCTAAAAGAGGCCAGCTGGGCAGGGGTGAGGAGGGGAGGGGCACCAGGGGAGGCTACCTTTTATCAAGGGGACCGTTCGGGGCCCTACAGTTTAAGGGAAGAAGTGGGCCGGCTGTTAACGAACCTTTTTTTATGGAAACCCATTACGTTCATTTTTTTTTGTACTATTAGAAAATTTTATATCGAGTATCTGTGCTGAAGTTTCAACAATCGGGGCCCAAAAAAGGGAAAAAAATATGAAAAAAAAACGAAAAATTTCATTTGGGGAGGGGACAGTTTGTCCTGGTACTCGGACAAGTGGTTTTGGGCCCCTTGCCTTCTAGAACAACTCTAATTCCACCCCTTGGGCCCTTGACAATTCTAAAATAAAACCTTATCTTTTTTGGGTAAAAAAAAATAAAAATTTCATAACCTTTTTTTTATATAATTTGGGAAAATGTCGGTTTTTGTTGGGCCCCCATAAATAAAAAAAATTGGGTTTGCTGGGTGTGAGTGTTGCTTGCTGCTAGAGATCGGGGGGGAGTTACTGGGTTGTGAGTGTTGCTGGCTGCTAAGTGATCGGGGGGGGGGGTTGCTGGGGGGTGAGCGTTGCTGGCTGTAGTGATAGGGGGGGGGGGGGTTCCTGGGTTGTGAGCGTTGCTGGTGCTAGTGATCGGGGGGGGGGGGTGGCTGGTTTGTGAGTTGTTGCGTTTGCTGCTAGTAATCGGGGGGGGTTGCTGGGTTGTGAGTGTTGCTGGCTGCTAGTGATCGGGTGGGGTTGCTGGTTGTGAGTGTGCAGGCTGCCCCAGTGATCGGGGGGGGGGAGCCGGCCTGCTGCGGTTGTGAGTGTTTGCGGTGCTAGTGTCGGGGGGGTTGGCTGGGTTGTGAATGTTGCTTGCTGCTAGTATCGGGGGTTGTGGCTGCTTGTGATCGGGGGGGGGGGGGTGCTGGGTTGTGAGTGTTGCTTGTGTAGTTATTCGGGGGGGGTGCGGGGTTGTGAGTGATGTGGATGCTTGTGATCGGGGGGGTTGCTGGGTGTGGTGTTGCTTGCTGCTAGTGATCGGGTGAGGGGTTACTGGGCGTTGTGAGTGTTGCTGGCTGCTAGTGATCGGGGGGGGGGGTTGATGGGAGTTTGAGCGTGATGGTCCTCGGTGTTCGGGGGGGGGGTTCCTGGGTTGGAGCGTTTGCTGGATGCTAGGAATCGGGGGGGGGGGTGCTGGGTTGTGGCGTTGTGGCTGGCTAGTGTCGGGAGGGGGTTTGCTGGGTTGTGAGTGTTGCTTGCTGCTAGTAATCGGGGGGGGGGGGTTGCTGGGTTGTGAGTGTTGTGGTGTAGTGATGGTGGGGGTTGTGGGTTGTGGAGGTTGCTGGCTGCAGTGATTCGGGGGGGGGGGGCTGGCTGCACTGTGGGTTGTGAGTGTTGATGGCTGCTAGTGATTGGGGATGTTGCTGGGTTGTGTAGTGTTGCTTGCTGTAGTAATCGGGGGTTGCTGGCTGCTAGTGTTCGGGGAGGTGGGGTTGCTGGGTTGTGGAGTGTTTGCTTGTCTGCTAGTAATCGGGGGGGGTTTGCTGGGTTGTGGAGTGTTGCTGGCTGCTAGTGATCGGGTGGGGGGGTGCTGGGTTGTGAGTGTGCTTGTGCTAGTACGGGGGGGTTGATGGGTGTTGTGGAGTTGTTGGCTGGCTGCTAGTGATCGGGGGGGGTTGCTGGGTTGTGGTGTGTTGCTTGTGCTAGTACGGTGGGGGGGGGGGGGAGGGCTGGGTTGTGAGCGTTGTGGCTGCTAGTGATCGGGGGGAGGGTGCTGGGTTGTGAGTGTTGCTGGCTGCTAGTGATCGGGGGGGGCTGTGGGCTGTGAGTGCTTGTGGCTGTCTAGTGATCGGTGGGGGGGGGGTTTTGCTGGGTTGTGAAGTGTTGCTTTGCCTGCTAGTAATCGGGGGTTGCTGGCTGCTAGTGATCGGGGGGGTTGCTGGGTTGTGAGTGTTGCTTGCTGCCTAGTAACGGGGGGGGGGGGGTTGCTGCGTTGTGAGTGTTGCTGGCTGCTAGGGACCGGGGGGGTTGCTGGGTTGTGAGTGTTGCTGGCTGTAGTGATCGGGTGGGGGGGGTTTGCTGGTTGTGAGTGTTGCTTGCTGCTTAGTAAACGGGGGGGGGGGGTTGCTGGGGTGTGAGTGTTGCTGGCTGCTAGTGATCGGGGGGGGGTTGTGGGTTGTGGTGTAGTGTTGCTTTCTGTGTAATCGGGGGGGGTGGTTGCTGGGTTGTGAGATGTGTGGTGTAGTGATCGTGGGGTTGCTGGGTTGTGAGTTGTTGCTGGCTGCTTGTGATCGAGGGGGGGGCGAGGCTGCTTTGGGTTGTGGAGTGTTGCTGGTGGCTAGTGATCGGGGGGGGATTTTGCTGGGTTGTCGAGTGTTGATTGCTGCTATTTGACTCGGGGGTTGATGGGTTGTTGAGGTGCTGGATGCTAGAGTCCGGGGGGGGGTTGCTGGGTTGTGAGTGTTGTGGCTGCTAGTGATCGGGGGGGGGGTGCTGGGATGTGAGTGTTGCTGGCTTGTCTAGTGTTCGGGGGGCGGTTTGTGGGTTAGTGAGTGTTGTGGCTGCTAGTGATTCGGGGGGGGCTGCGGGTTTGAGTGTTTGCTGGCTGCTAGTGTCGGGGGGGGGTTGCTGGGTAGTGAGGAGTTGCTTGTGCTAGTGATCGGGGGGGGTTGCTGGTTGCATGGGTTGTGAGTGTTGCTTGCTGATCGTAATCGGGGGGGGGGGGTGCTGGGTTTGGGCGTGTTGATGGCTGTAGTGGATCGGGATGGTTCGGGGTGCTGGGTTGTTTGTGAGTGTTGCTTGTGCTAGTAATCGGGGGGGTTGCTGGGTTGTGAGCGTTGCTGACTGCTAGTGATCGGGGGGGGGGTTTGCTGGGTTGTGAGTTGTTGCTGGCGCTAGTGATCGGCCGGGGGAGCTGCTGGGTTGTGAGTGTTGTGGCTGCTAGTGATCGGGGGGGGGGGGTGTGGGTTGTGAATGTTGTTGCTGCTTGTAATCGGGGGGGGGTTGCTGGGTTTGTGAGCGTTGATGGCTGCTAGTGATCGGGCGGGGGGGGTGCTGGGTGTGAGTGTTGCTGGCTTGCTAGTGATCAGGGGGGCTGCTGGGTGTTTGAGGTGCTGGCTGCTAGTGATCGGGGTGGGGTTGCTGGGTTGAGGAGTGTTGCTGGCCCTGCTAGTGATCGGGGGGCTGCAGGTGCTGGGTTGTGAGTGTTGCTTGATGATGTGATCGGAGGAGAGGGTTGCTGGGTTGTGGTGTGCTTGCTGCTAGTAATCGGGGGTGGGGTGGTTCTGGGTTGTGAGCGTTGCTGGCTCATAGTGTTCGGGGGGGGGGTTGGTTGCGGGGTTGCTGGGTTGTGAGTGTTTGCTGGCTGCTATGGATCAGGGGAGGGGGGTTGCTTGGTTGTGAGTGTTTCTGGCTGCTAGTGATCGGGGGCGCTGCTGGGGTTGTGAGTGTTGCTGGCTGTAGTTGATCGGGGGTGGTTGGCTGGTTGTGAGTTGTTGCTTTTTTTTTTTTGCTGCTATTAACCGGGGGGGGGGGTTGGGTTGCTGGGTTGTGAGCGTTGCTGGCTGCTAGTGATTCGGGGGGGAGGGTGCTGGGTTGTGAGTGTTGCTGGCTGCTGATAGTGATCGGGTGGGGTTATGGGTTGTGTGTTTGGTGGCGCTAGTGATCGGGGGGGTTTGCTGGGTTGTGAGGTTGCTGGTGCTAGTGAGCGGGGGCGAGGGGGGGGGTTGCTGGGTAGGGTGTTGCTGGCTGCTAGTGATTCGGGGGGCGTGAGGGTTGCTGGGTTGTGAGTGTTGCTGGTGCTAGTGATCGGGGGTGGGTTTGGATGGGTTGTGAGTGGGTGTTGTTTGGCTGCTAGTGATCGGGGGGGGGGTTGCTGGGTTGTGAGTGTTGCTGGTGCTAGTGATCCGGGGGGGGGGTTGCTGGGGTTTGTGAGTGTGGTTGCTCTAGTGTCGGGGGGGCCGCCGGGTGTTTTGGTTGTGAGTTTTGCTTGGCTGCTATGTGAACGGGGGGTGAAACGGGGGGGGGGGGGGGTTGCTGGGTTGTGAGTGTTGCTGGCTTTTTTGGCTTAGTTTGATCGCGGAGGGGGGGGAGTTGCTGGGTTGTGAAGTGTTGCTGGCTGCTAGTGAATTGGGGGGGGGTTGTGGGTGTTGAGTGTTGCTGGCTGCTAGTGATCGCGGGGGGTTGCTGGGTTGTGAAGTGTTGCCGGTGCTAGTGATCCAAGGGGGGGTTGCTGGAGTTGTGAGTGTTGCTGGCGGCTAGTGAATGGGGGGATTTTGCTGGGTTGGTGTTGCTGGCTGATAGTGATTCGGGGGGGGGTTTGTGGGTTGTGGGTGTTGCTGGCTGATAGTGTAGTGATCGGGGGGGGGGGTTGTGAGTGTTGCTGGTGATGCTTGTGATCGGGGGGGTTGCTGGTTGTGAGTGTTGCTGATGCTAGTGATCAGGGGGGGTTGCTGGGATG
Source organism: Cherax quadricarinatus (assembly GCF_026875155.1). Classification (NCBI taxonomy): domain Eukaryota; kingdom Metazoa; phylum Arthropoda; class Malacostraca; order Decapoda; family Parastacidae; genus Cherax; species Cherax quadricarinatus. The sequence goes on along the minus strand of NC_069437.1, from coordinate 43,253,219 downwards.
TGTGTATGCTGGCTGATAGTGAACGGGGGGGTTGCTGGGTTGTGAGTGTTGACTGGATGCTAGTGTATGGGGGGGTTGCCTGGGTTGAGTGGTTGCTGGCTGCTAGTGAACGGGGGGGGTTGCTGGGTTTGTGAGTATTGCTGGATGCTAGTGATAAGGGGGGGGGTTGCAGGGTTGTGTGTGGTGCTGCTGCTAGTGATATTCGGGGGGGGGGGGTTGCTGGGTTTGTGAGTGTTGCTGGCTGCTAGTGATCGGGGGGGGGGTTGCTGGGTTGTGAGTGTTGCTGGCTGCTTTTGTTGAATCGGGGGGGGTAGCTGCTTGTGAGTGTATGCTGGTGCCTAGTGTCTTGGGGGGGGTTGCTGGGTTGAGGTTGCTGGCTGCTAGTGAACGGGGGGGGGGGTTGCTGGGTTGTGTAGTTTTGCTGGCTGCTAAGTGAACGGGGGGGGGGGGTTGCTATGGTTGGAGTGTGCTGGCTCTAGTGTTCGGGGGTGGGGTTGCTGGGTTGTGAGAGTTGCTGGCTGCTAGTAATCGGGGGGGGGGTTGTGGGTGGAGTGATTGCTGGCTGCTAGTGAACCGGGGGTTGCTGGGTTGTGAGGTGATGCTGGCTGCATAGTGAATGGGGGGGCGTTGCTGGGATGAGTGTGGCTGGCTGTTAGTGAAACGGGGGGGGGGTGTGGGTTGTGAGTATTGCGGGCTGCTATGTGAACGGGGCGGGGGAAAGATTGCTGGGTTGTTGTGTGTGTTTGTGCTGCTAGTGATCTGGGGGGGTTGCGGGTTGTGGAGTGTTGCTGGCTGCTAGTGATCGGGGGGGGGTTGCGGGTTGTGGTTTTGCTGTCTGCTAGTGAAAAAAAAACAACAAACGATACGGGGGGGGTGTGGGTTGTGGAGTGTTGCTGGCTGCTAGTGAATGGGGGGTGGTTGTCTGGGTTGTGAGTGTTGCTGGCTGCTAGTGATCGGGGGGGTTGCTGGGTTGTGAGTGTTGCTGGCTGTAGTGTTCGGGGGGGGATGCTGGGTTGTGAGTGTTGCTTGCTCTAGTGACGGGGGGGGGGGTTTTGCTGGGTTGTGAGTGTTGTGGCTGCTAGTGATCGGGGGGGGGTTGCTGTGTTGTGAGTGTTGTGGCCCGCTAGTGAACGGGGGGGTTGGCTGGGTTGTGAGTTGTTGCTGGCTGCTAGTGATCGGGGGGTGGGGTTGATTGCATGGGTTGTGAGTGTTGCTGGCTGCTAGGTTGAACGGGGGGGGGTTGCTGGGTTGTGAGTGTTGCTGGCTGCTAGTGATCGGGGGGGGGGGTTGGTTGCTGGGTTTTGTGAGTGTTGCTAGGTGCTAGTGATGGGGGGGGGGGCGGGGTTGCGGGTTGTGAGTGTTGCGGGCTGCTAGTGAACGGGGGGTTTGCTGGGATTGTGAGTGTTGCTGGCATGCTAGTGATCGGGGGGGGGGGGGTGGTTGCAGGTTGTGAGTGTTGCTGGCTGCTAGTGAACGGGGGGTGTTGCTGGTGTGAGTGTCGCTGCTGTAGTGAACGGGGGGGGGGGGGGTTGATGGGTGTGAGTGTTGCTGGCTGCTAGTGAACGGGGGGGTTGCTGGGTTGTGAGTGTTCCTGACTGCAGTGAACGGGGTGGGGGTTGCTGGGTTGTGAGCGTTGCGGGCTGCTAGTGTACGGGGGGTTCTCTCTCGGGTGGCATCTGTTGTAGCAGGCTTCTCTTTATGACCTTCACTGTGTCTTTGCCTGACATACCCTTGGTTTTGGAGCAGTTATGTCCATATAGACTAATATATTTAAATAGTAATTTATCATATAACGGATTTGGTATTTTACTAGCCACCCACAAAGTTCAGGTGCTTATAATTTATTTACCTATCCTATATAGAAATATATTTTATTTTATAATAATATATATTTTATATATATTATTATATTTATATTTATGTATATATATATATTTAATTTATATATATTTTTTATATATATATATTTATATATATTTAAATATATATATATATGATATTTATTTTATTATTAACACATCGGCCAATTCCCACCAAGGTCAGGGTGGCGGAGAAAGAAGAATGAAAAACTTTCATCATTCATTCCATCACTGTTGCCAGAGGGTGCTTTCCACTACAGGTTATAACACTGCAGTAATAAACACTTCTCCTTAGAGTGCAGACCACTGTACTTTTCCCATCTCCAGGACGTAAGTCGGCCTGCCGGTTTCCTGAATTAGAAATTCATAAATGTTTACTTGCCTCACACTCCCACAGGACGTCATATCCTAAATTATTATGTTTTCTATTCGCCTCCTTTCTTACATGCGCTCGCATGATTGCTGAAGTAAAAAACCCTCGCACCAAACCTCTTTGACCCTCTCCCTCCAACCTTTCCTAGACCGACACCATACCCCGCCTTCCTGCAATGCAGATTTATACACTCTGGAGTCATTCTATTTGTTCATCCTCTCTAAAGGTCTCTGCACCAACTTAACAACCCCTTTTCAGCCTTGGGTATAGTTTTGGTAATACCACACCACCTCCTTTTTTCCAAGACGGAATACTCTGCGTTTTCTTTGCAAACATGACATCTTCACTGCGCCGCCTTTCCATGTTTCAACATGTTACCACCCTGTTTCAAACCAATTTAAGAGTGTGTGGTATAACTATAGTCTCATTCATATCCCCTTTTTGCTTCCACGGACAATGTTCTTTGTCTCTACAGAAAGCCTCAGTTGCTCCAATACCTTTTTCCATCGTCAGTTCTATGATTCACTCATCTGTCATAGGACCATCTGCTGACAAGTCACTCTAAATTATATGAATACATTCAACTCCTCATACTCCCTCCCTCCAATCTGATATCCAGTTCTTTCGTCACCTAATTTTTTTTATCATCTCTTACTCTTCCTATATTCAATTTTAATTTTCTTCTTTGGCATTACCCTACCAACTCATCCACTAACGGTCGGCATGAGATTTATTTAGGTCTAAGGGAGGGGACCCAATTCATATGTAGCATCTTGCCTAGAATGGGAATGGGCTATGAATGAATGTCTAGGGCAATTGGTTGCAAATTGCTGGCTAGACAGATACTGCAAGGAAACTTGAATCTTATCATTGACAAAGGGGACATACTTTTATGGCCAAGAATTGATCTGTATGTAAGGGATGGGGTACACTCTCTGGGCAGGGGTGGTCGCATTTTGCCAACTCGATCGAGTAGGGCCAATGCTGATTTGTCTAGGATTTTAAACTGATAGAAGATTAGAGGTATGGTTGTGTGGGGATCTAGGACAGGGTTGCAGCCTGAGGTTGAAAAAGTAGATGTTTTTAAAGACCATTAATTCCTCATATAAGTTACAAATACAGAGAATGGAGCTGGTGAGACAAACAGAGAGAGGACTAGCGTCCTTAAGGTTTGCATGTTTCTTTACTAATGTAGGGAGCGCAAAAAATTAGATAGATGAGCTTAAGATTAATTGCAAATGCAGGAAGCTTAGATATTATTGCTATACAGAGGACCTGGTTGAATACGAAAGATAGAGAAAAGCCTTCTGAATGCCATCATACAGGCGATATATTTTTCCACACTGATTGCGTCAAAACAGAAGGTGGTGGTAGTAGGATGTATGTCAGAAATAATTTAACTTGTTGCTAGACATGATAGGAAATTAGAAGTGTCAAGCCACTGGATTCTGTGTGGCTACAGCTTCTGGAGGGCAGTGAAATAACTAATCTTGGGTGTGATTTACTGGTCCACAAACCTTGATAAGGAGATCAGGAAACTTCTATGTGATTAAAATCGTAAGGCATTTACATTCGAAATTGTGCTAAGGGTTGATTTTAACAGGATTTGGCAGGATAATTTAGAGTCAAGTGGACTTTCTTGATGCGATTCAGGATTAAAAGAACTGAAAAAAAAGCTTGTGACAGAAACCAACTAGACGAAAAACTGCTTGACTTGGTTTCATGCCAGCAGGGGAATCACCAATTATATTATCTTGAGGTTAACGATGAGCTTGGGGAAAGTGATCATTAAGTACTCAGTTTTCATTTATTTGGATTTACTCTATGAATGGCAATCAAGTCTCTGTTCCTTATTTCTGCTTGGCCGATTTCATAGGGCTGAGTTATTACCTGGGTTGGCCTGGTGGGACTGAAACTGAAATTGATCTGCCTATGGGTAAGGTAGGAGGTTATGGTTGCCGATATGACGTTTCCTAGAAATTAGTTCTTGATGCTCAGACAAACTTATGTTCCAAACAGAATAAATCTGACCAAACAAAAATCATTCTGAATTGATCAATTAATAATTAATACATTTCATGGTCAAAAAGAGAGGCATATATAGGCGAATAATAAGAGGGAGAGGAGGCATTAAAAAATCACTATATTTAGTTAAAAAAAGAAATAAAAAAGGGAATAAGGAAAGCCAGAGCGTGATTATGAGATTAAAGTCACAAGAGAATCGAAAAGATAATCCAAAAAGGTTTATATCAGGTATTTAAAAGTAAGATTAGGGGGGCGACAAGATAGGCCCATTAAGAGTTACTAGGGTTCAGCTCACGACAGTGGGAGGAAATGTGTAGAATTTTTAACAAATTTCCTCTCAGTTTTTCTTCAGAAAGATACTAGCAGTATTAGAAATAATAATTTTTTTAGAAGCAGATGATAGGTGTAAAACTATGCACAATTAGGGTTACAATCGACATGCCTTAGATACAATAGATAAATTAAAAAAAATAACAAATCCCCAGGCCCTGATGAACTGTACGCAAGGGTTCTAAGGGAATGTGAAGAGGAGGAGAATTAGCAAATCTTGGGCTAATCTTTTCAAAATCATCACTACAAATGGCATAGTGCGCATAAGTGGAAAATGGCAATTGTAATACCTCTTTTCAAAGCAGGTAATTGGTTAGTAGTGGGAAAATTTACGAACATCAGTAATTGCTGAGGCGATTCATAGCCATTTGAAAGGCATAAATCGATTAAATGATTCAGCTTGGTTTTTAATTATGGGCGTTCCTGCCTACGAGTTTATTAACTTTTGTCACTAAGGTTATTTGAGGAGGTTAGTTCCATGTATGAATCTTGATATTGTGTAATATGGACTTCAGTAAAGGTTTTGATAGAGTCCCACATCTGAGACTTTGTGGAAAATTGAGGCCACATGAAATAGGAGGAAAAAAATTTTCCTGGATATAGGTTTGGTGACCAGCATAGGCGCAGAGAGTTGCATAAATGGGGGAGTAATCAGGTGGGACGGCGTCAACGAGCGGTGTTCCTCAAGGGTCAGTGTTGGGCCCCTTGTTATTCACATCTATTATAAACGACATAGATGGGGAATACATAGCGAACATACGCAAGTTTGCCGTTGCTCAATATAGGCCGTCGAATTCATTCTGACGAGGACATTAGTGCACTCCAGGAAGATATTGAATAGATGATGCAGTCGGTCGGAGAGGTGGCAGTTGCAGTTTAATATAGACTACATGTAAAGTTCTAAGAATTGGGACAGGAAAATATAAAATGCCATATATAAACTCAACTGTGTAAACCTTATCGTTACAGATTGCAAAGAGGATTTGGGAGTTCTCGGTTAGCAGTAATCTAAAGCAAAGACAACAGTCCGTAAGTGTTCGCAATATTTAAAGCTAACAGATCCTTGGCTTCATTTGAAGAAGTATAAATAATTCAATGGTCAACAACCAAAATACTTCCCGAGACAAAAGTAGCAATTTCCAACTAATTTTATGTTCACTGATAAAGAATATCATGGTTTAAAATTGTTTGTTAGCTCTACTGTTCAAGATACTCCTTCGTGTTACAACAGGTTCCAAACAGGCTTTGGCAGTGTTGTTTCTTTACCATACTCACTGTCTGACTGATCGTCAATTATTGTGCAGTAGTTCATCAGAAGGTGAACTGTGATGTGCAAGTTTATATTTTGAATGGGAAAGGTAGGTGACTGCTCTTGTGATGGGCTTTGCAGGCTGGGATACACCATGAGTATGTGCTTACTTATGTGAATGGGGACAGCGGTGCAAGAGGTTCCCACTACTTCAGGAGTGAGTGGGCCACATGGTCAATCATTGAGCCTGGGATGAAAAAATGTTCAAACATCCCCTCTCACTGAACCAAAACAAAATTTTGTACACCACTATAATAAAATTGGGGCTCATTAAAAATTTTGTTGAAAACTTTGGACAAATCCGGTTAGGGATTCAAGTATTTAACGTCAAGATAAGTGAGGGAATCTTCGATGGTCCTCGATTCGAGAGCATTCTATAAAGATGGTGATTTTGTACCTCAGACCTTCATGGAAAGAGGAAAGCTGCTTGGGAAGCGTTCAAATTAGTGACGATGAGATTTCTCGGACACTGTAGGAAAGGTAATTATGAAGAATTGGTGGAAAAAACCTCATCAAGGCTTACAAGAACAGGAATATCATTGTCACTTAAAAATCCACTTTTTTGGACCACGCCTTTAGATTTTTTTTAGCGAAACTGTGGGGCAGTTAGTGCCGAACATGGTGAAAGGTTTCACCAAGATATTCCTACCATGGGAAAATGGTACCTGGGCAATGGGGCACAAAAATGCTTGCAGACTATTGCTAGACTGCAAGAGTTGATTCTTCAGCCACTATAAGGCTGTCAAGCAAAAAGCATGAGGTCAGGAGAGTAGGTACTGAATTAGAGTTAAAACATACGGAAACATATTGTACATTATATTAAAAAATAAATCAATATTACATGTCTCGTATTGTTAAAATCTTAGCCAAAAAAGTATTTTTCATTTTATTAGGTAATACAATTTTCAAAATTTGTTGACCAGTGATTATGGATGTCCTTAGGTTGTTCCTCAACTTAATTATCTTTGGTTGATGCCTCTTCTAGATTATGCTGCATATTCTGAGTCACTGTTAAGTACTGAAGGACTACAAATACAACTGGAAAACGTTCAAAAAGGAGGATGACAGTGTTGGATCCCATGTATCAGAATCTTCCCTATCGAGGATAGACTGAGGACTCTGAATCTGCACTCTCTAGAAAGGCGTAGTAGATAGAATTAGGGGGTGATTATGATTGAGGTTGTATAAAATGGGACAACAGAAATTAATAATGGGGAGGTAAATAGCGTGCTAAAAAATATATAAGCATAGACGGGGACTCGCAGCAACAGTTTTAAGTTGGAAAAATTCAGATTTAGGAAGGATTTTTATAGGAAAGCACTGTTTGGTAATAGAGTTGTTGGATGAGTGCGAACAAAACTCGAGTACCGTCATAGAAGCTTAAAAAACGTTGTGTGTGTTAAAATTGTGAGAATTAATACATGGTGGGTGTGAGTTGGACCTGACTTAGCTTGTGCTAATAGGTCGGATGACCCGTGCTCCTTGCATAAGTGGAGTGACCTTGTCTGACTAGGTTGGTCATTGGCTTAAGCTGGTAGGAGACTTGGACCTGCCTCCATGGGCCAGTAAGCCTGCTGATCGTGTTCCTTTCTTCCTTATGTTCTTATGATTGTAACTTTCATGAACAAAAAAAGCTGCTGTGAGCTGCAGCTCTGCACACTAACAAAACATTGAAATTAAACTGTACAGAAACTTCGTGACAAAATGTAATCATTACTGTATTTAAATAATTTCCCTCAAATAGTCTGAAATGTTTGATTCTATTCTTGTTGTCCTTGTGGACTTCCTGTGGTTAAGTTAGACGATATATAATCGTTTGTGAGTAATCAATAAAGGAAAATATTTGTGTTGACTGGTGTAACTAGACATAACTTTTCTCTACACAACATTAGTGTTGATACAGTATAAAACACATACATATTCATCCCCGAAATATAACGTCAAATATAAATCTATGGTTAGTGAATATATCAAATACCTGAACAAACTCTTGGCACAAAAAATCCCTACATTAAAATTAATAAGAAGTATTTAATAATACATAATATGATTAGTGTTTTTAAATATTTGTTTATTATTTTAATTCATTCATCACATTGTCGCAAAAAAACAAACATCAAAGGTGTAATTAAAATGATATAACACCAGAGTAAGAGGAAAAGTAATATGATAGGCTTGACCTTGGGACCATCAGAAGCCCAGAGTGGATCTCAACAGTGTCTGTGAGCCCATCCTAGTCCATTCTTACTTTTTATGAGTAATGGATAATTTCCTCATTTGTAGTACTAAATCTGATATTAATTTTTTTGTGTTATTATAGCTAATGTGATACTTGATAATGCTTGTGCTCACAACTTTCTCCTGGAGCTCATAACACTACTTAAATACTCAGTAAAACAATATTTCTGGAATCTTGTTCATTACTGTTATATTCCATCATTCTGGACGGGTTTTCCAGTCATTTTAAATCGTTCTGAACGAGTTTTCCTCTCAAATTACATCTTTCTAGACGGCTTCAGCTGCCAGGATGCGACCCACACCAGTCGACTAACACCCAGGTACCTATTTGCTGCTAGGTGAACAGGACAACAGGTGTAAGGAAACGTGTCGGAATGTTTCCACCCGCCGGGAATCGAACCCGGGCCCTCCGTGTGTGAAGCGGGAGCTGTAGCCACCAGGCCACCGGGGGGTTTAGTGTTCTTTGGATTGGTGTGGTATAAATTATGTTGCTATTGTAAATTGTGAAAGTTTTGACAATGTTACTTTTATTGGACAACATTTTTCTGCTAGTGTGCATTTATGTATTGTGTAAGTTTTTAAAAAAAAAAAAAATATAGCAGCAACTTTAAGTCCCCACATAGCTGCCACTGATGTTTATTGTAGGCAAGTGTTTTGTTATCACGTGTTGAACACACTGAAAGAGAGTGGGAAAGAACCTTGTGTGACCTGCTTGCTATGTGACCTGTTTGCTGTGTGACCTTGCTATGTGACTTTCTTTTACAAACACAGATATAGTGTGACCTGTGACCTGGTCGTAATGGGTTTCAAAATGGAGCAAACAAACTCGACAATAGTATATGACTTGTGTTACGCCTCTACTATTATTACCTTTTCTTTAATATTACATTGTGGTCGTTCCCTTTAATAGCTAAATTGGAAATGAATGTCCTTGTATTATTAAGGCTTATTATTATCTATGTTGTGTGGCCACGATAAGTTAAGTTAAAGGTATAGTCAAATACCAATCAGTCTGTGTACCGGTGTAAGGTTAATGTGTGGTGTTCGATGGTTATACTCACTCCCCCTCCCCCTCCCCCTTTCTCATTTTGTTCAAATGCTGTACTAAGTGTTGGTAAGTCACGTCACGTGACCCACCTGACCTGTACGCTCAAGGTTGAGGGGGGAGCAGTGAGAAACTGTCAGCCAAGGAATTAACACAGCTGCTCCTCTCTGGTAAACTGACAGTGGTCGGTTATCTTGTCTTGGTTTATTATGTTGTTAAAATAAACTGAAGTTCTGAAGTTCTCTGACCTGAGAGTTGGTGAGGATGGGAAGGTAGAGGGAGGGGAGGGCTGGAAAAATGGAGAGGTTGGGGTGGA
>NC_069437.1:43225391-43243224 GCF_026875155.1 Cherax quadricarinatus | reverse complement strand
CTTGTCAGAGGAGCGAGCCCCTGGACCACGAAGGCTGTAAAGAAACGAATCCCTGGCCCGAGAGTTAGCAAGCAGTGGCGCCTGGCCCCACGGGGGAAGTCGAGTAGTGAGCGCCTGGCCCAATTAGAGGCTAGTCAGAGTAGTGAGCACCTGGCCCACCGAGAGAAATCAGAGGAGCGAGCGTCGGGGACCACGAGGGGCTATCAGAGGAGCGAGCGCCTGGACCCTGAGAGGCTAGACAGAGGGTGACGCCTGCCCCCTCAAGGCTGTCAGGGGAGCGATGCCTGGACCTCTGAGAGGTCAGAGGAGGAGCGCCTGGCCCACTGAGAGGAGTGAGCCCTGGACCACTGAGAGGGGCGACGGTTGGACAACTCTGAGAAGCGAGCGCCTGGACCATGAAAGGGCGAGCCCCGGACCAGGAGGGGGAAAAACGCCTAACCACTGAGAGAAGTGAGCCCCTAGACTACTGAGGGAGCTAGCACCCTCACCACTGAGAGGGCTAGTCAGAGTGCGAACGCCTGGCCCCTGAGAGGTTATCAGGGGAGCATGACTGGACCTTTAGAAGCATCAGAGGAGCAAGGCAAGGCCCACTGAGAGGCGTCAAAAATGTGAGCGCCTGGCCCACGGAGGTTTCAGAGGAGCTAGCGCCCTATTACAACCTAGGTTTCAAATGGCCTGTTACCCAGGTTAAGGGGAGCAAATAACACAGTAAAAAATTTTTAGACTATATTATTCTTCCCCAAAATTATAACGCAATATACCATGTACAGTAAAAATAGGCACTCCACGGAAAGAAAGGCAAAAAATAAAAGCCAAAGATAGAAACCGTGCTTAAAAACCAGCTCAGAGTGGGAAGAAAAGGGGCAGACAGGAGGGGTACCACAAACCTCTGCATTGTAATCCCACCTTTTTTTGGCTAAACCTGGTCACTATTTGAACAGGGGCCCCATCCAACTCTTAGCAACCGGGTTCCGGGTTTGGGGGGAGTACCTGTAAATGAGGGTGTGCCTGCCCGAATAAAGGTTACGTACTCTTTGCATGCCCACCCCCCCCCCAAAAGGGGGCCAGGATTGGGGGCCCCCCCTCCCATGGTAACGGGGCCGCCATGGCACAAAATAAGGGACCCCTTCCTCTCCACCACCAATCTTAATGGGCTCAGCTTTCCTATGCCTAAAAGCCAAACCCCAAACTCAGAGTGAGCAGCATCAATAAGCCAACATAGGGCCCAAAGATAAAAAGGGGACGGTACCCCGTATCCCCTCACTAAAAAAAACCCCCCATCGGGAAAAAAAAGGCTTAAAGGGGGGGGTTACCACAAAAACATCCTAACCTAAAAAAATTTAAACTAACTCTTGAAAAGAGTTGCCAAACATTTCTTTCCGGAAATGTAACAAATTTTTGAAGTTAAGGGCTGCGCCTGAGCGTCCAACGCATAACCTTGTGTTGTGATTTTTATGGCTTGGAGATAACTAACGGGTTGTGATCACTGGATTTTGACCCCCTGCGATGTCTGGCCCACATAACATCGAAATGCCCCAAAGCCATTTACCACGCGGGGGGTTTTTTTTAAATGGGAGTAAGCCTCTGAGGGCGGGAACTTAGCTGAAAATTTGTACAGGGGAAACCCTTTTCCCGTTTTGTAAAAGTACCGCCCCAACCCCAGACTCACAAGCATAACCTGAATGAAAAAGGCTTGGAAGTCTGGAGCAAGAAAGGGGTCAGAGCACAATAATCTTTTGTTTTATTAAAAGCGTGTTAAAACTGCGTCCAATTAAAAGGGGAACTTTATGAGGTAAGAAGGAAAAGGGGGGTTAAAAATATTGAGAATTTTCTTACAGAATCTTCTGTAAAATCCTATCATGCCTAAAAACTTTGAAGAATTTCCTTAGAGGAACTGGATAATCTTTAATCGAAAAAATTTTAAAGGGTTTAGTGCAACTTACCACAAACCTCTTCATGGCCTAGAAAAGTTTTGTGGCCGGCCAAAGGAAGATTTAAAGAAAAATTTAAACTGTTAAATTTGGGGTTTTTAAAGGTCTAAAAAAGACTTTAATCTAAGTGGTGTTGACCCCAATATCAGACACCACAAAAATATCTCTAGGTATGCTGCCGTCCCTTCAAGCCTTTAATAGTGGGGATGATTTCTGGAATAAAAGGGGGGGAAATTTTTTTCTTTCCCAAAGGGGGGTAACTGATACTGATAATGACCTCCTGGAATTACAAAGGCAGAGATTTCCTTCCCCTTACTGCAAAGGTCCCTGATAGTAATTTTAAAGGGGAATCTAATTTGGCACAAAATAGCCTTTACCCCAAAGTCAATTACGCATCCAAGGGGGAAGGGGAAAGATCTGAAAATTGTGACCTCGTTCACTTTACGGTTCTGTGCCATACAAAACCCCCTTCGCCTTCTTTATTAGGATGCCGGTGAACCCATGGAAGTGACCCTCCCCAAAAATTTTCTAACAAAAAGCTACTTTGCGAAAAACCCTTTGCTTTTAGGATTGTCTGTAGGGGAGATTTTAATTGGTTTAGATTTTTCCCACATTTTCATATGGAAACCCTAACGTACATTTTTTGGGCACATCCAAAAAAAATTTAAAATTGACGTAAGCTCATTTAAATTTTGGTTGCTTGTATTTCAATAATCCATCCATTAAAGGGGCTAGGTCCTTAGGGGGGACAAAATTTGAAAGTTTAGTTTTAAATTTCAGAGTAGATGCAAAGAGTCAGAGTCTTCCTAAAGGGGTAGAGGACGGTCATTATGGGACTTTATTGGTGATAAAGGCCTTGATTTTGATTTATGTGGTAAGTTTTTGTTTTTGAGGCTTATCAATGGAGCTACCACATAATTTAAAATCAGTAATCTACTTATTTGCTAGGCCCCCGTAAATCTAGCTTTAAAGGGTGGCCGGTATGGGTTTCCTGCACCAACCCCTTGTTCCTGGAGGGAAGGAGGGGAATTTGTGCACTTTTGTCATACCTCTTTTTCATCTTACTTTAGCTATTTTTGGGTTACCCGTGGTAACTCACTGCCACCGAACCTTAAAGACGGGTTGAAAGGTCAGCTAGTTTTTTTTCCCCATCCATCCTTCTTTAGCACCCAAGAGGACCCGTACATTGTCCCCAAAAGACCTAAACGGATATACCCTGTAGACTCTTCACCGTCTCTCGTACTGAGAATAGCAACAACGGAAAGGATTCCCCAAATTTTCTGTCGGAAAAGGTGATCAAAAACTTCTCCTTGTTTTTAAAGTTTGGTGGAATCTTTCCAAGGCGCCTTGGGGCTAGGGGGTAGGGAGTGGATAAATTGTGGGGAAATTTTCCCTAACCTAGTTAATACTTCCCAAACTTTGGCAGTGAAGTTAGAAACCTTGACACTTGTATGTTTTAGGAAAACCAAAACAAAAAGAAATTTTTTAAAGCTTTTAGAATAGCTTTTTTGATACTACCCTTTGGGGCGCTTCAGGTATCTGGTTACTTACCAAATTGTAAATAAATACGATTTCCAGACTTTGCTTAGGGGTGGACTACCCAAACTTAATTTAAAATTTCAAAAAGGGTTTTCCATCAGCAGGGGTGGGTTTGGGGGGTGAGGTTTAATAGAAGTCCAGGTTTTCCAACTTGCTGACTTCTCGCAACACCTAAAATGTTCTTTACATCTTTTTTTAATGTTGGCCAATAAAATTTTTTTGTGATTCTTTTCGGTTTTGTAATTTCCCAAGTGCCTCCTGATGACTATTTTGAGCTATATTTAATATCCGAGGTCTATATTGGGTTTGGGAACCCCCCCAACCTGTCGTAAATTGCCGGCCCTTATCTCCTTTCCAGTCTCGTGATACCAAAAAAAACATTTTTTAAATTCATTCTTGACTGGTTGACCCAAAGGGATTACCCATGGGTGCCCCCAAAAGTGAATTTTTAAAGAAGGGTCCTTACTTGTTCCTCCCGGAAGGACATTCCCCCGGGCATGGAAACGAGACATCGGGGGAATCCCGCAACCCGGGGGAAAAGGAAGGGTTGTCGGGGGCTTTCACTTGATTTCGAGACTCCGGCCGGTGTGTCTCATAAAAACCGTGGCATTCCGAGATCGGGGTCGTCCAAGGGGTAGGTCAAAAATTTCCCCAGACAAACCTTTTGGGTGTTCCCGGGGTTTGGCCAACACTGGAGAAGCATTAATATTATAGGTTTAGGCACGAATAACGTAGTAAAGTTATTTCCCCGTAATAAAAGGGCATTTTTCATGGGAAATCCTTTTTAGTACCTACAGTCAAGTCCCGTGTAAATTTTCAATGTACATAAATTTTTGCAAAGGAACTGAATATCGCTCCTCCGTAAGCTTCCAATAAAAATGGGAATTCAAGGAAGTATTTTCTGAAAGGGGAATATTCCTTCTCTGACAAGTGAGCAAAATGCTCCTATCTTATGGGGGTTTACTTAGTTGGGTTTTGATGTTTGAAGGGAAATAAGCTTTTTGCAATAATAAGGGGGGCCCTCCTTTTTCTACTTCTCTAGGGGAAGTTTCTAGGGGTATTAGAGTTTTCCCGATTGGGTTAGGTTTTTGGGGGGGAGTTGGAATGATATGACCTACTTTATTACACCTGAACAGACGACAGGCTTGCCCTTTTCTCCTGGACGTGCAAGTGGTGCGTTCTGGGGTGCCCCCTGGTATTGTTGCGAGATCTCCATAAGTGTTTGCCTCCGCAGGGGACCATATGGGTTTAGAACGTGGGCCCCCAGGTGACTTGGTTGGGTGTCAACGCTTCCCCCCGGCTGGGACTTCATTTTTCCAATGTTGTCGATCTCTGCTCACGGCCCCGCTTTGAAAAGAGGACGGACCGCTCGGAAAGGAGCGGTTCGTTTCGAAGGATCACCAACTGGGCCGCCCCCAAAGCATGGGTTTAAGCCGATCCTGCAGAAAGACAAAGCCTCGGTCCCCGACTCCACAGGTTATCAATCGAAAAAGCTGCACCACTCCCCAAAGTTAGGACACCACCCCGCTTTTTACCGCTGGTAAAAGCTTTTTGGGTTTTCGTCTCAAAAAAAGTCCACCAGGGATTGACCAAGCTGCCCCCTGTTTTATTTGAAGGGCTTTCGTATTTTGCTGGGATAATGTATTGCTCCCAACACTGTTTGGGCTTAAATACTTGTAACAGGAATCCTCAGTTAATCCGAGTAAATTCCTGTGCCTTACCCAATAATGCTGTATGAACCCGCTGCCAGTGCGTTTCCGGCCCCCCTCAAGGTCGAGCCTATTTTCAAGCTTTTGAAAAATTCTCTTTCGGCCCCATTGAAGCGGGGAACAAACTGTACTGCTTTTTTTTAAACTGAAAACGTTTACAGAAGCGAAAATGGCCTCCTTTCCTTTCCCCATAAATTCTTCCCTTCGAATGCTCCTGTTCCCTAGTTTGCTCAAGATTGATTTTTTTCCAGGAAGTGCCAAGACGCTTTTCACCCTGAGACAACCCATTGCATATACTGACCTTTTGTCCTAGGGGTATCATCTTCCCCCCTGCAGAACTAGTAGTTTTTTCCCTTTCTCCCCTAAAGGGAGGAGTTTGATGTGCCACTCTTCTTCAATAAGTATGTCACAAAAAGTGAACGCAGTTTTCCCACGTAAGAGTGCGTTTTTAGGGAAGCCCAAAGGAACGAGCAATTTTCCAACAAAGGTAGAAGAAATTTAGGTAGGTTATGCACAGTATATGCCGACACCAGGCGTCTGACTCGTCTAGGTGCATAAGTCATTCGCTATGCACAGTCGGGAATACCCCAACGTAACACGTTAATTTGCTGAAAACGCTTAGATATGCAAAGTACGATTGCAAATACGGCTACAAGGCAAAGCCGACTGCAAACAAGGACATGCCCGTAGCGTGACAAGCGAGCACACTGAACAAGCTTGTAGCGAGCTGCTGGAACGATACACAATAGCAAGGCTGTATCATAAGCAACTGACACGCAAAAATTTGTTAAAGCGAAGCGAAACAGCAAGCTACACCAATGTTCCTGCTACAGCTTCACCCTAAGCTCAACGTTCTCTAAGTCCAGCTCCAGGACAGGCACCCCCATATTACAAACTAGGATTTCAAATGCCTGTTTAACCCAGTGTTAATGGGAGCAATCAACACGTAGAAAAAGTTTTAGACTTATATTATCCTTCACAAATTTAGAACAAGCAATATGTAACTATGTACAGTAATAAATATAGTGCACGTCAGGTAAGGCAAGGCAGAAATAGAAGCCACAAGAAAGCAGACCGTGCTTCAACCAGCTCTAGAATGGGAATGACAAGGGCACAGGACAGGGAGAGGGCGGTATCCACAATAACCTCTGCGTTTGTCAATCCCACTCTTCTTATTGGCTAGAAACTGGTTCACTAGTTGAAACGATGGGGCACCATCATCAATATTTGCAACCTGGTGCGTGGTTGGGGGGAGATAGCCCTGTAAAATGAGGTGTTGGTCATGCGCCGAATAAAGGTTTACGTACTCTTTGCATGCCACAAACCGCTCAAGCACGCTTGCGGAAGTCCAAAGCCCTCACCCACAAAACCTCCTTTACACCCCTATCTCCAAACTCTTTCGAGACGGACCCCTCCCCCCTTCCTTCCCCTTTGCTTTATACAATGCTTTCATGTCATTCTACTTAGGGGAGAATGGATTTCAAAATGGCCAAACCAATCAACGCCCCTCTTTCTGCCCTCCATGACTAATACTTTTATTAGCTCCCACACCTTTTCCTAATTTCCCACACTCAGAATTTCTGCATAATATTTACACCACACATTGCCCATAAACAGGACATCTCCACTGCCCTCCAACCGTCTCTCGCTGCTGAATTACCACCAAGTTAACCCATATAAGAGTGTTGGTACTACTATAACTTTCATTACATTCGCTTTCTTTGCCTCCATAGATACGTTTTTTTGACTCCACATATACCTCAACGCACCACTACCTTTTTTCCCTCATCAATTCTACGAATTACTCTCCTTAATAAAACCATCCACCGACACGTTCAACTCCCAAGTATCTGAAAACATTTCACTTCATTCCATACTCCTCCTCCCAATTGATATCCAATTTTTGCTTTATCTTAAAATTCCATTTGATACTCTCATCACCTTACTCTTTTCTATGTTTCACTTTCAACTTTCTGCCTTTACACACATTCCCAAAACTCGTCCACAACTTTGCAATTTTTCTTTAGAATCCTCCCATAAGCACAGTATCATCAGCAAAAAGTAACTGTGGTCAACCTCCCATTTTTGAATTTGATTTCCACTTAATTTAATCCCACCCCTTCCCGAAAACACCCTAGCATTTATTCCTTAACAACCCCATCGAATAAATATATTAAACAACCATGGTGACAATTACAATCCCTGTCTAATGACTACTTATCAGGGGAGTGGTCTCCCTCTCTTCTACACACCCTAACCTAGCCCCACTATCCCTCATAAAAATCTTACAACATTTAATAACTTACCACATATTCCATATACTTGCAAACCATCTGCCACATTGCTCCTTATCCACTGCTATCATATGCCTTTTCTAAATCCATAAATGCAATAAAACTTCCTTACCTTTATCTAAATACTGTTCACTTGTATATGCATTCAATGTAAACACTTGATCTAACACATCCCCTACCCACTCTGAAACCTCCTTGCTCTCCGCAATCCTACATTCTGCTTACCTCTAATTTCTGTTCAATTATAACCCTACCGTACACTTTTTCCTGGTATCTCAGTAAAACTTATTTCCTTATAATTTTTACAGTCTACTTTTGTCCCCTTTCCCTTTATATAAGGGACTATACATACTCTCGCCAATCCCTGGTTCCTTCCCCTCTTTCATACATTTTATTAAACAAAAAAGTACCAACCACTCCAACATATATCCCCCGGCTTTTAACATTTTGTCATGGATCCCATCAGTTCCAGCTGCTTTACCCCTTTCATTCTACGTAATGCCTCAACGTACTCCACAACACTTACATTCTGCTCTTCTTCACTCCTAAAAAGATGGTATACTCCCTGACCAGTGCATGAAATTACCGCCTCTTTTTCTTCCTCAACATTTAAAAAGTTCCTCGAAATATTCTCGCCATCTACCTAATACCTCCATCTCCCCCATCTACTAACTCCCCTACTCTGTTTTTACTGACAAATCCACTTACTTCCCTGGCTTTCTTACTTGTTTAAATCACTCCAAAATTTTTTCTTTATTTTCAATAAGAAAATTTCTTGACAGTGCCTCTCCCCACTCTATCATTCCTGCCTCTCCTTTTGCACTCTCTCAACCACTCTCTTTACCTTTCTTTTACTCTCATATACTCTGCTCTTCTTATAACATTCTGATTTGTAAAAACCTCTCTTAAGCTACCTTTTTCTCTTTTATCACACCCGCTGTTATACTTCATTCACCAATCACTCCTCTTTCCTCCTGCCCCCACCCTCCTATAACCACCAACTTCCTGCCCACATTCTAATATGCATTTTTAAACTATTTCCAACCCTCTTCAACCCCTCACTATCATCTTTGCACTAGCAACCTTTCTGCCAATAGGTCGCTTATATCTCACCCGAAGTTCTCCTCCCGTAGTTTATCCCTTTCACCTCCATCTTACTTGTTGTTGCCACCTTCCCTGTTCCCATTACCTTTACTCTATGTAGCTACAAATAAATAATGATCTGTATATCAGTTGCCCCTCTATAAACATGTACATCCTGGAAGCCTACCCATCAACCTTTTTATCCACAATACATAATCTAATATAAACTACTTTCATTACGTGCTACAACATACCTTGTATATTTATTTATCCTCTTTTTCATAAAATAATCCCTATTACGTATTACCAAATCTCTTTCTACAATAGCTCAATTTAAAGGCTCCCTATTTACTTTTAACATTGCACCCCAAATTTACTACTACTCCCTCCATATCATTTTACCCATTTAGCATTGAAATCCCCAACCCCCCACCACCATTACTCTCACACTTGATTCAAACTTCCACCGGCCATTCACTCAACATTCCCAAAATCTTTCTCTCTCCTCCTACACTTTCTCTCTTCTCCAGGTGCATTTACACGTTATTATAACCCACTTTTCACATCCAATCGTTATTTTACTCCACATAATCCTTGAATTTAATACATTTATAGTCCCTCTTTTCCTTTCCATGTTATCCTTCAACATTGTTGCTACTCTTCTTTAGCCTCTAACTCTACTTGAAACCCCTGAAACTATCCACATTTATTCCCTCTCCATTGAAACGTTCCCACCACCTTCGCTTTTTTCACTTAAAGCCAGGACATCAGCTTCTTCTCATTTCATAACATACACAATCATCTTATTCTTATCATTTGGCACAACATCCTGCACATTTCAGACTTCCCACTTTGGACAAATTTTCTTCTTATTATTCTTTTTTAGTAATCTTTACAGAAAAGGGTTACTAGCCATTGTTCCTGGCAATTTTAGATGACTTTTATATAACACGCACCCAAATAAGGAATTAAAAAAATGGACATATGTTTGTAACACTGTAGCCAATTTCTTGATTACACTCATGGTTGAGATGAGCTGCATAACTTGGATTTAATGTGTAGACTCCATGAAAAGCTTCTCTTAGATTTGAAAAGCAAACATAAATACAGTACTGTACTGTATCATCAATACTCATAAAATTTATTTACATTATTAACTCTGTACCGGGTGTGACATAAATTGCTTTACTGGAAATAATTATTTTATTATTTGACTGTAGTGACTGGCAAACATTGTTATAATAAGAACATAATGGAGGAACACTGCAGAAGGCCTACTGGCTCATACAAGGCAGGTCCTTATTGGGGGAACAAAAAAAAACCACTATCCAAAGCTACCCAAGAATTTACTTCCGTACCCACGACACCAGTCAAACCCAGCCCCTCCCACTCCTATATTTATTTGTCCAGTCTCTTTTTAAAGCCACCCAAGGTCCTAGCCTCTATCACCCTACTCAGAAGATTGTTCCACGCATCCACAACTGTTCGAAAACCAGTACTTACCTATGTCGTTTCTAAATCTAAATTTACCCAACTTAAATCCGTTATTCCTGGTTCTTACTTGATTAGACATCCTCAGTACTCTATTAATATCACCCTTGTTTATGCCCGTCATCCACTTATTACACTTCATGATATTCCCCCTCATTCACATCTCTCCAGAGAGTGAAGATTCAAGGCTCTAAGTCTATCTTCATAACAGGACGGTTCCTTGTACAGTAATCATTTTAGTCATTCTTCTCTGTATGTTCTCCAATGAATCTATATCCATCCTGTAGTCAGGAGACCAAAAGGAGCAGCTATCAATGAGGCCTCACTAGTGATGTTAGAGCTGTAAAATAAGTTTTTGGTCTTCTGTTTACTTATCTTCTTGGAAAATAAAATCCTAGTAATCTGTATGCTTATTGCACACATTAGGCACTTCTTTTTCACATTCTGTATGATAAAGCTCAAACTTCACCAGTTTCATAACTCGAGGGTATATTTTCATTACCAAGAACTGGTCTTTTACATTGTCCACTTTGAACTTCATCTGGCACTTTTCAGGAACAAGACATTAATTTGCCGAAATCCTCTTGGAGATCACTGGTATCTTCTCAGAATGGAAATCATATGGCCTATTTTTGTATCATCAAGCTGATCTGCTTATGTGCTTGTTAATTCCTTCATCTAGGTCATTAATGTAAAATTAGGACAATGGGCCTGAAACTGATCATTGTGAATGCCACTAGTGGACTAATCCCCATTCAAAATTTGACCACATTAATGTAAACTGCTTTTCTATTGGTAAGCAATGCCTCTATCCATTGCTAGAACTTTACCTCCTATACCATGAGCTGCCAATTTTTTGAGGTACTCTAACAGAGGCTTTAATGAAATCCAAATAAACCATACCATATTTCTTTTCTACTGTCTACTGCTCAAATGATTTTACTGAAAAGAAGGTCAGTAAATTTTGGTCAGGCAGGAATGACCTCTCGTGAAACCCATTCTGAGATTCTTTAATCAATTATACTCTTCAAGGTGATAATCATTTAATTTATTAATGTTATAATTCTTTGACCTCTCAGTTTTTTGTAATGAGACAGAAAATGAGAAATTTAGTTGAAGTGATTACCTCATGTCCTTTATTGTATATAAAAGTTACTTAGATAAATGTTATTTTTACAAATGATACATGGTTATATTTTATATGGCATTTCTTAGGGTTATATATTTAGTGAAGAAAATGATGCAGGTAGCAGAAGAAGTTATTAGGACATCGTTGTGCTTTTAGTTTTGTTTTAATATGGCACATCATTCTAGGTACCATTTGTGTGTTGAGTAGCATTCCCTTTCATCTTCCTTGGGTTGTCTTGGGTTGTGGCTCCTCCTGATGAATGGGCTCAGGTAATCTACTAACCCCATTTGTCATTAATTTCTTACCAGTTTGGTGGAAGGCTACACAAATCAGTCACCTGGCCCGTATACCATCTAATACTCTAGATCCACATGACCGCCAAGACCTCGTTTGCCATTAGGTACATGTATATTTGATGCATTTTTGGCTTGTTTGTAATGTATTAAAATGTAAACAATCTTTTTAGCTTTGAGATTATATAAATTATTTAGTAATATCACAAGTAAATGAATGCCAATAATAATGTGCTAGTGTAATATTCCCCCAATGTCCTAATGTTAGTGGAGATAAGTGCATGAATAAGATTATTTTGCAGTGTGAGATTGATGACCAGGTAAGAAGAGTGTTATACTTTTCTCTGACTCCCTGTTTAAATGACCAGTAGGATAATCTAAAAGCAATTTATTGATCATCTCTTGATTAAACACTACCTCTACAGACTGCCAGTGGAGTATTATAGCTTTGGTTGACCCGAGAACTGAGACCTAAATTCTATTAAGGTCTGAGTTTGTACAGTACGTTCATATTGAAAAGAGTTGTTTTTTTAACCAAAAGAAAGTTCCTAACCCTAACTTGTTTTTTGTAGTTTGTCCTTATCTATTTGGCATTACGTTAAAATCCCGTAATTTGCCATTCCTCGTACTTGTTTTCTTTGTGCCTTGGTCCCCATAGTCCTTTTGCACATGCACAACCTTTATTATAGGTTTCTGTTGTCACATAATTTCCAAAAACCTAACATCTTTCCAGTTACGGGATTCAGGTTTACATTAGTGATTGGAGTATAGGTACGATCTTCAGATACTTAGATTTTGGTGATTTTTTTAAATTACACTAGAAGATGTCAGCTGTCTCCGCTAATTTTAAGTTAACAGTGCTCAGTCATTCATGGAAACATATACAAGGCATTTTTTGTTCTTCAAAGGTTTTTGGGAAATAACCTGGCCTTCTTACACAAAATCTTGCCTAGAAGAAAAGGCCATACTTTCACTGTCTTACAAAAACCATTCATACAAGACAGTCACAATTTGAAATGGGGAATTTCCACCATATTGTGAAGTATGTAGTAGTCCATTAGCACTTGGTGGCAGATGTGCTATCCCTTATGGCTCCTTTAAGTTCGAGGCATGGAATGTTTTTTTTTTCCAGCATGGCAATGTAGATCTCATTTAGCATTTGTCATAAGACTTTTCTGAAAAAATGTTTTCCCCTCCTTCCTAACTATCCATGTTTTGCCCTCATTTACCATACAAACTCATTAAAACTACCAACATCTTGCTACTTTGTTTCATATATGCAGCACTTGCCACATCCTTTCTCAGGTTCACTCTATCACACTCATTTTCCAAATGTATAATGCCCGGACATAGTGCCTTTACAATACAATAACGCTCTCTTGTGTTGCTGCAGTGGAAAATTTAATCCACTCATCCCCCTTTCCTTTCTCAATGCACTCTTTGTTATTAAGAATATTATATTTTATTGCTGTGCTAGTATCAAATACAGTTAGTTCTGTTTTACACGGTATAATGTACTTGCTCGGCACAGTATAGTGGAGTGATTTGTATATTTTTGTTTGTAAACATAGGAGGAATATCCATCCAAGGCTGAGAGTGGACCCAAAAGAAGAAAATCCCCAAAAAGAAAATACTTTCATCATCATTCAACACTTTCACCTCACTCGCACATAATCACTGTTTTTGCAGAGGTGTCAGAACACAAACAGTTTATATGTATAAAGTGTCTTTTTAATTCAATAATGATTTCTGCACTGGTAGTGTTTCCATATAAATTGTATGGGCTCTTTCTGGATGGTACAGTACAATATTAAATTTTCAATGTATTTCACTACTCTGCATCACTGTGAACAGTAGTTGTATGTGAATTATAACAGCTAAAAGAAATATATTGTTACTTGGATATGAAACTTAATTGGCAAGCCACTGTTATTGGTAATTTGAGAAGCATATTGTAAATAGTGCAGGTTAAAAAGATATGATAAATAGAAAAGATAGGTGGAAAAAATGTCTTCTCAAAATGAGGTGGCAAGGTACTGTAGTTTTAGAACCAATGAAAACTATTTTTTTTTTTAAGGTATGGATTTACTGTGATGGCCAACATAACAGTTTACCTTGTGACTTGGCTCGTATTGGGAATAGATGCTACCAGTGCTGAGACTGGTCTTGGTCCTGAAGATGGCATCAAGTTCAGGGTAGGTTAACCCTTTGTTTGAAGTACTGTGGTGCTATGCTTTTACTTTTGGATGTGTTTGACTGGAGATGAAAATAAATCATTGACTGAGTTCATTTTTATGTAGACAGACTAGTTGTGGTGCAAATTTTTAACTACTAATGCATTATAGTGAAGTACCATAACTCCAGACTTTCTGAACTTTGGTCACTCCTGAAATCCATATGGTCTTATTGATGACATTTTGCCTATACGTTTCTGTGGGCCTTATCATTTCACAAACAAATCCGGTAAGGATGGATGAGCAAATGAGTACTGATGAGAGGAGGAACAGGTGGGGTGTGCATCAGATCACAGTGATTCCCAAACATATTAGAAGTTTTCAGATGAGGTTCAAGAAAATTGTAGAAACTGTTGTCCTATTTGAAGTTGTTGGAGATCAGATGAGTGCAGATTAAAGACATCATATTCTTTGGGTGTCATCCTTGGCAATAAATAGTGCACTACTAATTGACAAGGAGAATGACATCCAGATTAGATGCCCTTGAATCTGCACTCATCAGTATCTCCAACAACTTAAAAACAATGGTTTCAACCATTTAGTAGAAATTTTTTTAGGACATTTTAGAATTAACATGACTTGATCTTCACTTCACTGGTACTTATTGTTCATCCCAGGTTACCAGATTTTTTTGTTTGACTTTATAAAACACTGAATTGGCAAAATGTCATCGATAAAGGTTCCATATAACTGCACTTACATCTCTTTTTCATCGTGTTGGTATTTCATACCTATGTTCTTATGTTTTTTACATGTGTTAACCCCTTAACTGTCCAAACGTAGATCTATGTTCTTACCGCTAGCACTCCAAACGTAGATCTACATTTTATTTTTCCTGCCTCCAAATTTGGCACGATTGGCCTGAGATGCATGGTCAGCATAGAATGGGTCTTAACCCTCTGTGTAAGCAGTATTAAAAAATCTGGGACCACTTAGTACCTTGTGGGAGCACCAGTTCAACTGAGCCAGTACCTTGTGGGAGCACCAGTTCAACTGAGCGCCAGTTAGAGCAAACACCAAGGATTCACTGATGTCATGTCGTATTAACACTCCCCTTTTAAGAGGGAAGTGATGTTGACCCCAAGTTTAGTGGCTTTGAAGTGGATGTGGCCACAAGTGGTCACGGAAATATAAAAAATCTTGATAATAGCCTATGTGCAATATTTGTGCAACACCCTCTCAATTTTGGTAGCACTGGTAGTGTCATCCTGCCAGAATGTCTTATAAACCTATGCCCTCAGTAAAAAGAAAATTCTGGAATGTGTAATACATGTTCAGCAGGCTGGCTGATTGGCTGTATCTATCTGTGTCTATCTCTTTCTCTCTATCTCTGTCTCTATCACACAGGAACACATACATAAATACAATTATGCATGGTGTAAATTACCAAGGTTAACCCCAAAATCCAGTGGACCCTCGGTTATCGGCCGTAATCTGCTCCAGAAGCTCGGCCTAAGACCGAAATGGCCAAAAACCGAAATAATACTGTATTTCCCATAAGAATTAATGGAAATACAATTAATCCGTTCTAGACAAAAATGTACACAAAAAATAATTTTTTAACAATTATTTAAGTATTACATACCTTTATTGAAGGCTAATGCTGGCTTCTGGAAGATAGGGAGGAGGAAAGAGGGAGGAGTTAGAAGGGAAATCCCCCTCCATAAAGACTTTAGGTAGCAAAGCCTTCTCTGGGGTTACTTCCCTTCTTTGTCTTTTAATGCCACTAGGACCAGCTTCTAGAGTCACTGGACCCCTGTCGCACAACAAATCTGTCCATAGAGGTCTGTTTCTGGCGTCTCTTTAAGATTTCCCTGAAGTGGGACAGGGTTTTGTCACTGAACATGTTGCAGATATGGCATGTTTCAGCTTGGTTAGGGTGGTGTTTCTCCACAAAAGCTTGCACCCTAGTTCACATTGCACACACCTCTTTAATCTCTGAAGAAGGCACCTCCTTCACTCTCTCTTCCTCCTCTGAAGCAAGTTCCTCAGCTATTGCTGTTCGAGTTGAAGTTCTTGCAGCTCTTCAGTGTTAGCTCTTCCCTGTGGTCGTCCACCAACTCTTCCACATCCTCGCACTCACCTCCAACCCCAGGGACTTCCCCGGTGCCACAATAGAGTCTGTAGGGTCGGCAGGGTCAGGGTCAGCTTCAAACCCTTCAAAATCCCTCTCTTGGACACAACCTGGCCCAATTTTCTCCAAGCAGAGTTCAAAGTCCTGGAAGTCACTCTCTCTCCCAAGCACTTTTGAAACACTGCTATTGTGTAGAGTTTTTTGAAGTTAGAAATGACCTGCTGGTCCATGGGCTGGAGGAGAGGAGTGGTGTTAGGAGGCAAGGACTTCACTGTGATGAAATTGAAGTCCCTAAACACTTGGTCTTCCAGTCTGGAGGATGTGCAGGCAATTTCTTTTCCAGGAGGTATTTTTTTCACACTTGGGCCAGACATATCATTCACCCACTCTCTGAAAATTTGCTTTGTAACCCATGCCTTTTGATTAGCTTTCCACATCACACACAGTCTATTCTTGACGACATTGCTTTTCTTGATACACTCTGGGATTTTCTTCACTCTAAAGTCTCCACTAGCACTAACACACTAGCACTAGTACACTAGCATTAGCTTCTCTTTCATAGGCTTGTGTCTGGCAGTGCCTTTTCCTCCTGCATGATGTAGATCCTGTTGGGCATTTTCTTCCAAAACAGGCCTGTTTTGTCACAATTGAACACTTGTTGGGGTTCGAATCCTCCAGCCTTTACATAATCTTTGAACTCCCGTACGTACTTTTCAGTCGCTTTTTTGTCAGAACTTGCAGCCTCTCCATGCCTTACAACAGTGTGTATACCACTACGCTTCTTAAATACCTCAAACCACCCTTTGCTGGCTCTAAATTCACTTGTTCCAGGAGTTTTCTGTAGAAGATCCTCATGTAACTGCCTGCCTTCTCACAAATAACAGATTCCACAACACTGTCTCCTACTAATTATTTTTCCTTAATCCACAATAACAACAACTCTTCCATCTCTTCCATTATTGGTGACCTTTGTTTCGTTATAAAAGTTACTCCTTTCGCAACATTAGAATCCTTGATTTGTTCTTTCTTTGCCAGGATGGATGTAATGGTAGATTAGTTTTTCCTGTATATCCTGGCAAGTTCCAGCACCTGCATACCCCTCTCATATTTATCAACCACTTCACGATTAAATTCCATGGTGTTTCTAACTTTCTTTACCATAGGAACATTACTAGGAACTTTCTTTGGAGCCATGGTTACTTATTTCACAGTTGCACTGTAAAAAACCCCCAAAAACAATGGAAAACAAGCGAAATGTTTGGAAGTATGAGCAGAAGCTTCCTTACACACCGAGAGACAGCCAGACTGACGCGCAAGTGGCCCCAGCCGGTGGATGGATGCGTCCAAAAACGGCCAATCACCGAAATAACGGCTGATAGCCGGGAGCCGAAAAAAAACCGGCCAATGACCGAGTTGGAGGATAATGGGAACAGCCAATATCCGAGGGTTCAATGTACTGTGCTTGGCTGGTCATCTGGCTGTCTGGCTGATTGGCAGTCTCAATCTCCATCTGGCTGTATCTATCTCTGTCTGTCTCTTTCTCTGTACCTCTGTCTCTATCTCATAGGAAACTCATATGTAAATACAATCATACATAGTGTAAATTACCAAGGATAACCCAATAAATCCAGACATAGTGCTATACTGTGCTTGTAAA
Organism: Cherax quadricarinatus; assembly: GCF_026875155.1. Taxonomy (NCBI): domain Eukaryota; kingdom Metazoa; phylum Arthropoda; class Malacostraca; order Decapoda; family Parastacidae; genus Cherax; species Cherax quadricarinatus. The sequence continues at coordinate 43,225,790 of NC_069437.1, read as the reverse complement.
TATCATGCATAATAATTATGACTGGCAACTGCAGAATCATTTGATAGAAATGATTTTGATTGGTTTCATGACCAGGAGTAGCTTGAAATTGAGCTCAAAGTGGCAGAAATATTTGATTTTTTCTGATATTCCTGAGGATGGGTAAGCCCCCCTACACCCCCAACCCCAGTCTGAGTTTTTAATAGGTCTGATTCAGTTGTTGGGACACTGTAAACCATGACCAATCGTTCCCGGTTTATTTATTTATTTATTTTGAAATTTTAGCATACAAACAGAGGTACAAAAAATACAGGCAAGAGCAGCATGCCAAAGCCACTTATATGCATAGCATTACGGGCTGGGCTTAAAATTAACTTAAGATTAACTAAGCAATGATGAAATCAGTGATAAGACATTATT
>NC_069437.1:43085638-43224891 GCF_026875155.1 Cherax quadricarinatus | reverse complement strand
TCCAGTCTCTTTTTAAAGCCACCCAAGGTCCTAGCCTCTATCACCCTACTCAGAAGATTGTTCCACGCATCCACAACTGTTCGAAAACCAGTACTTACCTATGTCGTTTCTAAATCTAAATTTACCCAACTTAAATCCGTTATTCCTGGTTCTTACTTGATTAGACATCCTCAGTACTCTATTAATATCACCCTTGTTTATGCCCGTCATCCACTTATACACTTCGATGATATCTCCCCCCATTCTACATCTCTCCAGAGAGTGAAGATTCAAGGCTCTAAGTCTATCTTCATACAGGAGGTTCCTTGTACAGTAAATCATTTTAGTCATTCTTCTCTGTATGTTCTCCAATGAATCTATATCCATCCTGTAGTCAGGAGACCAAAACTGAGCAGCATAATCCAAATGAGGCCTCACTAGTGATGTATAGAGCTGTAAAATAAGTTTTGGACTTCTGTTACTTATACTTCTTGAAATAAATCCTAGTAATCTGTTTGCCTTATTGCACACACTTAGGCACTTCTTTTTCACATTCTGTATGATCAAGCTCAACTTCACCTAGTTTATAACTTCGAGGGTTATTTTCATTACCAAGAACTAGGACTTTACACTTGTCCACTTTGAACTTCATCTGGCACTTTTCAGACCAAGACATTAATTTGCCGAAATCCTCTTGGAGATCACTGTATCTTCCTCAGAATGAATCATATGGCCTATTTTTGTATCATCAGCAGATCTGCTTATGTCACTTGTAATTCCTTCATCTAGGTCATTAATGTAAATTATGAACAATGGGCCTGAAACTGATCCTTGTGGAATGCCACTAGTGACTAATCCCCCATTCAAATTTGACCCCATTAATTTAAACTGCTTTCTATTGGTAAGCCATGCCTCTATCCATGCTAGAACTTTACCTCCTATACCATGAGCTGCCACTTTTTTGAGGTACTCTATCAGAGGCTTTACTGAAATCCAAATAAACAATACCATATTCTTTATTACTGTCTACTGCCTCAAATGTTTTACTGAAGAATGTCAGTAAATTTGTCAGGCAGGAATGACCTCTCGTGAACCCATTCTGAGATTCATTAATCAAATTATACTCTTCAAGGTGACTAATCCCATTTAATTTATATAATTGTATAATTCTTTGACCTCTCAGTTTTTGTAATGAGACAGAAAATGAGAAATTTAGTTGAAGTGATTACCTCAATGTACTTTATAGTATATAAAATTTACTTAGATAAATGTTATTTTTACAACTGATAACATGGTTATATTTTAATCTGGCATTTCATAGGGTTATAATTTAGTGAAGAAATGATGCAGGTAGCAGAAGAAGCTTATTAGGACATCGTTTTGCTTTTAGTTTTGTTTTAATATGGCACATCATTCTAGGTACCATTTGTGTGTTGAGTGCATTCCCTTTCATCTTCCTTGGGTGTCTTGGGTGTGGCTCCTCTGATGAATGGGCTCAGGTAATCTACTACACCCCATTTGTCATAATCTTCCAGTTTGGCTGGGCAGCTACACAAATCAGTCACCTAGCCCTTATACCATCTATTACTCAAGATCCACATGACCGCACAGACCTCGTTGCCATTAGGTACATGTATATTTGATGCATTTTTGGCTTGTTTGTAATTGTTTTTAAAATGTAAACAACTTTTAGCTTTGAGAATATAAATTATTTAGTAAATATCACAAGTAAATGAAAGCAATAATAATTTGCTAGTGTAATATCACTCCTAATGTTAAGTGGATAAGTGCCATGAATAAGATTATTTTGCAGTGAGATTGATGACCAGTAAGAAAGTAATACTTTCTCTTGACTCCCTGTTTAAATGACCAGTAGGATAATCCTAAAAGCAATGTATTGATCATCTCTTTAATTAACACCTACCTCTTCAGACTGCCAGTGGAGTATTATAGCTTTGGTTGACCCGAGACCTAAATTCTATAAGGTCTGAGTTGTACAGTACGTTCATATGAAAAGAGATTTACAAGAAAGTTCCTAACCTAACTTGTTTTGTAGTTGTCCTTATCTATTTGCATTACAGTAAAATCCCGTAATTTGCATTCCTCGTACTTGCTTTTTTCCTTGGTCCCCATAGTCCTTTTGCTCAATGCACAACCTTTATTATAGGTTTCTGTTGTCACATAATTTCCAAAAACCTAACTCTTTCCAGTTACGGGATTCAGGTTATACATTAGTGATTGGAGTATAGGTACTGTATCTTCAAGACTACTTGAGGATTTTGGTGATTTTTTTAAATACACTAAAATGATGTCAGCTGCTCTCCGCTAATTTTAATTTAACAGTGCTCAGTCATTCATGGAAACATATACAAGGCTTTTTGTTCTTCAAAAGTTTTGTGAAATAACCTGGCCTTCTTACACAAAATCTGCCTAGAGAAAAGGCATACTTTCACTGTCATTTACAAAACCATTCATACAAGACAGTCACAATGAAATGGGAATTTCACCATTTTGTGAAAGTACTGTAGTATTCCACTTAGCACTTGGTGGCAGCTGTGCTACCTTATGGCTCCTTTAAGTACGAGGCATGTAATGCTTTTTTTTTTCCAGCCACTGGCAATGTAGCATCTCATTTTGCATTTGTCTAAGACTTATCTTGAAAAACATTTTTCCCCTCCTTCCTACTAATCTTTAGTTTTGCCTCATTTACCATACAAACTCATAAAACTACCAACATCTTGCTACTTTGTTCATATATGCAGCACTTGCCACATCCTTTCTCAGTTCACTCTATCACACACATTTTCCAAATGTATAAATGCACCAGACATCGTTCCTTATCCAAATACAATAACGCTCACTTGTGTGCTGCAGTGAAAACATTTAATCCACACATCCCCCTTTCCTTTCTCAATGCACTCTTTGTTATTAAGAAATTATATTTTATTGCTGTCTAGTCTCAAATACAGTTAGTTCTGTTATACAAAGGTATACTGTACTTGCTCTTCCCAGTATAGTGTAGGTATTTGTATATTTTTTTTTTTCAACAAGTCGGCCATCTCCCACCAAGGCAGGGTGACCCAAAAAGAAAGAAAATCCCCAAAAAGAAAATACTTTCATCATCATTCAACACTTTCACCTCACTCGCACATAATCACTGTTTTTGCAGAGGTGTTCAGAACACAACAGTTTATATGTATAAAGTGTCTTTTTAATTCAATAATGATTTCTGCACTGGTAGTGTTTCCATATAAATTGTATGGGCTCTTTCTGGATGGTACAGTACAATATTAAATTTTCAATGTATTTCACTACTCTGCATCACTGTGAACAGTAGTTGTATGTGAATTATAACAGCTAAAAGAAATATATTGTTACTTGGATATGAAACTTAATTGGCAAGCCACTGTTATTGGTAATTTGAGAAGCATATTGTAAATAGTGCAGGTTAAAAAGATATGATAAATAGAAAAGATAGGTGGAAAAAATGTCTTCTCAAATGAGGTGGCAAGGTACTGTAGTTTTAGAACCAATGAAAACTATTTTTTTTTTTAAGGTATGGATTTACTGTGATGGCCAACATAACAGTTTACCTTGTGACTTGGCTCGTATTGGGAATAGATGCTACCAGTGCTGAGACTGGTCTTGGTCCTGAAGATGGCATCAAGTTCAGGGTAGGTTAACCCTTTGTTTGAAGTACTGTGGTGCTATGCTTTTACTTTTGGATGTGTTTGACTGGAGATGAAAATAAATCATTGACTGAGTTCATTTTTATGTAGACAGACTAGTTGTGGTGCAAATTTTTAACTACTAATGCATTATAGTGAAGTACCATAACTCCAGACTTTCTGAACTTTGGTCACTCCTGAAATCCATATGGTCTTATTGATGACATTTTGCCTATACGTACTGTGGGCCTTATCATTTCACAAACAAATCCGGTAAGGATGGATGAGCAAATGAGTACTGATGAGAGGAGGAACAGGTGGGGTGTGCATCAGATCACAGTGATTCCCAAACATATTAGAAGTTTTCAGATGAGGTTCAAGAAAATTGTAGAAACTGTTGTCCTATTTGAAGTTGTTGGAGATCCAGATGAGTGCAGATTAAAGACATCATATTCTTTGGGTGTCATCCTTGGCAATAAATAGTGCACTACTAATTGACAAGGAGAATGACATCCAGATTAGATGCCTTGAATCTGCACTCATCAGTATCTCCAACAACTTAAAAACAATGGTTTCAACCATTTAGTAGAAATTTTTTAGGACATTTTAGAATTAACATGACTTGATCTTCACTTCACTGGTACTTATTGTTCATCCCAGGTTACCAGATTTTTTTGTTTGACTTTATAAAACACTGAATTGGCAAAATGTCATCGATAAAGGTTCCATATAACTGCACTTACATCTCTTTTTCATCGTGTTGGTATTTCATACCTATGTTCTTATGTTTTTTACATGTGTTAACCCCTTAACTGTCCAAACGTAGATCTATGTTCTTACCGCTAGCACTCCAAACGTAGATCTACATTTTTTTTTTTCCTGCCTCCAAATTTGGCACGATTGGCCTGAGATGCATGGTCACATAGAATGGTCTTAACCCTCTGTGTAAGCAGTATTAAAAAATCTGGGACCACTTAGTACCTTGTGGGAGCACCAGTTCAACTGAGCCAGTACCTTGTGGGAGCACCAGTTCAACTGAGCGCCAGTTAGAGCAAACACCAAGGATTCACTGATGTCATGTCGTATTAACACTCCCTCTTTAAGAGGGAAGTGATGTTGACCCCAAGTTTAGTGGCTTTGAAGTGGATGTGGCCACAAGTGGTCACGGAAATATAAAAAATCTTGATAATAGCCTATGTGCAATATTTGTGCAACACCCTCTCAATTTTGGTAGCACTGGTAGTGTCATCCTGCCAGAATGTCTTATAACCTATGCCCTCAGTAAAAAGAAAATTCTGGAATGTGTAATACATGTTCAGCAGGCTGGCTGATTGGCTGTATCTATCTGTGTCTATCTCTTTCTCTCTATCTCTGTCTCTATCACACAGGAACACATACATAAATACAATTATGCATGGTGTAAATTACCAAGGTTAACCCCAAAATCCAGTGGACCCTCGGTTATCGGCCGTAATCTGCTCCAGAAGCTCGGCCTAAGACCGAAATGGCCAAAAACCGAAATAATACTGTATTTCCCATAAGAATTAATGGAAATACAATTAATCCGTTCTAGACAAAAATGTACACAAAAAATAATTTTTTAACAATTATTTAAGTATTACATACCTTTATTGAAGGCTAATGCTGGCTTCTGGAAGATAGGGAGGAGGAAAGAGGGAGGAGTTAGAAGGGAAATCCCCCTCCATAAAGACTTTAGGTAGCAAAGCCTTCTCTGGGGTTACTTCCCTTCTTTGTCTTTTAATGCCACTAGGACCAGCTTCTAGAGTCACTGGACCCCTGTCGCACAACAAATCTGTCCATAGAGGTCTGTTTCTGGCGTCTCTTTAAGATTTCCCTGAAGTGGGACAGGGTTTTGTCACTGAACATGTTGCAGATATGGCATGTTTCAGCTTGGTTAGGGTGGTGTTTCTCCACAAAAGCTTGCACCCTAGTTCACATTGCACACACCTCTTTAATCTCTGAAGAAGGCACCTCCTTCACTCTCTCTTCCTCCTCTGAAGCAAGTTCCTCAGCTATTGCTGTTCGAGTGAAGTTCTGCAGCTCTTCAGTGTTAGCTCTTCCCTGTGGTCGTCCACCAACTCTTCCACATCCTCGCACTCACCTCCAACCCCAGGGACTTCCCCGGTGCCACAATAGAGTCTGTAGGGTCGGCAGGGTCAGGGTCAGCTTCAAACCCTTCAAAATCCCTCTCTTGGACACAACCTGGCCGCAATTTTCTCCAAGCAGAGTTCAAAGTCCTGGAAGTCACTCTCTCTCCCAAGCACTTTTGAAACACTGCTATTGTGTAGAGTTTTTTGAAGTTAGAAATGACCTGCTGGTCCATGGGCTGGAGGAGAGGAGTGGTGTTAGGAGGCAAGGACTTCACTGTGATGAAATTGAAGTCCCTAAACACTTGGTCTTCCAAGTCTGGAGGATGTGCAGGCAATTTCTTTTCCAGGAGGTATTTTTTTCACACTTGGGCCAGACATATCATTCACCCACTCTCTGAAAATTTGCTTTGTAACACCATGCCTTTTGATTAGCTTTCCACATCACACACAGTCTATTCTTGACGACATTGCTTTTCTTGAACACTCTGGGATTTTCTTCACTCTAAAGTCTCCACTAGCACTAACACACTAGCACTAGTACACTAGCATTAGCTTCTCTTTCATAGGCTGTGTCCTGGCAGTGCCTTTTCCTCCTGGCATGATGTAGATCCTGTTGGGCATTTTCTTCCAAACAGGCCTGTTTTGTCACAATTGAACACTTGTTGGGGTTCGAATCCTCCAGCCTATTACATAATCTTTGAACTCCCGTACGTACTTTTCAGTCGCTTTTTTGTCAGAACTTGCAGCCTCTCCATGCCTTACAACAGTGTGTATACCACTACGCTTCTTAAATACCTCAAACCACCCTTTGCTGGCTCTAAATTCACTTGTTCCAGGAGTTTTCTGTAGAAGATCCTCATGTAACTGCCTGCCTTCTCACAAATAACAGATTCCACAACACTGTCTCCTACTAATTATTTTTCCTTAATCCACAATAACAACAACTCTTCCATCTCTTCCATTATTGGTGACCTTTGTTTCGTTATAAAAGTTACTCCTTTCGCAACATTAGAATCCTTGATTTGTTCTTTCTTTGCCAGGATGGATGTAATGGTAGATTAGTTTTTCCTGTATATCCTGGCAAGTTCCAGCACCTGCATACCCCTCTCATATTTATCAACCACTTCACGATTAAATTCCATGGTGTTTCTAACTTTCTTTACCATAGGAACATTACTAGGAACTTTCTTTGGAGCCATGGTTACTTATTTCACAGTTGCACTGTAAAAAACCCTCAAAAAACAATGGAAAACAAGCGAAATGTTTGGAAGTATGAGCAGAAGCTTCCTTACACACCGAGAGACAGCCAGACTGACGCGCAAGTGGCCCCAGCCGGTGGATGGATGCGTCCAAAACGGCCAATCACCGAAATAACGGCTGATAGCCGGGAGCCGAAAAACCGGCCAATGACCGAGTTGGAGGATAATGGGAACAGCCAATATCCGAGGGTTCAATGTACTGTGCTTGGCTGGTCATCTGGCTGTCTGGCTGATTGGCAGTCTCAATCTCCATCTGGCTGTATCTATCTCTGTCTGTCTCTTTCTCTGTACCTCTGTCTCTATCTCATAGGAACTCATATGTAAATACAATCATACATAGTGTAAATTACCAAGGATAACCCAATAAATCCAGACATAGTGCTATACTGTGCTTGTAAATATCATGCATAATAATTATGACTGGCAACTGCAGAATCATTTGATAGAAATGATTTTGATTGGTTTCATGACCAGGAGTAGCTTGAAATTGAGCTCAAAGTGGCAGAAATATTTGATTTTTTTCTGATATTCCTGAGGATGGGTAAGCCCCCCTACACCCCTAACCCCAGTCTGAGTTTTTAATAGGTCTGATTCAGTTGTTGGGACACTGTAAACCATGACCAATCGTTCCTGGTTTATTTATTTATTTATTTAGAAATTTTAGCATACAAACAGAGGTACAAAAAATGCAGGCAAGAGCAGCATGCCAAAGCCACTTATATGCATAGCATTACGGCTGGCTTAAAATTAACTTAAGATTAACTAAGCAATGATGAAATCAGTGATAAGACATTATTGTAAACAGATAACTATAAAATACAAATGAGTATTACAAAGACAGGTCCTATGGTTGCATGCATTGCTGTTCATTCAGTAGAATGGAGTATTCTGTTAGGTAGTGTATTTAAAAAATAACAAAGTTAGGTTTAACATTTGTGTGATATAAATTGTGAGTAACATTTAGGATATACAATTTTATATGGTTCAGTTATTCAGTATTTATTTGGTTTTGAGTGAGTAAGTGAACTTTGAGAAGAGACTTGAATTTATAAACAGGTGGTGTTTCTTTATATTTACAGGTAATGAATTCCAGATTTTAGGGCCTTTTATGTGCATTGAGTTTTTGCATAGCGTGAGATGGACACGAGGAACATCAAAGAGTGATCTGTGCCTTGTATTATGGTCATGTGTTCTGTTGAGGTTGGCAAGGAGATGTTTGAGGGAGGGTTAATATCAGAGTTAAGTGTTCTATGTATGTAATAAGTGCAATAATAAGTATGGATGTTTTGTATGGTGAGTAGGTTGAGTGTTTTGAATATTGGTGGAGTGTGCTGCCTGTAGTGAGAATTTGTTATCATTCTAACTGCAGCCTTTTGTTGGGTAATTAGTGGTCTGAGATGGTTTAGTTGTTGTTGAGCCCCATGCACAAATTCCATAGGTGAGATAGGGTAAATAAGAGAGTGATAAAGGGCCAGAGGCTGACTGTGGAACATAATACCGTATCTTCGATAGTATGCCTACAGTCTTGAAATTTTCTTAGAAATTTGTTGTATATGTGTATGAAATTTGAGTCTATTATCGAGGTGGATTCCTAAGAATTTTCCCTCTGTTAGCTTTGTGATAGGTGATCCGTTTATCGTTATGTTAAGAGGTACATCTGTAGCTCTGCTACCAAACTGAATGAAGTAGGTTTGTCAATGTTTAGTGTAAGTTTGTTAGTCCTCATCCAGGTAGATATTTTCTGTAATTCGGTGTTTACAGTATTGGCTAGCGTGACTGGGCTCGGGTGAGAGAAGACGTATGTGGTGTCATCTGCAAAAAGTGTGGGTTTGAGTAATTGCGAAGCATTTGGTAGGTCATTTATGTATAGGAGAAAGAGAAGAGGCCAAGGACACTTCCCTGTGGGACACCAACTGTAATTGGTTGTGCGGAAGAGCTTGCCCCATTTGCGTACACATATTGGCTTCTGTTGCTGAGGTAAGACTTGAGGTAGTTGAGGGAGTGCCCTCTAATACCATAGTGTGACAATTTTACATGGAGCAAGTCATGGTCAACTGTATCAAAAGCTTTACGTAAGTCAATGAAGATCCCCAGTGGGACTTCTTTTTTCTCTATTGCAGTGTAATATATGTTCTAGCATGTGTATAATAGCATCATTATATTTTTATTAGGCCTGAATCCAAATTGGCAGGGGTTGAGAATGTTATGGGAGATGAGGTAGGAGTGGATTCGTTTATGAATTAATTTTTCAAAGATTTTTGAGAGAGGGGTAAATTGGATATTGGCCTATAGTTATTCAACTCTGTTTGGTCTCCACCTTTTTGGATCGGGGTGACCCTTGCTGTTTGAGAACTGTAGGGAAGGTGGAGGATTCAGTGGATTTGTTAAAGAGTGTTGCAATGATGGTGATAGTACTTGTGACGCTTTTTTGTATATAAAGGGTGGTAAGGTATTTAAATCTCCTGCCTTGTTTTTCAGTGCGTTGATAATAAGGGAGACTTCGTATGGGTTAGTCGGAGCTAGGAACAGTGTGTTCGGGTAGTTGCCAGTGAGGTAGTCATTTGGTGGGGTATCTGAGCTTGGGATATTATTGGCAAGGTTTTGACCTATAGTGGAGAAGAAATCATTGAGTCTGTTTGCTGTTTCTGTTGGTGGGAGTTGGGGTTCATCTGATTTTGCTAATTTTATTTCGCTGTGTCGTGATATCTTTTTGTTCCAGAATTTCTGATAGGGTCTTCCAGGTCTTTTTTATATCACCTCGTAAGTTGGATAATCTGTTCTCATAATACAATTTTTTTGCCCTTCTTATCAGGCTGGTTAGGATTGACGCGTAACGTTTTGTTTGGTCTCTGGTTATGTGACCCATTCTGTACTGTTTTTCATATTGGTGTTTTGTATTTATGGATTTGAGAATGCTGGGTGTTAGCCAGGGACTGTTCAGTCTCTTAGCTGTCATCTGTTTAGTTTTTTTAGGGCAGTGCTTGTTATAGAGGTATTGGGTCTTTTTTAGAAAATTATTAAAACATTCGTCAATATTTGTATAGATTTCTAGCTCAGTGTGCCAGTCAATGTTTGTTACTGCTGTTGTGAATGTTATTAATGGCTGCCTCATTGTGAATCCGAAGGTGACTTTAGTAGTGTCTTGGGTATTTACCAAGAGTTGTTATGAGGAAAGTAGGGTAGTGGTCTGTGGTATTATCTGTAATTATGCCTGATTTTAAAGGGGATATGGTGTTGGTCCAGATGTGGTCAAGTAGGGAAACACTAGTCTCTGTAACTCTTGTAGGTTTGTTACTGTTGGTAGCAACATGCAGTTACTCATTGTGTTTGTGAATTCAGTAACGTGTGGGTCCTGGTCTTGCAGGAGATTTATATTGAAGTCACCTGAGAGTAGTAATGATCTTTGTTCATGTGTTCATCAGTTATCATACTTCCTAGGTTTTGACTAAATTGGCTAATGTTTGATTGTGGAATTCTGTAGATGTTTATCACTGTGAGAGGTTTTTGTAGGTATTTGGATTGAATTTAGCTATTATATATTCCCCATGTTCATCCCTTGTGCAAGTATTAGTGATACAGTCTAGTTGGTCTGAGTAGTATATAGCTGTGCCACCCCCTTGTTGGTCTGGCCTACAGTTGTGTATGGCTGTGTAACCAGGAATGGCATAGACATCTGTAGTATCAGGCTTTAGCCAGGTTTCAGTTAGTGTAATAATGGACATATCGGCATGCAAGGAATTTAGTAATGCTAGGAGGTCATCATAATGCTTGTTTATTATCAGAAAAGTAGAATAAATCTTCCATTTTTGTGTGATTAAAAATTCAAAGTAGAAGGCAGGTGTTATAAATAGGAGAGGCCTAGGGACATGGTTAATGAGCAGAGATGTTTCAGTACCAGGAATGTTAACTTTCTGATTTTTTAATTAGTATTTTTTTTATTTTTGTGTAAAATTAGCAAAATTACTGACCTCTCTGTACTTTATAAAATAGTTGAATGAGCGGTTTCTTGAGCCTATTCGATAGAACAGAAGGCATACTACCAAAATAGCTAAGAATTTGGTCAACTGGAGCAGAAGAATTGACAAAAAATTAGGACTCAAAGTGAGCGAAATTGCCAATGTATAAATTGTGCTGAGGCTACTAACTGCATCTGCACAATTCCTTAAATTTCCATCAAATTTTGTACTTTTGGTGTCATTACCTTCAGAAAAAGAGCAATATTAATTTCAGGGGTCTGGACAGTGAAATATACCTTCTATTTATTCATAATGTCATAAATATATTTGCAATTTATGAAAAAATCATTGTGTGCTTTTTCTACATTTTCTTTCAGGAACTACCAGCACTGTTCTGTTTATGTCCATCCACTAACATGTTCTGGTACAGTAAATGTCTACTGAAAAACTTGTGTAGATGGCATAGCTGATTTGTCACCTAGTACAGTACCTCATGTATTTGTTATATGTACTATTTGACTGTCCTTATGTATTTGTTACTTAGAGCCTCATGCATTTATCACTTATATATTAGTTACATAGTCCCTCATATATTTGTTACCTTGTCACTTGTGTATGTTACCTAGTCATTATGTATGTGTCACGTTGTCATTCAGATATCTGTCATTGTCCTTTGTACATTTACCAGTGTTTTATATTATGTTTCTTCCAAATGAACTATTTCATATTCATTTTTTACTTTGTAATTATAAATTTCTTTATTGCAGTCTGAAAGAATATATTGATAATAAACACATTGTGGCATTTTCTTTTCAGTATATTGTTATGGCTGTGCTGGCTATTGGCATAATATTTGTCAGCGTGTTCCATGCACTGGTCAAAGAAGACAACGTTCCTCAGTATAGCAGAATCTTACCTGATACCGAAGTGACTTGTGAAGACGAGAGCAATCACACAAATCACCTGAGCTCCTCTCAGCAGAACAGCGTGTCTCATTGTGCCCCAGTCCACTGCCGCATGACTGCCATTGACTGGCTCCAAAACATGCAGGTAATATTTTAATGCAACAACTAGTATAAATGTTTACATGACTCACGAAATCGTAATGACACGATTGCAAACAAACCATACCACGGGCGGGGATAGAACCCGCTGGATTCTATCCCCGCCCGTGGTATGGTTAGTATAAATGTTTGTTGTGAAATACATTGCTAGGAAACTCATTCACCATGATTCATTCTTTGGGTCACCCTACCTTGGTAGAAGATGGCTGGCGTGGTAAAAGGAACTTATTGTGTTATGAGAGTTCAGAGGAGGGTAGTTACTCATAAAGCTACTCTTTCATCTTTGATTAGGTTAGATTCAATGACATAATTATTATATTTATGGTAAGGGTCATACAGCACCTAGAAAATGGGTGTGGGGGTAATTGTATTTATTCAGAGAAGATAGAGGTAGCTCCACTTTTTTGAATTACAAACCCTTCAATAGCATTAGGACCCCCTTTCTTCTCTTGAGGTGTCTATGACATAACATAGCATGGGAAGTGGGCAGCAAAATGCTTACTGTAGCACACTTAGCTAAAGACAGAGCTTAGAACTTTTCCATCCCAATAATTAATAGCTCAGGCACAGGCCTTTTGATATGATTGTCTTGGACAATTATGTGCTATTAATAGCACTCTTCACTTTTAGTGATGATTAACCCTTTGTGTCACGACCCCTGCTCTCAGGGTCGAAGAATTTAAAAAAAAAAATGAAAAAATATCATGAGATGATAGAGAATATTTTTCCAAAGGTAATGAAACCAAACTACAAAATTTGATAGGGAACTTACAGAATTACACTCTTGAAATTAGCAGTCTCAGTGATATTTTTTTACATGAAATATACATTTCCCTACACAGAAAACAATGAGACATGCAGAATAAAACAATACTAAAATGACACTTACTTTTATTGAAGACTTATTGATGAGTGATGAGATGGGAGGAGGAGAGAGGATGGAGGTGTACTATTGTTTGGAAGGGAAATCCCCCTCCATAAGATCTTCAGGTGCCAAGTCCTTTTCTGGGGTTACTTCCCTTCTTTTGTTTTTTAATACCACTAGGACCAGCTTGAGAGTCACTGGACCCCTGTCGCTCAAAAAAGTGTTTCTTTAAAACTTCCTTAAAATGGGACACAACATTGTCATTGTACATGTTACCAACACGGCCTGCAACAGCTTTGTCAGGGTGAAGTTCATCCATAAATGTTTGCACCTTTGTCCACATTGCACAAATCTCCTTAATCTTTGAAGAAGGCACCTTCCTCCATCTCTCTTCCTCCTCCTCCTCTGAAGCAGTTTCCTGAGCTGTGGTCTGTTGCTGTTGCAGATGAAGCTCTTGCAGCTCTATAGTGGTTAGCTCTTCATGTTAGTCCTCCACCAACTCTTCTGCATCCTCAAAACTCGCATCAAACCCCATGGAATTCCCCAGTGCCACAATACTTTTCACAACTGGCATAGGCTCTTCAGGGTCAGCCCCAAACCCTTCAACTTGGCCACAGTTTTCTCCAAGCAGAGTTCAAAGTCCTGGAAGTCACTCCCTCCCAAGCCTTACTTACAAGGTTTATGCAATGGAGGATAGTGAGTTGATTTTTCCAGAACTCTCTTAGGGTCAATTCAGTGTCTGAGGTCACTTCAAAGCACTTTTGAAACACTGCTTTGGTGTACAGTTTTTTGAAGTTTGAAATAACCTGCTGGTCCATGGACTGGAAGAAAGGAGTGGTATTAGGGGGCAAAAACTTCATTTTGATATAATGAAACTCCTGCACCATTTGCTCTTCCAAGTCTGGATGATGAGTAGGAGCATTGTCCATTACCAGGAGGCACTTGAGTTTCAATTTATTTTCCAGGAGGTATTTCTTCACACTGGGGCCAAACACTTAATTGAACCATTCAAGGAAAATGTCCCTCGTGACCCATGTCTTACTGTTTGCCTTCCACATCACACACAATTTACTCTTGGCAACACTGTTTTTCTTGAACAATCTGAGGATTTTCAGAGTGATATACCAGTGAAATCCCCACTAGCATTACTACAGAACATGAGAGTTAGCCTGTCTTTCATAGCCTTGTGTCCTGGGAGTGCCTTGTCCTCCTGAGTAATGTAGGTCCTCTTTGGCATTTTCTTCCAAAACAGGCCTGTTTCATCACAATTGAACACTTGTTGGGGTTTGAATTGTTCAACCTCTATGTACCCCCTCAATTCCTGAACATACTTTTCAGCCGCATTTTTGTCAGAACTGGCAGCCTCACCATGCTTTATCACACTGTGTATACCACTACACTTCTTAAATCTCTCAAACCAGCCTTTGCTGGCCTTAAATTCACCAATATCAGCACTAGTTCAGGTATTTTCTTTATGGGATCGTCATGCAACTGCCATGCCTTTTCACAAATTATTGACTGCATAACACTATCTCCAGATAATTGTTTCAAGTTGATCAACACTAACAACAAAGTCTTCACATCTTTCAGTTTTGTAAGCATATTTGCACCTTTCACAACAACAGCTTCCTTGATTTCCTTTCTCTTGGCCACGATAAAAGCGATGGTTGTATGGGGTTTGTTATACAACCTGGCCAGCTCAGCGACACACACTCCACTTTCATATTTTGCAATTATGTCTTGAATTCTATAGTGTTTCTCACCTTCTTTACCAAAGGGCTGGCACTAGAAGCTTTCTTTGGACCCATGGTGGCTTATTTAACAGTTACAAGCACTAAAAAGAATGGAATAGTACGAAATGTATGAATACATGGGATCATCCTCAGTGTCTGATAAACAATGGCACACTGCCTGTAAATGGTGTCAGGCCACTCGGGCCGCATGGACATGTTCGGGACGAATGACTATTACCGAGTTCAATGATGATTACCGAGCCAATATTTTGACGACAAACGTGACTATTTCTGAAAATTATGAAATCCAATGACTACAAAATCCGAGGGTCCACTGTAAATAAAATGATCAGAAATTAGTAATTTGGCCAATTTCACACAAAATTAAAAAAAGGCTAATTTTAAAATAGCATCCAGAATAAACTGCAGACATTCCTGACACTAAAATAATATTTTCTCTGTTCATTAGTCACATCTCCAGGTCCCTCTTATATTACATTGCTTTCCATTTTGAATTTTTATTCACACAAAAAGAGAAGATTTACCGTTATGCACACTACTACATTATTGTAATAATTGTATAAATATTATCAGCACATTCGTGAACACATATTAGACCCACAAGTTGATGTGATTTATTTACTTTTGAATATTGGCAAATATTGAACATTTCCTCTACTTTGAGCTCAATTTCAAGCTACTTTCAGTCCCAAAACCAATCAAAATTATCTCAATTTCTGTAATATATCTTCCAGAATAAAACCATAAGAACCATATGGAACTACATCGCAAAGACACAGTTTTAAACCAAACACAGTTGTAGTTTTTTCTCTCAATGTGCACTACATGCTGCAGGATTTTTTTATATGGTGCACACTTAACGAATAGACCCATTCTCTCATATCTAGGTCCAAATTTACCATTCACAACTTATCTGAATGAGCTGAGCTCATGGCATCATATTACAGAACCGACACTGGCTTCAAAGCTATAACAGGACTAAACAATACAACTGGGAGAAAACTAGACAGTTTTAACCCTATATCACTCTCTTATTTACCCCTATCTCACCTATGGAATTTTGCATGGGGCTCAACAACAATTAACCATCTCAGACCACTAATTACCCAACAAAAGGCTGCAGTCAGAATGATAACAAATTCTCACTACAGGCAACACACTCCACCAATATTCAAAACACTAAACCTACTCACCATACAAAAAATCCATACTTATTACTGCACCTATTACATACATAGAACACTTAACTCTGATATTAACCCTCCCCTCACACATCTCCTTGCCAACCTCAACAGAACACATGACCATAACACAAGGCACAGATCACTCTTTGATGTTCCTCGTGTCCATCTCATGCTATGCAAAAACTCAATGCACATAAAAGGCCCTAAAATCTGGAATTCATTACCTGTAAATATAAAAGAAACACTACCTGTTTATAAATTCAAGTCTCTTCTCAAAGATCATTTACTCACCCAAAACCAAATAAATACTGAATAACTGAACCTTATAAATTGTATATCTTAAATGTTTCTCACAATTATATGACATAAATATTAAACCTAAGACCCAATCTAACTTTGTTATTTTTTAAATACACTACCTAACAGAATACTCCATTCTACTGAATGTACAGCAATGCATGCAACCATATGACCTGTCTTTGTAATACTCATTTGTGCTTAATTGTTATTTTTTTTTTTTTTTTTATTATCACACTGGCCGATTCCCACCAAGGCAGGGTGGCCCGAAAATGAAAAACTTTCACCATCATTCACTCCATCACTGTCTTGCCAGAAGGGTGCTTTACACTACAGTTTTTAAACTGCAATATTAACACCCCTCCTTCAGAGTGCAGGCACTGTACTTCCCATCTCCAGGACTCGAGTCCGGCCTGCCGGTTTCCCTGAACCTCTTCATAAATGTTACTTTGCTCACACTCCAACAGCACGTCAAGTATTAAAAACCATTTGTCTCCATTCACTCCTATCAAACACGCTCACGCATGCCTGCTGGAAGTCCAAGCCCTTCGCAAAAACAAAACCTCCTTTACCCCCTCTCCCAAACCCTTTTCCCTAGGCCGACCCCTACCCCCCCTTTCCCTTCCACTACAGACTGATACACTCTTGAAGTCATTCTGTTTTCGCTCCATTCTCTCAAACATGTCCGAACCACCTCAACAACCCTTCCTCAGCCCTCTGGACAACAGTTTTGGTAATCCCGCACCTCCTCCTAACTTCCAACATACGAATTCTCTGCATTATATTCACCCCCACACATTGCCCTCAGACATGACATCTCCACTGCCTCCAGCCTTCTCGCTGCAACATTCATCACCCATGCTTCACACCCATATAAGAGCGTTGGTAAAACTATACTCTCATACATTCCCCTCTTGCCTCCAAGGACAAAGTTCTTTGTCTCCACAGACTCCTAAGTGCACCACTCACTCTTTTCCCCTCATCAATTCTATGATTCACCTCATCTTTCTAGACCCATCCGCTGGACACGTCCACACCCAAAATCTGAATACATTCACCTCCTCCATACTCTCCCCCCTCCAATCTGATATTCAATCTTTCATCACCTAATCTTTTTGTTATCCTCAAAACCCTTACTCTTTCCTGTATTCACCTTTAATTTTCTTCTTTTGCACACCCTACCAAATTCATCCACCAATCTCTGCAACTTCTCTTCAGAATCTCCCAAGAGCACAGTGTCATCAGCAAAGAGCAGCTGTGACCAACCTCCCACTTTTGTGTGATTCTTTATCTTTTAACTCCATGCCCTCTTGCCAAGACCCTCGCATTTACTTCTCTTACAACCCCATCTATAAATATATTAAACAACCACGTGACTCACACATCCTTGTCTAAGGCCTACTTTTACTGGGAAATAATTTCCCTCTTTCCTACAACTCTAACTTGAGCTCACAAATCCTCGTAAAAACTCTTCACTGCTTTCAGTAACCAACCTCCTACACCATACACTTGCAACATCTGCCACCTTGCCCCCCTACCACCCTGTCATACGCCTTTTCCAAATCCATAAATGCCACAAAACCTCTTTAGCCTTATCTAAATACTGTTCACTTATATTTTTTCACTGTAAACACCTGGTCCACACACCCCCTACCTTTCCTAAAGCCTCCTTGTTCATCTCCCTATCCTATTCTCCGTCTTACCTTAATTCTTTCAATAATAACTCTACCATACATTTTAACCAGGTATACTCAACAGACTTCTTTCTTCTTCAACAAACCAGCCGTATCCCACTGAGGTGGGGTGGCCCAAAAGAAAAAACTGAAGTTTCTCCTTTTAAATTTAGTAATATATACAGGAGAAGGGGTTACTAGCCCCTTGCTCCCGGCTTTTTAGTCGCCTCTTACGACCCGCATGGCTTACGGGAGGAAGAATTCTGTTCACTTCCCCATGGAGATAAGAGGAAATAAACAAAAAACAAAAATTTAGAAAGAAAATAGAAGGAAACCCAGAGGGTGTGTAATATAGGGCCTTGTACAGTATGTGTAGTGTGACCTAAGTGTAAGTAGAAGAGCAAACTTTCCTGTAAAACTTTGCATATTTATGAGACAGACAAAAAGACACCAGCAATCCTACCATCATGTAAAACAAAATTACAGCTTTCGTTTACACTCACTTGGCAGGACGGTAGTACCTCCCTGGGCGGTTGCTGTCTTTCCAACCTACTACCTAAACTCAACAGACTTATCCCCCTATATTTTTGCACTCTCTTTTATCCCCTTTGCCTTATACAAAGGAACTATGCATTCTCTCTGCCAATCCCTAGGTCCTTACCCTCTTCCATACATTTATTTGATAATTGCACCACCACTCCAAAAACTTATCCCCACCTGCTTTTAACATTTCTTCTTTATCCCATTTAATCCCGGCTGCCTTACCCCTTTCATTTACCTACTGCCTCAAAAACTACTTCCCACACTCACAACTGGCTCTTCCTCACTTCTACAAGAGTTTTCCCCTTGTCCTAACACGAAAATCACAGCTTTCCCCATCTTCATCACCATTTAACATTCCTCAAAAATATTCCCTCCCTTTCCAAAACCTTTACTCTCCATTAATAACTCTCCTCTCCTATTTTTAACTGACAAATCCATTTGTTCTCTAGGCTTTCTTAACTTGTTAATTCCACTCCAAAACTTTTTCTTATTTTCAACAAATTTGTTGAAACACTCACCCACTCTCTCATTGCTTCTTTTTACATTGCTTCACCCCTCTCTAACCTCTCTCTTTTCTCCATTTACTCTTCCCTCCTTGCATTTAACTTCCTTTGTAAAAAAATTCTCATATGCAACTTTTTCCTTCCCTACTACCTCTTTACATCATCTTCCCCCAATCGCCTCTCTTTCCCTCCCGCATCCCTTTCCTGTAACCCCAAACTTTGCTGAAAAATCAACACTACCTTTTTAAACCTACCCCATACCTCTTCGACCCATTGCTAAAGCTCTCATTGCCCATCTTATCCTCCAATTACTGTTTATTCTTACCCTAATCTCCTCTTTTAGTTTATAAACCTTCACCCCTCTCTTCCCTGATGCTTCTATTCTCCTTGTATCCCATCTACCTTTTGCTCTCAGGTAGCTACAACAAAAGTGATCTGATATTCTGTGGCCCCTCTTTAAAAAGTACAATCCGAAGTCTACTCAAAGCTTTTATCTACCAATACATAATCCCCAAAAAACTACGTCAATTCGCCACATCTATCTTGAATTATTATCCTCTTTTTCTTAAAATTGTATTTCCTATAACTAAACCCTTTCTATACAAGTTCAATCAAAGGGCTCCCATTATCTTTACACCTGGCACCCCAAACTTACCTACCACACCCTCTCTAAAATTTCTCCACTTTAGCATTCAGTCCCTACCCACAATTCTCCTCACTTGGTTCAAAGGCTCCTATCATTTACTTAACATCTCCCAAAATCTCTCTCTCTCCTCTACATTCCTCTCTTCTCCAGGTGCATACACGTTTTATGACCCCTTTTCGCATCCAACCTTTACTTTAATCCACATAATTCTTGAATTTCAAACATTATATTTTCTTTCTCCTTCATAACTGATCATTTAACATTATGCTACCCCTTCCTTTGCTCTAACTCTCTCAGATACTCCAGATTTAATCCCCTTTATTCCCCCCACGAAACTTTCCCTACCCCCTTCACTTTGTTTCCCCCTAGGCCGGAAACCAACTTTTTTCATTATAACATCAGCAATCATCTGTTTTTGTCATCCACACAACACCCACGCACATTTAACATCCCAGTTTTATAAAGTTTTTTTTCTTTTTTTTAGAAATGTCTACAGGAAAGGGGTTACTAGCCCTTTGCTCCGCATTTTAGTCCCTCATACGAAAAACGCAGGGCTTAGGGAGGAAAGATTCTTTTCCCACTTCCCCAGGGACAATAGAAGAAATAAAGAAGAACAAGAGCTTTTTAGAAAAAGGAAAAAACCTAGATTAGTATATTATATGCATGTGCGGTTTGTGAAGTGCCCAAAGTGTAAGTAGGATACAAGATACCCTTTACTAGCGGTTTAGAGACAGAAAAAAAAACCGAAAATCCACCATCATGCAAACAGTTACAGGTTTCTGTTTCACGTCATCTGGCAGGAGGGTAGTATTCCCCTGGTGTTTGCGCTACCAACCTACTACCTATTTATTGTTATCTGTTTAAATAAGTTTTAACTGATTACTCTTTTTTTATTTTAAACTTTTAAGTTAATTTTAAGCCAGCCCGTAATGCTATGCAACAAGTGGCTTTGGATCTGTCTTTTCCCGTATTTTTTTTGTACCCCTTTTATGTATTCAAATTTAAAAAAAAAAAAATGTATTAATTTCTTCACTTGAATAATTTTGTTAAAGTAACAAATACTTCTAGGGAATAGGTTTGGGAGACAACAACCACCCCGGGAAAAAAATCACCCCATGCCAAGTGAGTGTGAAATGGAACCTGTAATTGTTTTACATGATGGTAGGGTTCTGGTGTGTCTTTTTTGCTCGTAAACATGTAGGGTTCAGGGACGTCTGCTACTTCTACTAAAACCCTTGGTCAACTAACATCTGTATAGCATATACAGTGGAACTCTACTGGCGATTTAAGCGTTCCCTGACCTTGCCCCAAAATGGATTTGCTCGTTTACAGAGTCAATTTTCCCCCATTTAAAAATTTAAATTTAAAATTAAAAAAATCGTTCCGTGGGAATTTTTGTACTTCAATAATTTTGTTAATATCAATCTCGGGGTTATTTACTACCCTTTCCCCAATAACAAAAAAGAATATAAATAACATGAAACATGATATAAAACTAGAAGAATAAAATGTGTCATTCGAGTGGTAGGGCAGTGCGGCGGGCGACGAGAGTTTGTCTGGGGACAGGACAAAATACTCCCCAATATTTCGTTACATCAAACCCAAAGGCTTATTTATCTACACGTTCGTCTAATAGAAATAAAAAACAAAAAAAATCCATAAAACCTGAATATACTTTAAAATAATAAAATTGTCAGTATGTAACGGGGGAGGCGGCCCCCAATAGCCCCCTTTTTTGTGGTAAACACTGCCATCTAGTGATGGGCCCTTTTTTTAAATCATTTTTTTATAAATTTTTAAATGTGGGGGAACGGCCCTTGTTAAAAAAAAAAATTTTTATTTACAATTATTATTTTATTATTATTATTTTAAAATTTTATATTTTATTTATTAAATTTTTGTATTGTATTATATTCTTTCTTTCTTTTAACCACCACCATATCCCACCGAGGCGGGGGGGCCCAAAAGAAAAAAAGAAAGCTTTCCTTTTTTTTTTTATAATTTACAGGGGAAAAGGTTTTAGCCCCTTGTTCCCGGCATTTTTGTCCCTCTTACAACCGCGGCTTACGGGGAAAAATTCTGTTCCACTTCCCCATGGAGATAAGAGGAAAAAAAAAAAGAATGAACTAGAAAGAAAATAGAAGAAAACCCAGAGGGGTGTGTTAAAATGTGCTTGAAATGGGTTTTGGACACTCTTGAAGTTATTCTGTTTCGCTCCATTCTTCTCTCCATGTACGAAACCATAAAAACCCTTCCTACAGCCTCTGGACAACAGTTTGGGTAATCCCGCACTCTCATAACTTCCAAAACTATGAATTCTCTGCATTATATTCACACCACACATTGCCCTCAGACATGAATCTCCACTGCTCGTTCTCTTGCGGCAAATTCATCACCCCGCTTCTCACCCATATAAGAGCGTTGGTAAAACTATTACTCTCATACATTCCTCTTTGCCTCCAAGGACATAGTTCTTTGTCTGCACAGGACTACTAAGTGCACCTACTCATCTTTTTCTTCATTTCCAATTCTATGCTTCACTCATCCTTTATAGACCCATCCGCTGGACACGCACTCCCAAATATTGTATACGTTCCCTCCTCCATTCTCTCTCCCTCCAATCTGATTATTCATCTTTCATCACCTAATGTTTTTGTTATCCTCATAATATAAAACTTATCTTTTCTGTATTCACCTTTAATTTTCTTCTTTTGCCACACTACTAAATTCAATCCACAAATCTCGTGCAACTTCTCTACAGAATCTCTCCAAAGAGCACGTGTCATCAGCAAAGGAGGCTGTGGACAACTCCCATTTGTGTGTGATTCTTTATCTTTTAACTCCACGCATCTTGCAAGACTTAGCATTTACTTTCTTACAAACCCATTATAAATTTATTAAACACACGGTGACATACCATCTGTCTAAGGCTACTTTTATGGGAAAAAATTTCCCTCTTTCATACATACCTCTAAACTTGGCCTCACTTCCTCGGGAACAAAACTCTTCACTGCTTTCAGTAACTACCTCCGACACCATACACTTGCATCATCGGCCACATTGCCCCTATCCACATGTTCATACGCCTTTTCCAAATCCATAAATGCCACAAAGACCTCTTTAGCTTATCTAAATAATGTTCACTTATATGTTTCATGTAAACACCTGGTCACACACCCCCTACCTATCCTAAAGCCTCTTGTTCATCTGCTATCCTATTCTCCGTCTTACTCTAGTTTTTCAATTTTAATCTCTACCATACCTTTACCAGGTACACTCAACAGACTTATCCCTATTAATTTTGCACTCTCTTTTATCCCTTTGCCTTCTATACAAAAGGACTATGCATGCTCTCTGGCCATCCTAGGTACCTTACCTCTTCCCATACATTTATTAAATTAATTGCCCCAACCACTCCAAACACTATATCCCCACTGTTTTAACATTTCTATCATTATCCATCATTCCGGCTGAACTTACCCCCTTTCATTTTACCTATGCTCAGTAGGATATTATCGATTTTATACTAATTATTATTATACATATTATTTTTATACATATTATTATTACAAATATTATTTTTATTCTTTTTCTTTTTCTTTCACACACCGGCCGTATCCCACCGAGGCGGGGTGGGCACAAAAGGAAAAACGAAAGTTTCTCTTTTACATTTAGTAATATTATACAGGAGAAGAGGTTAATAGCCACATGCTCCGGGCATTTTAGTTGCCTCTTACAACACGCATGCTTCGGAGGAGAATCTGTTCATTCCCCATGGAGATAGAGGAAATAAAACCAAGAAATAAGAATAGAAAGAAAATAGAAGAAAACCAGAGGGGGTGTGTTTATCGTGCTTGGACATGTATGTGTAGTGTGACCTAAGTGTAAGTAGAAGTAGCAATAGTACTGAAATCTTGCATGTTCATGAGACAGAAAAAAAGGCCACCAGGCAATCCTTACCATTCATGTAAAACATTACAGGCTTTCGTTTTACACTCACTTGGGGACGGTAGTACCTCCCTGGGCGGTTGCTGTCTACCAACCTCACTACCTATAATTATTTTTTATTTACATATTATTATTTCTTTCAACGTCCAGCTGATCCACTGAGGTGGGGTGGCCCAAAGGGAAAATAATGAAAAGTTTCTCCTTTTAAAATTTGTAATGTATTCACGAGAAGGGGTTACTAGCCCCTTGCTCCTGGCATTTTAGTCGCCTCTTACGACATGCATGGCTTACGGAGGAAGAAATTCTGTTCCACTTCCCATGGATTAATATTATTATTATATTTTATAATAATTTGCCTAGTTAATGAGGTTGTAGCCAGCACCGCCCGGGAGGTACTACCGTCCTGCCTAGTGAGTGTAATAAAACTGAAGCTGTACTTGTTTTACATGATGGTTAGAATTGCTGGTATCTTTCTTTTTTTCTGTCTCGTACACATGCAAGATTCAGGTATGTTTTGCTACTTTCTACTTACACTTAAGTCACACTACACATACATGTACAAGCATATATATACATACATACCCCTCTGGGTTTTTTATTTTCTTTCTAGTTCTTGTTCTTGTTTATTTCCTCTTATCTCCATGGGGAAGTGGAACAGAATTCTTCTCCGTAAGCCATGCGGGTTGTAAGAGGCGACTAAAGTGTGGGGCACGGGGCTGTAATCCTTTGCTCTCTGTATATATTTCTAAAATGTAAAAGGAGAAGAAACTTTAGTTGTTCCTTTTGGCACCCCGCCTCGGTGGGATACAGCCGGTTTTGTTGAAAGAAGAAGGAGAAGAAATAATTTGTAATTTTTATTCACCCAAAAAATATAAGATTTATTGTTATTCCTTATTGCAATAATTGTATAAATAATGTCAACCCAATCATGACTCGGCATATTGGAATGGACAGTGATGTCATTAGTTTACTCTTAAACTAGTCATGCAATGACTATTTCATCCTACGTTGAGCTCAGTTCAAGGTATTTTTCATCGTGAAAAGCAATCTTAATCATATCTTTTCTGTAATATATCTTCCATTCTATCAAATGAGACCAAAAAAATGAGAATACACCCATAAAAGCCATACGAAAATACGCCTAAGGGGTGGCTAATTACTGAGAAGTGAACTCCATTATTTGTGCTTAGGTTTCTTTCATTTTTGGTGTACATTAAGAAGCATCTTTCCATCATACATTGCCCAAGTTTCAATAAGATAGTCCAACAAACAATTGAGATACAATTCCCGAGATCAAGAGCAAGAACCCCTCACCAGTGTCAAGGAACCTGCCTTGAGGTCTGCTCGCTTATGGAAATTTTGCTCGTGTATGGAAGCAAAAAATCGACCCATCGACTGCTCGTATTTGGAAAAACTCGCAAGTAGAGGTTCCACTGTATATACAAACCCCCTCTAGGTTTTTTCTTCTATTTTCTTCCTAGTTCTTGTTTATTTTCACTTATCTCCATGGGGAGTAGGAACAGATTTCTTTCATCTTAAGCCTTGCGTGTCGGAAGGACGGCGACTAAGAAATTCTTGGAGCAAGGGGCTAGCACCTTCTCCTGTATACATTACTAAATTTAAAAAGAGAAACTTTCGTTTTTCTTTTTGGGCCACACTGCCTCGGTGGGATACGTCCAGTTTGTTAGAGGAACAAATATTTATGTAGAATAACCTGACTGGGGTTAGTAAGAATTTAAGTAAAACAACATTTTTGTTTTCATTAACTTGAGGGTAGGAATGGGAGGCATCAGGTATAGGAAACTTCATAGCTTGTTAAATTTATTTTTACTTAATACTGCTTTCTGTTCTCATTTCTTGTTATTAATTTTTTAAACCGGCCATTTTCCCACCAAGGACAGGGTGGCCCGGAAAACCCGAAAGAGAAAACCTTTCATCATAATTCACATCCATCACTGTCTTGCAGAGCATGCTTACGACGACAATTAAAATAAACTGGAAACATTAATACCCCTCCTTCAGAGTAGCCAGCACTGTACTTCATCTCAGGGGAATAGGTCGGCTTGCACAGTTTCCTGAATCCCTTCATAAATGTTACCTTGCTTACACTCCAACAACGCATGTCAAAGTCCTGAAAATCATTTACCTCATTTGCTCCTATCCTAACAACGCACAGTGCTGGAGGTTCCAAGCCCCCGCACACAAAATCCCCTTTACCCCCTCCCTCCTAACGTTTCCTAGGTTGACATACCCTTCCTTCCCACACACAGATTTTATTCACTCTCGAAGTCATTTGTTTTGTTTCCATCTCCTACACGTCCACCCCATCTCAATTAACTCTCTCAGCCCTTGGATAAGTTTGGTTATCCGCACTCCTCAAAATCTCCAAATACGATTTCTGCAATTTATTCATTACACCACATTGTCTAGACATGACTTCTCTCTTGTTGGCAACATTCTCCTCTTTGTTTCATGGATATAGTTCTTTGTCACCACAGACTCTAGTGCACCAATCACCTTGTTCTCTCATCAATTTCTATGATTAACCTTTTTCATAGGACCATCTGTTGACTTTACTCCAAATATTTGAATACATTCACTTTCTCCCTCCAATCTGTATCAAGTCTTATATTATTAATTTTTTATCTCATCACGCTTTTCTTTCCTATATTCACTTTTAATTTCTTCTTTTACATTCCTACTCTGTTGTTTTATATTTGTCCCCATTAATGAGAAAGAGGGTTTGCGAAAACTTGTTCTGTAAGCCATTTAATAGCATAGGTGTATGCTGACTGAGCTGACTGTATTGGTTACCATTACATTGAGATGCTCCAAGAACAGTGTCTGCACTTTTAAAAATGAGTGGGTCATTTGGGCTATACTTTTTTTTTTTTTCGTAACCCTACTTCATGGTAAACAGCCAGTGTTTTCTGGTAAGCACAAAGATTGCACTGTAATTCCAAGCACCTCTTCCCACTTGACATTTCGGCGCTCCTTAACTGGTAATGGTGGGGTTTGTGCCTTGGGGTTGGGGGGGGGGGCCTCTTGGAGGAATGTCACTCCCCCCACATGGTGCTTGCCTGTGCCAGCATTTCTTTCAGCTTTATATATATGGTGATGTTTCTCCTTTTGTTTAAGTTTGCTCACACTCTTGTGTAATGACATGGATGTGGATTGCAGAATATAGAATTTGAATAGTTTTAATTGTATTGTGATTATGATTTATGTACTATGAGAGTGAATTGGTCATGAGAGCAAGTTGGTACTGATAGTGTATATTTGTTATATAGATAGAATTGGAATTATTGAAACCATTGTACAAGACGGCCTTTCTTATGCAGCAGGTTAGGTTTGGGGTTACTGCTGTACAGTGAAATATAAGCCTGTTTTTACTTTCAAATGCACATAAAAGCCTGATAACATGTTTACACTATCATGCATTTTAAGTAAGCAATAAAACTAGGCCTTAAAAATGCATAATCAGTACACAGATTACTTACCTTCAAATATTTTTCATCCTTAGCTTATAGTGAGCAGTGAACATGTTTATTGTAGGAAGTCTGAACAAATGAAGACGGTATAATTGAAAACCACTACATTGGCAAAATGCTGTAAAGCTAAGCAGTCTAAAGTGGGGCCCCTCTTGTATTTCCAAAAGATTCTAGTATTTTGTAAATACAATGGAACAGTTTCTTTCTAAGCAGACCTAAGTATGTGCTGAGTGTAACCCACCATCTACACCTTCATAGGATGTGAGCTTGACTGCCACTTGAATTCACAAGGTATGAGTAGTTTTAATATGGAGGGATTCTTCTGCAGTCTAATCTTTTTGTGTAACCCCACTTTCATATACAGTTCCTGACATCACATAGGTTTCATAGATACAGTATTAGATCAATTGTCTATCACTTGTATAATATGCAAACTAATAGATACACTGTAGTTGTTGTATGGAATGCTTTTATAGGTAGTAATTTTAAAGTAGTCAAAGAAATATTAAAATCACTCCAATTTTGACATTATGAACAGCTTAGTGTACATCTTATAGAAGGTTTATGGCAAAGGCCATCTTTGTTTATAACAGGAAGCTTTATATTACATACAGATGCAGTGCTCACTCATACAAGCTCTTCACAGTTCTACCAGATTGCTATGCTCTATATGGGAACTCGTCTCTTCTGTAACCTGTCACAAGCGTATGTCCCCATATATATACAAGACTCCCTTCAGCTGCCTCAGGACTCTGTGGCATACATTCCACAGGTGATGTATGTTTCTGGCTTCCTAACCTCCACAATCATGAAGGCTCTCAACAAGTACATTGGCA
Organism: Cherax quadricarinatus; assembly: GCF_026875155.1. Lineage (NCBI taxonomy): Eukaryota > Metazoa > Arthropoda > Malacostraca > Decapoda > Parastacidae > Cherax > Cherax quadricarinatus. The sequence goes on along the minus strand of NC_069437.1, from coordinate 43,197,114 downwards.
GGAAGGTGAGCACTGTATGCTAGTAATCTTGTATATTTACACATGAAAGGCCCTTGAAAGGGATATTTGGATCTAGGAATTAGAGCTACTCTTCTTGTGATATCAAACTGATTACCTCCATTCCTCAGTTTTGTAACCATTATAGATTTAGAATTTTCAATATAATTTAATAGGATGTTGAAGGTTTTTGAGTTTAAAAGATATTTTGAGTGAAGTGGACTATTTATAGTTTTTTTGATGATAACATGCTTCTTTTGAGAATTCCGAAATGAAGTTACAAAGGTTGGTGGGTGAATTAGGGAGAGGGATGTAAAGGAAACTATAAGTGAATATAGGAAAGAGCAAGGTGATGACAATAACAAAAAAAAAGAAAAAAGTAGCTAATGAAAAATTAAATAGGCGGGAGTATAGAGGAAATTAATGTATTCAGATACATGGGAGTGGACTTGTCAGAAGTTACGTCTGCACTGCAAATAAGTGACTATACAAATATGAAACTATGAGGGGAAACACAGTGAGTGGTGCGATGAGGCATCTGTGGAGACAAAAATATTTATCCATAGAGGCAAAATGGGGAATGTACTTAAGTAGTACCAACACTAATGTGGGTACATGGCATAAATTTAAAGTATTGCAGCTAGGAGGAGGTTGGAGGCAGTAGGAATATCATGTTTGAGGGCAAAGTGTGGTGTAAATATTATGCAGAGGATTTTGAGGATTAAGATAAGGCAGTAGTGTAGGTTACCAAAACTGTAATTCATAGGCCTGATAAGGGGTTGTTGAGGCAGTTTGTACATCTGGAAAGAATGGAATAGAAAAGGGTGATTCAGAGGGTATTAAATCTGGGGTCCAAATGGGTTAGGTGTCATCCAGGAAGGTTTGAATTGAGGAAGGGGCGAACAATCCAACAGGCATGTGTGAGCACATTATGATTGAAGTGAGTTGAGACAAGTAGTTTCTATGAATTTACATGCTGCTGGATGTGAGCAAGATAATATTCATGAAGGGATTTAGTTTTAGGCTTCATGATGTAAACAACTCTAATCTCACATATTTCTTCACCTTTTTTGTTTTCCTGGAAATAATTGGAAAAGGATGACTACAGACGCTACAAGGTTCACTGGAGATGTATCTGGGTTCAGTTTCATTGTAAATAATAAAAATTTGATGAAGGGAACACCATCACCTCCTGTGAACCACTTGATGGCACACAACTATTCATCACAGGCAAAAATTTCATCCCATATAATCACAGAGACCACATGCAGAACTGTATTTTATGTTTATTTACGTGTGTCGATGACTGGTAAGTGTTAACAACTTTCATACTGTGATAGATTTGTAATTATAGGTCAGATATTTTTCTGTGGAACCCATGCTTTTTTCCCTCCCAATGTTTAATGTCTCATTGACTACTGTGTGCATAGCTGTCATTTCTTAGAACCAGTATCCAGTATTCATCTGGGTTTCTGCAACTCTGTGGAATTTTGTGCATCAGTTACCAGTTAGCAGGACTTGGGTCCTAGAGGTGGGAAGGGCAATGCCTACACTCTGAAGGAGGGATGGAGAAAGTTACAATTGGAGGGCAATCTATGATGTCAGCCCACTTTGGAAACAGGACACTTGATTGAATGTTGGCAAGTATGCTTTCTTCTTTTTCACCCTACCTTGACAGGAGGCAGCTGTTGAGCTTAAAAAAAAAAAAGTTGTTGGTATGTTTTAAAGTGTATGTACATGTTAATAATGTATTTTAGTTTGGCTGCTGTGTGGACAAGTACGTATAATATGAATGTAAAAGTGTTTGAAAGTATTGTTGATTACTTAATCAAGAGGCTAAAGGAAAAATTATATACAAGGGCAAAACAGCATTATTGAGTGGCTTGTGTAGAGGCAGTTTTATTCCAAATACTATATTACTCTGCTTAGCTAAGCCTACTGCTTAATCTGTTTCCGTGTATAAGGTAGTGTTGTGTGTTTATTCACTTTGCTGTTGTAACACCCACCATGTTTTATTATACATGAGTTCAAGAATTGTGAATCCTAGGTAAGTAGTTGGTAGCAGCAAACCACCCAGGGAGGTTAATTACTTCCTACCAAGTGGAGTGTACAAAACGCGGAAAACTCAGTAATTGTTTTAACAATGGTTAGTATTGCTGAGTGTCTTTAATCTACGTCTCGTAGAAATGCACGATAATCTACGGTTGGATCTTGCAGTACTTATCCATTCGGTCAACTATGACACAACATTGTAACAATCCACAAACAACATAACAAACAACAAAAAAAACTACACCCCACCCAACACACCACCCCAACACAACAACTCAAAAACCCACCCTCCAACAAAAAAATCAATCACCTCCTTACCACTCATACCACCACTACCTCCCACCACACCCAAACAAACCCCCACCCTCCCCCACCCCAACATCCACCCAATCTATCCCACACATACCACCCTCACCTCCCCCCCCCCACCATCACCACCACCACCCCAACCACTCTCAATGAGTCCTTCCCACACCCAACCCAACCCTTCCACCCACACCCTTTCAAACAACACAAATAAAAACTACCCCCCCCACATAACCCCCAACTCCACCCCCCCCCCCCCGTCTAAGAGGAGTCCTCTGACTAGTACCACCCCCCCCACTCCCTTCCCTTTTAAATTCCCCCACTCTTGTGCACACACAAGTTTGAGTTGTGCACACCACAACGTTCTGAGTGTCACACCACAAACGTTCTGAGTTGTGGCACACCACTAACGTTCTGAGTTGTGCACACCACAACGTTCGGAGTTGTGCACACCACATCGTTCTGAGTTGTGCACACCACAAACGTTTGAGGTGTGCACACCACAAACGTTATGAGTTGTGCACACCACAACGTTCTGAGTTGTGAACCACAAGATCTGAGTTGTGCACACACAACGTTCTGAGATGTGCACACAGACAACGTTCTGAGTTGTGCATACCACAACGTTTTTACCGTCGTTGATTCAAATTAATTTAGATTGCTTCACTAGCTTTCAGTCCAATAAAATCGTTTTTATATTCATTATTATCCATGGAAAAACCGACTGAAAATAAAGTGTTCCGTGTCCCTTACTGAGCGGACAGACAACTATCCGTGTATATATAGTGGTTTTAATCATACTACGCAATTTTTAAAAGGGTGATGGGTAAGTTAGTGGAATGGAACATCTCAGTCGGATGCCAAGGCTCCAGATATGGGTCGTAGTATGACGTAAGACCCCACGTAGGAAAACACTTGTCCTGTTTCTTAACAAACCATCAGTAACCTAACCTCTCGGTGGTGATAGTTACCTCAGAAATGTTGAATCACTTCCTGCAAAGGATTTTCTTTCCTTTCAGTCTTGATAGCCTTTATTTCCCGTTAATCGCATGGGCATTCAATTAAGTGAAGGATGAAGGGATATGAAAGCGTTTTTAAGAAATGGTAAACAACACATAAGTAAGGAAAAATAGTAAATAAAAAAATGCTAATGTAATATTTTTTCAATGTCTATCACAAAGTACTTTGAAATGATCAGTGTCTCGTACACCCAGCTTTATTTTTTCACCCCTTCCCCTCGGGGAATAAAAGTACTCTTGGCTGACAGTCATTGTCCTGGGTGAACACAGTTATAAAAAGACTTCCTATATATTTAGCAATTACTGGAAGTAGCTAGGCATGTGCAAGTCTGCACACACTTCACGATGAAATGTAGACTCACAGGAGTCATACAGACTTGAGAATGGAAAGGATGGAAGGAAGAGAAAAAGGGAAAACTTCTTTGAATCAGGAGCCTTTCATGCTCTATTGTTAGAGCCTTGACAGGAACAATGTGAGTGAGATACATGTGATGCAGGTTGTGTTAGCCTTATGTGCCCAATAGGGTACTCAGAAGTTGTGAAGAGTGGTTTCAATTACACTAAGACTAGCGAATCCCTTACTAGATCTGTGGGATGCACCCTGCCGTCCTTGAGGTATGTCTTTTAGCTGTAGTGATCAGTCTGCATGATCATTAAGGCTGACTGTTCACACATTTGCGTCGTAACGTTCAAACGAAAAATGCATTGCATGCAAATTCGTTGATGTAAACGTAAAAAACAAAAAGTTTGGTATCCGTTAGTAATCAGTGCCATAAGCCAGAAAGGCGTTGAATTTTCGTGGATATGATTGAGGTGTATAATGGAAAAAGGAAAAAAATAAAGGGTTGTAAATTAGCGTGCTTATAATATCTGCCAAGGCAAGGATCGCAACAATGGTTTTAAGTGGAAATATTCAGATTCCGAAAGGGTAATGGAAAGACTGGGTTGGTAATAGTTGTGAGGAGTGCACAAACTCCGAGTACGTCATAGTAGCTAAAAAGAGTTGTGTGGTTTTAAAAATAGGTTGGATAATCCACGAGTGGGTGTGTATAAGTTGGACCTGAATTGCTCATGTGCTACTAGGGTCTGATGCCGGTGCCCTTCCTTAAGTGGATGTGACTGAGCTGACTAGGTGGGTATTGGTTTAAGCCGGAGGTGGACATGGACATTACCTCGCATGGGCCAGTTGGCTTGCTGCAAAGTTCTTTATGTTCTTACATTCTTAGTAACTGGGAGAAGAGTCATCTGATCTGATCCTCAAATTTTCCCCACTGATGTGGTGTCCAGGAACACAAAGGACTCACCTACCACTGGAGAGCATTCAGTCTGATTTGACAACATGACAAAATAGATGTGTGAAGGTTTTTTTATTAACACAGCTCTGTTAGACTAAGAAAGCATATAACAAGGTTGGTCTCCTTATGCGAAAGAAAACATAGAAAATCTTTAATAACATAAGATTAACAATTTTATTGTAATAAACATCCAGTCAATTGTATAAAAAACATTTATCATGAAATTAATCCTATTTAAGATAAAAATGTACATATATAATTAGTAATCCAAGCTGACATGTACAGCAGTGGCGATGTCTGGGACGGAGTTTAGTGTGATTCTGGAACTGCAGCTGTTGTTGAAGTTGGGGGAAGGTCGTGGGGGGTATTACAGTGGTCTGAGATAGCTAAAATGACGGTTTGTCCCAACAACGCTTATAGATTCTGCCGAGGGAGGTGGATGATACTCGGACGCACTCTCACCACAGTGTGAAGAGTTTAAGTAGCACGTCAAGACACCAGGAACACTAGTGATAGTTGTAACTGGGGAGACGGTGGCTAGCCGACGTCAAGGCTCGAGCTAGAGAAAATCAACACATAGGTTACAATAGGACTACGGCCTTTTAAAAGAAATGGTGAAGTATAAATGATCTACTTGAAAAGTCAAATCCAGCAGGAAGATACTAAGTCCAGAAACCAATATAAGAGTGAAGCCTCTTAAGACAAACAAACCCCCAAAAAAGTAGACAGAGAGCAGAACGAATACTTGACAGATTGCGTTGGAAGTTGCCAGTGTCAGTGAAGTCTCCACAGTGGAAACGAAATAAATTACATAGCAGGTATAATGTGATTCTGCAATCAAGGTTGGAGACGATTTCACGGTCACTACCATTACCACACAGTTGAAACAACTTTTTATTCAGAAATAAACCAGAATAGATTGTTCATCTCTGAACAATCTTTAGTTCTGAATAATTTTGCCAGTTATCCTTTAGTACGCATTGTTGTGTGCTATTACACCATTGATCGCATTGTCAAAGGCTTTACCAAAAATCTTTGTATACTACATCTGACATTCTGTTTTTTTTGCATCCAATACATATCATTATGATCCTGTTAGTTGCGTAGAGGCAGGAGCGGACCTGTGTGAACCCATTGTTGCCATGGATGGTTTTTGCATCCTGCTTCTTAGAGAACTTTCAAAAATTTTTGTGTTGTGGGACAAAGCTAGGGTCAATAGTCTTAGCTATTGCTTTGCTGCCACCTGAACTGAAATCAGGCTATATCCAGTGTTTTTAGGATGGTGGAATCTCACCTGGGTTCTATGCTCCTTTTCCACAGCCATATTAGAGCCCTGAGGAGGAGTTTCTTGGAGTTCTTCCTGAACACAGAGTTCCACGAGACTGTGGCCACTGGGGCTGAGCTGAGCCCGTGGGCATGTTGTCAATAGAGCTCTTCTCAAGTTAGTGGTGTTAGGGTTATGTCAGGAACTTGGCATACATTGGCGTCTGGGTTTTAAGGCTCATTAAGAAAAATTATCTGGATTATCTACCTTTAGATCTGATAGCGCGCGCTCGAGTTTAACACAGGAGTAAGTATTGACATTTCACTGTCTCACTCTTTTCTTTGTTGTCTATCGGTGTAAGTTCTAATCTGTACTGAGCAGGGGACCCATAAATTAGATAAGGTTTTTGTTTTGTTAGGCATATGAAAAATATTTCGAATTTCTTTCAATTTCACTAACGCTTTTAGCTCCTTTGCCTCTTCCTCGCAGATAGTTTCATCTGTAGGTCATAAGCAAGGACCTGAGTGTCGTAAACATTTGAGGAATCTCTCCATGTGGACAGCCAGACCACATGGAACAGCAGGCATCTCGTCGTCACATCAGGACTTCAGGATGATCTTCCAGCACACTCAGAAAGTGACTCCCGAATAGGTGTAAAAGACACGATTGCAAACTAAACCATAAGCCCGGCCGGACTGAACCCGCGGTCAGAGAGTCTCAAAACTCCAGGCCGTCGCGATTAGCCACTAGGACTAGAAATATACCTAGTTGGACGAATATTATTGTGGCTTGCTGGTCGAGTGGGCGAACGCGACGTATGGAGTTTGAGACTCTCTGACCTAGCGGGTTCATCCGGCCGGGGGGGTATGTTTTTTACTCAGAAAGTATTGACGGGGGACTGCACATTTTTTTTTTTAATAACTTTTTCACTGGAAATATAATGATCAGCGGAAACGGCGCCATCGCTGAAAATAACCAGCTTTATGTAGATGAAGATGAGACTACGAGTAACAGGATGGTTATCTCACTTTCCTTCACCCCATCTTTAATGGATGCCATTATTTTTCACTATTACGAGGTTTGACGTGAAACATGTCTGGAAAAGAATCATCCATTCTTCACTGTTCCCTAGCTCAGCTGTGGATTTTGATATTGCTTCTTGTTATTTTCCATTGGTAGTGATCAGTGCAAGTAGTGTGAGAGGAATGGGTGGGTTTGACAAACTCTTTCTCTTCATTCAGTGCTGTTATCGCTTTTTTTTCCTCCCTTTGTGCTTTTGCCTCTATTACATTCTATCTAAGGTTCAAACATGGTGAGAGATTGTGTGGTGGATGACTCTCAGAGATTAATAAGATTTTGCACTGTCAGCCTCTCGGCAGGTGTTCTGTCTTGATATTTGTTTTTCCACGTTCACAGAAACCCTCAAACGAATTACACTCAAACGCTAATTGTGTCGCACAATATCAAAGCTCCGGTCGCGTGCATGGATATTTGGTATATTGCGCAGTGTATTCTGAGTAGGTATTATGTAAATCTCAAAAATGACAATGTTATGTCCCCCATCAGCAAGAAGTTATGCAGATCTAATCCAGAGATGCTGTTAAGAAGCCCGGTCACCCCTTTGTTCAGCGGTCAAGAACATGTGCTCGCGTTGAATGTCATGCGAGGAAAGTCATTAACAAACAGCCTGTGCGGATGACTTATGCGACGCAGTTTTCTTGCAATCATAACGATTTTGTGCAAAACGACATTCTCCTCGTTACACTGAAATTATATAGAAGTGAGGTGCTGGACATTTAAAACCATGAAAGAAGTCTCGATACTTACTACTATGAGTTGCTGATGGTTGATCACGCACTTGCACGCTGCTGCGTCTACCTGGACCATACTCATTCCAAAACAACATTTATCAATGTGACCGATTGCACCTCCAACAATGATTACTTGAGCCAGTCAGACAGTTTTGACTGTGTAGCACCACATACAGTTGCATGTTAACTGAAAAGCTTTTGAAGAAAGGAGACTATCGAGGGTTCTATTGCGCACTAAATTCTCATAAAAAATTGCATTCAGCACGGATTCCTATTTAACGCAGCTTTTTTCAATGAGCCAAAGAAATCATTTCAGTGGAGCATGGTTATTATGAGCCTCAATAGACTATGTTGTCTCCTTCATATAAATTTTGAAACCTCCTCATATAGTGATCCTGTATGTTGTTATAGTAATTGTAGATTTACCCTCAGAAGAACTGATGCACTATGAATCAGAGAGAAAGAGTTTGATGCTAATTTCCTTTAGGAAGGCGAATGAGGGTTTGATCCGCATCAGCTTCGGTGCTGCTGTTCTCTTTGATTCATGCATTCTGATGCTTGAAAAATAATGCTAGGACACGCGTCTCACGGCATTCATTTTGCGAGCCGGAATGAGACTGCAGTAATTAACTATCCAAATATCGGGACTAGAACCTCATATCTAAACCCACATATTCATGAATAATATTAATACTCTCGTTCAGAGCGAAGTCGCAATGCTTATCAACAGTATAAGAACTTGACAGTGATTCATGGGTAATTTAATTCGTTAGAATTTGTAATGAGCTACTGAAGATTGTGTGATGCGTAATGCTACGCGTTCCTCTCACTATTTATTTCAAGTGTGGGACAATGGCTAGATGTGTGCAATTTGGGTGCAAAGTTCTCCAGAATAGGAGAAATCGTCCTATTCATAATTACGTGGTGTAGCAGTTAGCCTCAGTCTTAACAGTATGTAAAGTTATCGCCGCTGCTTGTCACAGCCATTAAGTTGTCTGATGTGTTGGTGACTTAAGTTGGGACTTTAAATAAAAATACTGTAGTAAAATCTGGGCACGAGTACAGTTAGCCAGCGTTCCGTGAAGCTTGCTTATTTCTTGACGATAGTCTACTACGCCACCATCCTCAAAGTAGGTGTCAGCAAGTACATGGACATGCATGCTAAACACGAAGCACTTCGTGCGCGTGGATAGTTACAGGAAACTGATTTCATAGATTCCTCCCATGTGTGTGTGTTGGAGTGTGTGTGTGTGTGTGGTGTGTGTGTGTTTGTGAGTGTGTGTGTGTGTGTGTGTAGATAACAGAAGAAATGGACGGAGATACAAAACTATTGTCCTGATTAGTAATTTGATTTCCAATGCTCTACCACGAGCTACGAGGCTTCTAACAGAAAAGTTACCCAGTTTCTGGTGTTGTGTGTGTCACGTCTGCCCAGAGGCTCAGCTGTGTCCGAAAAATCCTTTCCCACAGCTCAGTAGCTTGTTATAACTATCCTCAAGGGTCATATAGTCTATGAAAATCTGAGTTAATTCGTTAAAAGACGACTGTAGTAAATTAACAGAAGAATGTTCGGGGATTCGAACTGCGGTGGCGAACGGATGAAGGTCCAATGCGCTATTACCCCTGTGGGCTACGAAATCTTCGATACATTCTTATATTTGTATATACAAGTAAATAAAATCCAGATTAGTCGTATACATATATTACTTTCAATATCAGCAAAAACTGTCGACAATTGAGGTTTTCTTTCCTTGGACAATAAGTTTATTTTGGTCCTGTTTCACGCCACAAGTAAAAAACATTTGAGTAGTGAAACTCAGTTTTACTTTCCATGTTGTTAGCAGTTTAGTTTTTGAGAGTTTCTCCCTTTTACACTTAGACTTATATTTTCATTAAGATAAAAATTTTGAACTAAGGCCGTAGAAATTCCTCGGGCTTCGCAGTCATATCAACCTCAGAAAATAGCTAAGATCTCTCCGATAAAATCTACTGATTTCTTTAGTGAGTGATGAGGAACTGATCACTCACCATGAATGTCAACTGAGTGAATCAAAGTCTAGATCAATGTCTGAACTTGGATCCACATAATCATGTTAATCCTGGTCGAGGAGGGTAAAAATGCGCATAATTTTGTTTAGAGCGTTAATTTAGCTTTTTTAAATCGCTAGTTTTGTGTTTAACGTTAAAATGACTTAACCAGGTCAAGCAAAAATATATATCAGGGAAGTAAAGTATCTGTGACATAAAAACTAGTCTTGCTAGGAAACAGCATGTCCATTACAAAGTGTAAGCTGCGTTTTCAAAACTGAATTTTGTAAGTAGTTAAGCATCGTCCTAGTGATGAGGGGCATCTATTTTAGGACTTTGAAGCCCTTGACCCACAACTTGACCTTCTAATCAAATATGAGTCTCAATTTGGTGATCATCCCTCTACAGCTCTTGCATAAGCTCTCAGTCGCTCTCTCTCTCCTGTTTCTGCTCTGTCCTACCTCTGAGTATTTCTGTTGTTTTTACTTCTAACTTAACAACATTGAAATTACTTAGATAACTACTAAGCGACCCCGAGTTCTCTTTACTGATGTTAACAAAATGCTGGCACTTCCATGCACTCTTGAAGTTATTCTGTTTCGCTCCATTCTTCTCTCCATGTACGAAACCATAAAAACCCTTCCTACAGCCTCTGGACAACAGTTTGGGTAATCCCGCACTCTCATAACTTCCAAAACTATGAATTCTCTGCATTATATTCACACCACACATTGCCCTCAGACATGAATCTCCACTGCTCGTTCTCTTGCGGCAAATTCATCACCCCGCTTCTCACCCATATAAGAGCGTTGGTAAAACTATTACTCTCATACATTCCTCTTTGCCTCCAAGGACATAGTTCTTTGTCTGCACAGGACTACTAAGTGCACCTACTCATCTTTTTCTTCATTTCCAATTCTATGCTTCACTCATCCTTTATAGACCCATCCGCTGGACACGCACTCCCAAATATTGTATACGTTCCCTCCTCCATTCTCTCTCCCTCCAATCTGATTATTCATCTTTCATCACCTAATGTTTTTGTTATCCTCATAATATAAAACTTATCTTTTCTGTATTCACCTTTAATTTTCTTCTTTTGCCACACTACTAAATTCAATCCACAAATCTCGTGCAACTTCTCTACAGAATCTCTCCAAAGAGCACGTGTCATCAGCAAAGGAGGCTGTGGACAACTCCCATTTGTGTGTGATTCTTTATCTTTTAACTCCACGCATCTTGCAAGACTTAGCATTTACTTTCTTACAAACCCATTATAAATTTATTAAACACACGGTGACATACCATCTGTCTAAGGCTACTTTTATGGGAAAAAATTTCCCTCTTTCATACATACCTCTAAACTTGGCCTCACTTCCTCGGGAACAAAACTCTTCACTGCTTTCAGTAACTACCTCCGACACCATACACTTGCATCATCGGCCACATTGCCCCTATCCACATGTTCATACGCCTTTTCCAAATCCATAAATGCCACAAAGACCTCTTTAGCTTATCTAAATAATGTTCACTTATATGTTTCATGTAAACACCTGGTCACACACCCCCTACCTATCCTAAAGCCTCTTGTTCATCTGCTATCCTATTCTCCGTCTTACTCTAGTTTTTCAATTTTAATCTCTACCATACCTTTACCAGGTACACTCAACAGACTTATCCCTATTAATTTTGCACTCTCTTTTATCCCTTTGCCTTCTATACAAAAGGACTATGCATGCTCTCTGGCCATCCTAGGTACCTTACCTCTTCCCATACATTTATTAAATTAATTGCCCCAACCACTCCAAACACTATATCCCCACTGTTTTAACATTTCTATCATTATCCATCATTCCGGCTGAACTTACCCCCTTTCATTTTACCTATGCTCAGTAGGATATTATCGATTTTATACTAATTATTATTATACATATTATTTTTATACATATTATTATTACAAATATTATTTTTATTCTTTTTCTTTTTCTTTCACACACCGGCCGTATCCCACCGAGGCGGGGTGGGCACAAAAGGAAAAACGAAAGTTTCTCTTTTACATTTAGTAATATTATACAGGAGAAGAGGTTAATAGCCACATGCTCCGGGCATTTTAGTTGCCTCTTACAACACGCATGCTTCGGAGGAGAATCTGTTCATTCCCCATGGAGATAGAGGAAATAAAACCAAGAAATAAGAATAGAAAGAAAATAGAAGAAAACCAGAGGGGGTGTGTTTATCGTGCTTGGACATGTATGTGTAGTGTGACCTAAGTGTAAGTAGAAGTAGCAATAGTACTGAAATCTTGCATGTTCATGAGACAGAAAAAAAGGCCACCAGGCAATCCTTACCATTCATGTAAAACATTACAGGCTTTCGTTTTACACTCACTTGGGGACGGTAGTACCTCCCTGGGCGGTTGCTGTCTACCAACCTCACTACCTATAATTATTTTTTATTTACATATTATTATTTCTTTCAACGTCCAGCTGATCCACTGAGGTGGGGTGGCCCAAAGGGAAAATAATGAAAAGTTTCTCCTTTTAAAATTTGTAATGTATTCACGAGAAGGGGTTACTAGCCCCTTGCTCCTGGCATTTTAGTCGCCTCTTACGACATGCATGGCTTACGGAGGAAGAAATTCTGTTCCACTTCCCATGGATTAATATTATTATTATATTTTATAATAATTTGCCTAGTTAATGAGGTTGTAGCCAGCACCGCCCGGGAGGTACTACCGTCCTGCCTAGTGAGTGTAATAAAACTGAAGCTGTACTTGTTTTACATGATGGTTAGAATTGCTGGTATCTTTCTTTTTTTCTGTCTCGTACACATGCAAGATTCAGGTATGTTTTGCTACTTTCTACTTACACTTAAGTCACACTACACAATACATGTACAAGCATATATATACATACATGCCCTCTGGGTTTTTTATTTTCTTTCTAGTTCTTGTTCTTTGTTTATTTCTCTTATCTCCATGGGCGGAAGATGGAACAGAATTCTTCTCCGTAAGCCATGCGGGTTGTAAGAGGCGACTAAAGTGTGGGGCACGGGGCTGTAATCCTTTGCTCTCTGTATATATTTCTAAAATGTAAAAGGAGAAGAAACTTTAGTTGTTCCTTTTGGCACCCCGCCTCGACCGATAAATTAAAAGACGGTTTATGTAAGCTCTAGTTAAGGGAAAGAGGAAAGATGGTGGTGGAAATGAGCCAGCAGGTGGAGACAGTGTGTAGGTCGTTGTGTAAGTAAGTGTAAGCTGAGGCTTACAAGGCGTGGTTGTCTAAGGCCATTGGTCTGTAATGGTGCCACAGTCTATGAATCCTGAGGTAAACCTGGATGGGCTGTTTCTCCTAGATGGGCTTGTTTGAAGTAAAAGATGAGTGCAGCTGATGAGTGAAGTATCAAGCAGAGGCCGGTGGCATCATCACTCGGTAACCTTCATTACACTCACTCGTCACTAATATCTGTCTCAGATATTAGTGACGAGGCTCGCACGTCTGGGGGTGACGAAGCTCACTTGTAAGCTCAGCCTTTAATTTTTCGTGAGCCAACTCATGTTCATCTTTCCATACAAACTTAGCTTTCTTCTTAGTTAGATCTGTCAGTGGTGCTGCTAGCTCTGCAAAACCCTTAATATGTCTTCTAAAGTATCCTGCTGCACCTAGGAACCTCCTGACTTCCCTTGCTGTTCTAGGTCTTGGCATTTCAGATATTGCCTTACACTTACCAGGGTCAGGGCGAATCCCTTCAGGGCTTACCTGAAAGCCTAGAAATTTAAAGCTAGTGGCTGCTATTATACATTTCTTTGCATTCAACTTAAATCCTGCTTTATCCAGTAGTTTTAGTGTCTCCACAAGGTTGTCTACATGTTCTGGAAATGACTGGGAGTAGACTACCACATCATCAAGATATGCCAGTGAGTGTCTACCCAACACAGGGCTGAGGAGAAGTTTATAGCTCTTTGGAAGCTAGAGGGCGCGGTTTTTAACCCGTAGGGCATTCGTTTAAATTGGTATAATCTGACCCCATCTGAGAATGCTGTCTTCTCTCTATCTTCTTCTGAAACGGGGATGCCCCAATAAGCTGACTTAGCGTCCAAAGTCGAAAAATACTTAGCTGTTCCATATGAATCAAGAATTTCCTGAATTAGGGGCAAGGGATAACTATCAGCTATTGTTAATTCATTCACTTTCTCTATAATCCACACAGAACTGATAAGAGTTATCTGGTTTCTTTACCAACACTACAGGTGAGAGCCACGGTGATGAACTCGGTTCAATTACATCGTTCTGGAGCATGGTATTGCATTCCTCCCTTATTACTCTCTTAGCCTCTTCTGGGAGTCTCCATTGACGGGTTTGGACAGGTAAACTGTCACCTGTAGGTATAGTATGCTCAATCTGGGGCAGGAAGCCTATATCTCCTTCATCCATTGAAAACATCTTTGGAAAGTTCCTTAAAGCATTCTTTATTATTTCCTTCTCAGAAACATTTTAAATGATTTAGATTTACATCATTAAATTTCTTTTCCCTTTTACTTTCGTTCTGGGTGGGAGCGGCAGGTGTCACTACCCTTTCTGGGACTCTGGTATTAAGTGCTCCACATTGTTGACCTCGGCCAGGTAGCTTAACGGAGTAGGTTCAAAAATTAAGTCTTTGGGGATAATCTCAGCTGATGTTAACCTTCTACCATTCTTGAATCTTAACGCTTTACTTGTCAGATTTATCACTGGTATTAAGATATGTCTTTTCTCAGAAACCTGGGCTAGATGATGAGGCACCAGGAAGGATTCTAGCTTCCCCGCTAATTGTAAGATACTTCCTGGCTCGACCTTCCTTCCCACTGAACCTTTAATAAATTTGAATGTATTAGGTGACATACCTGGTTATATAATACATGAACTGCATAATCTGCGTCTGCAGAGTTCACATTAGGTAACTGCGCTTCAAAAAGTTATTTAGATGGGGTTTTGAATAATTTATTACTCTACTCATAGAAGCTATTATTGAGGATGTTCTATGAATTTTTATTGGAAAGGAAACCTCATCCAGTATCAGCCGACTGGTTCCCCTTCCTTTGCCATACGACAAGAGGAAGTCAAACCTTCTGAGAAAATCCATACCTAAGAGTAAGTCCCCTGGAAACCTTACTCCAGACACTACTAAACAAGTGTGAACTTTATAACTTTACACCAGTTCAAAGTACAGGTCCGTTTGTCCCTCGACATTAATATCATTACCATTTACAGCAGTAATATCTCTCTTAGCTTTGCTTATTTTACAACCCTCCAGTTATTACATACATCTCGCTTAATTATTTGACACCTGACTTCCCGTATCAATGAAAGCTACCAATTTTTTTTCCATTTACTCTATATTTTAATCATAGGTCTTTCATCTTTGGTAACAAGGTTAATCAGACCTATCTTTCTTAAACCTTGTACCTTCTTCTTTCGTTAGGAACGAAAATTAGGGCAGTTGGCCCTAATATGGCCAATCCCGCCACACTCCCAGCATTGATTAGTTCTCCGAGCATTCTGTTTATTACGCCCACCACCGCCTGTCCTGCGGTGCGGGGGTATATACTTCTTCTCATTATTGGTTTGTCGCCACATATGGTGACTCAGGTGTTACTCTCTCTGAGGCAACAATTCTATCTCCCTTTCTGTCTCTAACCATATTCGGACTCGAGAGACATGGCATATTGAACTAGTTCTTCGAAGGTTTTAATCGCTAGTACCATAGCAACTCTAGTTCTCATCCAGACTGGCAACCCTTCACAAAATACCTGCTTTTTATAAAGCTCCAGCTGTTCTGCATTATATTTTAAAGTTCCGTTCACATCTTCCACCCTGGACCATACCAGACAACTGAAGTCCCTTAGAGTGTGTCCCTCCTTCAGTTGCAATTGTTCCAGGTATCGATGGATATTTTCAACTGATACTGCCGTCTGGAACTATATTCGTTCCTGAGCCTTGGACCTGGGATGGTTTGTCCCTGACAATATGTACCCCTGAAGTATTATTTATCACTGAAATCTCATTTTCTTGATTATTATACCCTCACTAACATTAATCACTGAATCTTGCTGTGGAACCATGTTGCTAGACCCTTCACTTGAGCCTGGTGCGAGATCACTAACACTGACGTTAGCCTCTGCCATTCTGTTCACGAGGAACTTCAAAACCCGTATCCTACTGGATCGTCTTGCTACGCAAATTTATATTTGGTCATCACCCCCCTGACAAACTAAAGTAGGATTGTCCTGGTCTTTTTTCTTAAGGTTTTACGGCCCCAAAGTGAACGGTAAAACAAATATGGGCGACAAAAAGAAATTAATTTTTGGGTTTTTTGATACAAAAACCACCAGCCCGTAAAGCACGTGGCCGCTTTTAATGATAAACGCAAAAAAACCCTCCACCATGTAAACCTCTACCCCCACTAAAACCAGGTATCCCAGCGAGTGACCCGTCCCTTTTAATCCCATGCTTAACAAAATAGGAATAGCATATGAAGGTACAAATAAAAAGGGGAACTAGGGCAAAATTTTCTTAATAATAAAAAAGGGCTAGAATACAACAATCCGATGGAAATTTACAAAATATAACAATTGACCTAAGACTTATTACCAGGGGAAGGGTAGATGTTATCAGTAACACGGACAGTACTCACTCTTAATTCACCGACCAGGACCCGAGTTTCCCCAATCGTGGTCCCTACACACGCGGCTGTCCAGAGCTCCGCTCGACGACCCCCAACCCAAAAACCTCTTGCCCCCGCTCTTCCCTGGCTTATATCGTATCAAAGACCCCCTCCCCAATGGTGTATTACCACGTGTTACGACCGCGCCAGGTCACGCGGGGCAACAAAAGACCTAGACGGGGGCGTGACACCCGACATTTGCAAAAGGCAGGTGTGACCAAAATTTTTTGGTCTCCCAGAACCTCACAACCCATCTGAACTGCATCACAATGTCAGCTATATATAGTGTTCTTGATTCAGCTATAAGTATGGTCCATTGATGTCAGCTAATATAGTTTCTTTGATGTCAGCATATAGTAGGTGTCATTGATGTCACTATATAGTAGGGGTCTGGTCAGCTATATAGTATGTGCATTGATTCACTATATATATGTGCTTGATGTCAGCTAATATAGTGTGCATTGTGTCACAATATAGTAGTGGTCATTGATGTCAGCTATATATAGTTCATTTAGTCAGCTAATTATTATGCTTTGATGTCTGCTAATAGCGTATTTTCATTGAGTCAGCTATATACAGTAGTCTTGATGTCACTTATATATATGTCATTGATGTCAGGTATATAGTATATTCTTTGATGTCAGCTATATTAGTAGTCACTGAGTCAGCATGTAAGATGAGATGTCAGCTAAAGTAGTAGTCATTGATTCAGCTATATATATATGTCATTGAGTCAGCTATATAGTAGTATGTCTTTTGATGAAGCTATAATATTTTCTTTGAGTCAGCTATATAGTGTGTGCACGATGTCACTAAAAATAAAGTGGTCATTGAGTCACTTATTAGTAGTATGTCATTGATTCAGCTATATAGAGATGTCATTGATGTCACCATATAATGGTCATTGAGTCAGCATATATAGATGTCTTTGATTTCAGCTAAATAGTATGCATTGATGTCAGCATATATAGTAGTCATTAAATGTCACTAATAGTATATTCTTTGATGCAGCTATATAGCAAAAATTCATTGATGTTAGCTATATAGTATATGTCATTGATGTCAGCTAATAGATATGTCATTGTGTCGCTAATACAGATGTCATTGAGTCAGCTAAAGCAGTATTCATTGATGCACTATATAGCTTTTGTCATTGATGTCAGCTATATGATATTCATTGATGTCAGCTAATATATGCTGATGCCCGCTATATGTAGTATGCATTGTTGTCAGCTATGAAAGTATTCATTGATTCACTTTATATAGATGTCTTTGATGTCAAATAATAGTATGTCTTTTTGATGTCACTATATATAAAAGTCATTGATGTCACTAATATTTAGTATGCTTGATTCACTATATAGTATATTCTTTTGATGTCACTATAAGAGTATGTCTTTGAGTCACTATATAGTAGTATGCATTGATGTCTGCTATATACTATGTCATTGATGCAGCTAATAGCAGTAGTCATTGTGTAGCATATAGAGAAATGTCATTGATGCAGCTATAAAGTATATGTCATTGTGTCAGCTATATAGTGAGTCATTAGCACTATGGAGATGTCATTGATGTCAGCTATAATAGTAGCATTGATGTCAGCTATATAGTAGTATGTCTTGATAAAAGCTATATATAGTATGTCATTATTCAGCAATATAGTGTGTCATTGATGTCGCTAATAGATGTGCCCATTGATGTCACAATAGTATATGTCTTGATGCAGCTATAATATATGTCATTGATGCACTATATAGTAGTATTCATTGAGTCACTATATAGTAGTATTCTTTTGTTCACATTATATGCCCATTGATGTCACTATATAATATTCATTGATTCAGCTATAAGTATATGTCATTGATGTCGCTATATACAGTATGCATTGATGTCACTATATAGCTATTCTTTGATTCAGCTATATAGAGTATGTCATTGTGTCGCTATATATATATGCATTGATGTCAGCTATGAAGTAGTATTCATTGATGTCACTATATAGTAGATTTTCTTTTGTGTCACTTATAGTAGTATTTTCATTGATGCAGCTATGTATAGTATTCATTGATTCAGCTATAAAGGAGATTTCTTTGATGTCAGCTATATATAGTATGTCATTGAGTCGCTATAAAAGATGTCATTGATTTCAGCTATATATGTTTCATTGATGTCACTATATAGTAGAGTCAGGTCAGCTATATGTATATGCCCATTGAGTCAGCTTTTTATAGTAATTCATTGATGCTGCTTTATAGCAGTATTCTTTGGGGGATGTCAGCATAAAAGCAGAAAATGTCTTTGTTTCAGCTATATATAGTATGTCATTAGCACTTTTAAGTAGATGTCATTGATTCAGCTATAGTAGTATTCATTATGCAGCTATGTAGTTATTCTTGATGTCACTATAAAGTATATGTCATGATGTCACTAAATATTTGTCATTGATGACAGCTATATAGTATAGTCATTGATGTCGCTATATAGTAGTGTTCATTGATGCAGCTATATTGGGGGGTCATGATGTCACTATATTAAAGTATGCTTTGATGTCAGCTAATATAGTATTCATTGAGTCAGCTAAAAGTAGTATGTCATTGATGTCAGCTATATAGAATGTCATTGAGGCACATATAGTAGTATGCATTGATGTCAGCTAATATGTTTTCCCATTGATTCTCAAATATAGCAGTATGTCTTTGATGTCACTATATAGCAAATTTCTTGATGTCACTATATGAGTATGTCATTGATGTCACTATATAGTATATGTCTTGTGTCAGCTATGTATAGTATTCATTGATGTCAGCTTTATGTATGCCCATTGATGTCAGCTAATAGTAGTATGCATTGAGGGCAGCATATAGTAGTAGTCTTTGAGCAGCTGTATAGTAGTAGCCCATTGATTTCAGCTTATTAGTATGTCTTGAGTCAGCTATAAGTAGATTATTGATGTCAACATAAGTTAGTCATTGATGTCAGCTATATAGTAGAATTCATTGATGTCAGCTATATAGTATTTTGCATTGATGTCAGTATATAGAGTAGTCATTGATGTCAGCTATAAAAAAGTATAGTCAGTTGTCACTATATAGCGTATGTCATTGATTCAGCTTATATAATTTCATTGAGTCAGCATATATAGTATGTCTTTGATTCAGCTAAAAGATATGTCACGATGTCACTACATAGTTTTAGTCTTGATGTCAGCTTTTTAATTTTATGTCATTGATTCACTATATAATTCATTGATGTCATATTTTGTATTATGTCTTTGTTTTTCACTATATAGTATTATTCTTTGATTCAGCTATATAGTATTTGTCATTGATTCACCGGTCTTACTTAGAAAAAAATGATTTTAGATTAATATTTTGAATTGGGGGTTTCAAGTCAAATCTCTACACGAGAGTTATCAGGGCTCAAGTCACCTGATACCTCCCGGGGTAATCCCCCTGACAGCTGCATATCCTCGGGTAAATATTTAAGAATTTGTTAAATTCTTTGTGTATTAAAAAATTTTTTTAATCGGGGCCGTGGATAGTTACCGCGCAACACGGGTAGTCATAGGCTTCAAACCCTTTTAACCAACCTAAAATACCACCACCCGGGAATATTTTAATTTTTAGTTTGGGGAATTAAATTTTGGGGGTTTTAAAACAAGGAGAAACATAAACCTGCTTATAATCACGTGTTCACGACGAGTTAAAAACTCCGCGGGGAAACGACTCATTAAAAAAGGCTTCATAAAAGCTTCGAAGCCTTAAAGCTTGACGACTTACGAAGCTTTTTTTTTCCCTCACTTGGTTTAGCAGCTCAACAGACGGTCCCTCACTACACCTCCTACCTCGGGTAAAATACACTAAAATGTTATATCCTTCATTTATGTGCACCCAGAGTTGTATTTTGTGTTTTCACACATGGGTGTGAAAACTAGGTGTTTTGCTTTAATTTATTTTTCAGGTATGAAGTTTTAACATTGAGAAGTTACATCACTGGGTGAATATACGAGACCAAACATCCTGTAATATCGGGGTGTATATCATATACATACATTTATAAAAGATTAGCTGTGCATGATCCCTAGGGTTTAGGCCCTAAAAAATTCAACTGAATGCCATTATTACGATGTTTATATCAATCTTTAAAAACTTTTTGGTAGTAAGCTATGAATTGTAATTCATAGGTTATTGGGGGAGTGTACGGGGGGAGTTTTCAGGGAGTTTTATCGGGGAATGTTACCGCGGGATGTTATCGCGGAGTGTTATCGCGGGAGGTTATCGGGGGAGTTTTTACAGGGGAGTGTTATGGGGGAAGTGTTACCGGGGGATTTTTATGCGGGGGGTTATCGGGGGAGTGTTTATCATGGAGTGTTACGGGGAAGTGTTACCGGGGGAGTGTTATGCGGGAGTGTTTACGGGAGTGTTTCGGGGGAGTTTTACGCGGAGTGTTACGGGGGGAGGTTATCGGGGAGTTTTTTTATAGGAAGTTTACCGCGGGATTTTACCGGGGGATGTTACCGCGGAGTGTTACCGGGGGATGTTACCGGGGGGAGTGTTACCGCGGATTTTTATCAGGGGATGTTATCAGGGAGTGTTATCGGGGAAGTTTTACCCAGTGTTACGGGGGATGTTTCGGGGAGTGTTTTCAGGATGTTATCGGGGAATGTTTACCGCGGAGGTTATCGCGGGAGTGTTTTTTTCGGGGGAGTGTTATCGGGGGAGTGCTATCGCGGGGTGTTACCGCTGTGTTTACCGGGGGAGTTTATCCGGGGAAAGTGTTACCGGGGGAGTGTTCCGGGGGAGTGTTATTGGGGGGAGTGTTTGCGGAGTGTTATCGGGGGATGTTACGCGGGAGTGTTATTGGGGAGTTTTTATCGCGGATGTTTTTTTGCGGGGTGTTATCGGGGGAGTGTTATCGCGGGAGTTTTTATCGCGGGAGTTTTTTTCCGGGGGGGGTTTTCCGGATGTTATCGGGGGAGTTTACCCCGGGGGATGCTATCGCGAGAGTTTTACCCGTGTGTTATCGCGGAGTGTTCCGCGGGAGTTTTACCGGGGGGAGTTTTTACCGGGGGAGTTTTTTACCGGGGGGTGTTATGGGGGGGGGGGGGAGTTTTTTGCGGGGTGTTACGGGAGTGAATTCGGGGGGAGTGTTATCGGGGGAGTTTTTTATGGGGGAGTGCTATCGCGAGGTGTTACCGCGGGGTTTACCGGGGGAGTGTTACCGGGGGAGTGTTCCCGGGGATTTCCCCGGGGGTTCCCGGGGGATGTTCCGCGGGATGTTATCGGGGGGGGGGGGGAGGTTACGCGGGAGTGTTAACCGCGGAGGTTTCGGGGGAGTTTATCGCGGGATGTTATCGGGGAGGTTTACCGGGGGAGTGTTATCGCGGGAGTTTATCGCGGGGTGTTATCAGGGAGTTTATGGGGGAAGTGTACCCGGGAGTTTTTCCGCGGGGGGGGGTGTTACCGGGGGAGTGTTACCGCGGAGTGTTACCGGGGAGGTTACCGCGGGGGTTTTTCCGGGGGAGTGTTATCGCGGGAGGTTTCGGGGGAGTTATCGCGGGGTGTTACGCGGAGTGTTACGCGGGAGGTTCCCGGGGGTTACCGGGGAGTGTTAAAACCGGGGGATTTTTTACCGGGGGAGTGTTACCGCGGAGTTTTTTATCGGGGGATTTAAATCGGGGGAGTGTTACGCGGGGGGGTTTTACCGGGGGGATTTTCCCCGGGGGAGTTTTTACCCGGGGGAGTGTTATCGGGGGATTTTTCCGCGGGAGTTTTCGCGGGATGTTATCGGGGAGGTTTTATCCGGGGGAGTTTTAAATCGCGGAGTTTTTATCGCGGGGGTGTTACGCGGAGTTTATCGCGGGGGGGGTTATCGGGGAGTTTATCGTGAGGGTACGGGGGGAGTTTTTATCGCGGAGTGTTATTGCGGGATGTTATAAAACGGAGTGTTATCAGAAAAAAACAAATTAACATTCCCCCCAAAACTTTTGATGATAGAACAGGTGGCTCCAGAAACCACGGATACACAAGCACACGGTACCCCAACACCACTGGATGACCCTGCACCACTGATACACCACCTAGCTGGCTACCCCCACACTAGCTGGCCCCCCCAGCCTGCTGGCTACCCCAGCACCACTGGATACCCAACACTAGCTGGCTACCCCAGCACTAGCTGGCTACCCCAGCACAAGCTAGCTACCGAAAGCACCACGACTACCCCACGTAGCAAGCTACCGCAGCACCAGCTGACTACCCCCCAGCGAAGCAAGAAAACCGTAGCACCACTACTCCCCCAGCGAAGCAACTACCGAGCAACACTACTACCCCAGCGATAGCAAGCTCCCCCAACACCACTGACACCACCAGCACCAGCAGCTACCCCACCCAGCTGACTACAGCCCACTGATTACCCCAGCCCAGCGTCTACCCCACACCAGCTAACTACTCCAGCACCAGCTGTTTACCCAAGCACCACTAGCTCCCCAGCTCCACTGCACCCCAGCCCCCAGCACTACAGCACCACTGATTACCCCACCCCGCTGGCACCCCGCACCACTGACTACCGCAGCCCACTATCTACCGCAGCACCACTATCACCCCTTGCACCACGTTTTACCCAAGCACCACTAGCCCCCCACACCACAACTACCCAGCACCAGCGGGCTACCCCAGCACCCATACTCCCCCCAGCACCAGCTGGCTCCCCAGCATCACGGCTCCCCCCACACCACATCACCCGCCCCACTATCACCCCTTTTGCACCACCTGATTACCCAAGCACCAGCTCTCCCCCACACCAGCATCACCCCACACCACACCCCAGAACCAGCTGATTACCCAAGCACCACTACACCCCAGCTCCAGCTACTACCCCACACCAACGGGATACCTTTACCAACTAGCTCCTTAGCACCAGCCCCTACCCCACACCACTGACTCCCCCCAGCACAAGCTGACTACCCCGCCCCACCGACTACCGCAAAACCGGTAAAAAAAAAAAAAAAAAAAAACAAGCGGACTACACCACTATTACCAAAGCCCCACTAGCTACCCCAGCACCCTAGATCCCCCAAACCCAAAACCCAGCCACTCCAGCACCACGGGCACCCCAGCACTAGCGGGCTACCCCAGCACTAGCTGACTACCCCCCCACCACTAGCTACCCCAGCACCATTGACTACCCAAGCACCAGGCTCCCCCCACACCTTTTTGACAAAACCCCACACAGCGACTCCCCCAGCAGCAGCTGGCAAAACCCCAGCCCCAGCTGGCTACCCCAGCACCAGCCAGTTACCCCAGCACTAGCACTACCCCAGCACAGCACAAACCCCAGCACCACTGGCTACCCCAGCACCAGCCGGTTACCCCAGAAACTAGCGACTAACCCCCGCCGTACTCCCCCAAAAACACTGGCTACCCCAGCACCAGCTGATACCCAGCACACTGACCCCCCAGCGCAGCTGATTCCTTTTTTTTCCCCACCACCAGCTGGATACCCCAGCACCAGCCGGTACCCCAGCACTAGCTGACTACCCCAGCAGCAGTGCTACCCCAGACCAGCCGGATACCCCAGCACTACGACTACCCCACGCAGCAACTACCCCAGCCAGCGGCTACCCCACACCAGCCGGGATACCCCAGCACTAGCTGACACCCCACAGCACTGACTACCCCACGAGCGACACCCCAGCCCAGCCGGAACCCCACACTAGCTACTACCCCAGACACTGACTACCCCAGCAGCAGCGGGCTACCCCACCCCAGCCGGATACCCCAGCACTAGCTGACACCCCAGCAGCAGCGACACCCCAGCAGCAGCTGACTACCCCACAGCAGCTGACACCCCGCAGCAGCTACTACCCCAGCACTACGACTACCCCACAGCAGCGGGCTCCCCCCCGCCCCACCCGGATCCCCCACTGCTACTACCCCCAGCAGCACTGACTCCCCCAGCACTACGACTACCCCAGCACAGCGGGCACCCCGCACCACCGGGGTTACCCCAGCACCAGCTGACTACCCACCCCACTAGCGACTACCCCAGCACTGCTGACTCCCCCAGCAGCAGCTGACTACCCCAGCACTAGCTGACTACCCCAGCACTAGCTGACTACCCCAGCAGCACACCCCCCCCAGCACAGCGGGGCTCCCCCCAGCACCAGCCGGAACCCCAGCAGCAGCTGACTCCCCCCAGCACAGCTGACTACCCCAGAGCAGCTGACTACCCCAGCGCAGCTACTACCCCCGCAGCACTGGCTACCCCCCAGCAGGGGGTACAGCCATCCAACACCATCTGCCATCATAGGCATTTTCATCAACAATTTAATGATTATCCCACCTCCACTTCTTTACACAAGCTTTGTGTGACCACCTAATTTAGTCACCTAATTTGGTTTCGGGGGTTAGACCACCCCCCGGCCCCGCCACTTCACGGGTGCACGGGTCCTCTCCCTCTCCATGAGCTTTATCAAAACCTCATTTTAAAACCTACAAGATTTTTCCACTTCCTATTATTATTAAGAAACATTTCCCAACATCCCTTGACTCATTGAGTCTTCACTTCCAACTGTGACCCCTTTTTTCTGTTCCCCTCTCTGGAGCACCCGCCTCTGTCCACCTTGTCTTTCCCCACGCAGCATTTTGTATGCCGTACATCCCCCTCCCCTCTTGTCCTCCATGTTGCAACCTTTTCCCCTTTTAACCTTCGTGGGACATTCCCTTTTAGTTCTGGAATAGCCTTGTTGAAAACCCTTTTGCACTTTCTCTAATTTCTTGACGATTTTAACCGGTGGGTTTTCCAAACGGGGGTGCGGTACCCAGTATGTGCAACTACACAGGTAAAAGTCTTAACGATTCTTACTGGTCCCGGGTCGCTATTCTCGGGTTTTGGGGTGTGTGTACTCACCAATTGGGGCTGCAGGGTCGGACTCAGCCCCTGCCCCGTGTGTGGTTGTGTGGTGTGGGGTTTTGGGGGGGAGGTATAACGTTTTATGTGGGGGAGATATAACGTTTTGTGTTAGGAGAGGTAAAAAGTGTGAAATTGTTTGTGTGAAGAGGAGTATAAAATGTGTGGGAGGGGAGATATAACGTGTGGTGTAATGAGGAGGTTTAAATTTGGTTTTGTTTTGTGTTAGGAGGTAAAAAACGATACCCCAAATTTTTTTCACCTAATTGTGGTTGCGGGGGTCGAGACCCATATCCTGGCCCCGCCTCCACTGAGTGCTACTAGGTCCTTTTCTCTCCCTGCTCCTATTTTACACATCAACTTAAAACTATGAGGTTCCTCCCCATCCTCACTTGCAAAAATTTTTTTCCATTCCTTGGGGAACTCTGAAGAAATACTTTTTAACATCCCCTTTTATTCACTGGCTTCAAAATCCAATTTTGACCCTTGTTTCTGCGTCCCATGTCTCGAACTCCTTCTCTGTCCACCGTAACTATTCCTCCAATGTTTTTTTTATCCGTTATCATGTTTCCCCTAACCCCCGTCCCGTGTCGTCAGCCTTTTTCCCCAACATTTTTTCGTAGGGCATTCCCCTTTGCTCTGGGAAAAGCCTTGTTGGGAAAAACCCTTTTATTTAATTTTTTGACGTGTTTGACCAGGTGTGGGGTTTCCAAAAATGCTGCTGCACTCCAGTAGTGCCAAAATACACATGTAAAAAAGTCTTGAACTTCTCTACGGCGGTACCGGGGAAAGCTATTCTCAGGTTTGCCGGCGCCCATATGGGGCTGCAAATTTTCTGGTTAAGTGTGTTTCCGGGACGTCCCCCGGGGTTTTTTCTCACCAAAGACTTTCTCCTTGAGCGAGGTTTGCATCTTTTGGTTCCTAGCCTTAACTCTCTACGGGGTTCTTTGCCCTTTCCCCGATCTTCAAAAGACTTCGCATTTGGGGGGTTAAATTCGAGTTGCCCTTGCTGGACTATTTGGGTGTGTACTCACCTAATTGTGGGTTTCAGGGTCGAATTCAGCCCGGCCCTGCCTTTCACTGGCCGCTATGGGTCCCCCCACTCACGCTCCATGGTTTTATCAACCCTTTCTTAAAACTGTGTGGTTCCGCCTCCACTACTTCGCTTGCCAGACTATTCCCCTTCGTAAAAACTCTGTCCTGAAGAAATACTTCCTAACATCCCTTTATCCCTGAGTCTTCAGCTCCCAATTGTGATCCCCTTTTTTCTGTTCCCCCCCAGGAAATCCCGTCTTGTCCACCTTGTCTATTCGCCAGTATTTTTATTCGTTTTCATGTCCCCTGACCCCCCGTCCTCCATGTCGTCAGGGCCCCATTTCCCTTAACCTTTTTTCATAGGACATTCCCCTTCTCTGGAAACTAACCTTGGGGAAAAACCTTTGCACTTTTTCTAGTTTTTTTGACATCTTTTTTCAAGGCGGGTTCCAAACGTGCGCAAACTCCAGATGGGCCTGAGTACACGGTGTAATTCTTTTAAAAGATTCCTTACTAAGGTATCGGAACGCTGTTTTTCAAATTTGCCAGGGGCCCATAGCTGCAGCAGTTTTCTGGTTATGTGTGCTTCCGGAGACAAGCTCGGTTTTTATACCACCCCAAGATCTTTCTCCTTTAGCAGGTTTGCAGTCTTGGCCCCCCAGCCCTTACCTGCGTAGCTTCGTGCCCTCCCCTATCTTCATGACTTTGCATTTGGCTGGATTTAAAATTCGAGAAACCCTTGCTGGGCCAGGGGGTCCATCTGTCCAGGTCCTTTGAAACAAGCCCCCTTCCTCATCGATTTTAAATTCTCCTCATTTAAATTCACATCATCTGCGAACAGGACACTTCTGAGTCAAACCCTTCCCTCATGTCGTTCACATATACCAAAAAAAAGCACGTCCTAGGGCCGACCCTTTTGGGACCCCGCTCGTCACAGTGCCCACTTGATACATCATTACGCCCTGACCGTTGTTTCCCCCCGTCATATTTTTCGATCCATTGCAGTGCCCTTCCTGTTATACGCCCTGATCCTCTAGCTTCGCACTAATCCTTTTTGGGAACGTGTCAAAAGGGCCTTTTTCAGTCCCAAAAAGATCAGTCAACCCCCCCCCTCCTCTCGTGTCTTTCTTCTGGTGTGTGGTGTTGTGTGTGTGTGGTGTGTTGTGTGTGTGTGTGTGGTGTGTGGTGTTGGGAGGGGTATAGCATAACTCGCCTAATTGTACTCACCTAAATTTTGGTTGCAGGTGTCGGAAATCGGGTCCTGGCCCCGCCCTTTCACTGACCGCTACTGGGCCCTCCCTCCCCTCTCCATGAGCTTTATCAACTTCGTCTTAAAACTATATGGTGCGTGTGTGTGTGTGGTGTGTGTGTTGTGTGTGTGGGGAGTGAGGATGTATAACTGTGTAGGTATAACATCTGTGTTTTGAAAAGGGTACCATGTTTTTAAATTTGGGAAGAGGTGTGAGGAGGAAAACGAAAGTAGAGGAGGATAACGTGTGTGTGTGGGAGGTTAAAAGTTTTTGGTTTGAGGAGGTTAACGGAAATTTGGGGAAGGGGTAAAGCGTTGCCAGGAGGAAGGGTTTTAGGAGGTAAACGAGATACTGCCCGAGAGGCTGAATGGTAACATAGACATAGAATACTGGACCTGGAATACATGGAAAATGGGGTACATGGACCTGGAAAACATGGCCCGGAATACATGGGGCCTGGAATACATGGACCGGGAAACATGGACCGGTAAACTAAAACCCGGGATACATGGACGTGGGAAAACTAGACCCGGTAACATGGACGTGGAATCATGGACCTGGTATACCCGACCTAAAACATGGATTTGGAAACATGGGCCTAGTAACATGGACCTGGGATACATGGACCGGCATACTGGACCTGGAACATGATAGGAATACAGGACCTGGGAAAACAAGACTGGAATGGATCGGAACACAAGGGCTGGGAAAACAAGGATCGGAATACAAAGGGTCCGTATACATGGGTTTGGAAATATGGACCTGGATTACAGGACCTAGAAAAACAAGAACCGGAAAACATGGGCCCGGTATCATGGAAACTGGGTATACATGGATCTTAATACTAAACCTGGAATATATGTACCTGGGATACGTGGATCTGGAATACATGGACCTGGGAAAACATGGGCCTGGGAAACATATACCTGGTAACATGGCGGAATACTTGGAAACCCGGTATACCTACCTGGGATACATGGACGTGAATACTGGACCGGCATACCGACCTGGAATACAGGAAATTTGAATAAAGACCTGGTATACATGGACCTGGCATACATGGGGCCTGAATACAGGGCCTGGGTTTTCAGGGTCGGGAAAGCATGGGTCTGGAACACAAGGGCCTGGAATACAATGACCGGAATACAAGGACCGGAAAACAGGTCCGTATACATGGATTTTTGGAATATAGGCCCCGGATTCAAGACCTGGAATACAAAGGACCCGGAACACATGGCCTGGTAAAACATGGATTTTTGTAATACATAAACCCCCGGGAAAATATGGACCTGGTAAAAACAGTACCCCGGAAAAAATGACCCGGAATACAGTACCTGAAATACAGGGACCTGGAATAAGATCCCGGAATACATTTATCTGGAATCATGGGGCCGGAATACATTACTTAGTATACATTGACCCGGAAACATGGTCCTAGAATGCAGGACCTCGTATACTATAATGGACCCCGGTATACATGGATCTGGAATACTTTAAACCTTTAAATACATGAAACTGGGAAACATAGACCTGTTTTTCAGGGGGTGGTATACAGGGGCCCCGATCATGGATCTGGAAAACATGGACCTGCTATACAATGGGGGGTGGTTAAAAATGGACCGGAATCATGGGGCTGTTTTACATGGGCGGGTATACATGAACGGTAACATGAAAAACCCGGGTGTCTATTAATACTAGTGTTTACATTAAAAGGTAGGTGAACTTCAAGATCGTCCAGGGAGAAGACACATCACTAAGGGAATTGATGTTTTTAATTTTTTGCAATGTTGAAATTACCCCCGATATTTAGGTAATGTTTAAAGCCGAGATCGCTTTGTGAAATGGATTTTATCTTTCCTTTACACACACAAAACAATTAATATATTATATAAAAATAATTTTAATATATAAAATAATAAAAAAATATAAATATATTATATATATATATATATATATTTAATGTCGTGGCCGAAATGTAAAACTTTCGATTTGGCTTAAAAAATTCAACACTCATCTTTCCTAAAGACAACGAAAATTTTTTGTATGCGTAATTTTTTGCAAAATCATTCTGAACCTAACGAAAAAATATTTCATTGTGTTTTTGTATTAAAATTTTTGTAAACTTATCTAAAAAAAATTTAATTTGGTTTGCTAAAAAAATTCGC
Source organism: Cherax quadricarinatus (assembly GCF_026875155.1). Taxonomy (NCBI): domain Eukaryota; kingdom Metazoa; phylum Arthropoda; class Malacostraca; order Decapoda; family Parastacidae; genus Cherax; species Cherax quadricarinatus. The sequence continues at coordinate 43,167,283 of NC_069437.1, read as the reverse complement.
TTGTTAAAATAAGTTAGGTAAGTTTTTTTAAGATTCCCTTTTGGCAAAAATTATAATTTTACATTTAAAATAATAAAAAAATAATCTTTAAAAAAGTACAAAAAAAAATGTCCAAAAGGGCTTAATTTAAAAAAAGAGTTTTTTGCGAATTGGCCAGTTTTTTATATTCGGCACGACATTATAAATAAAAAATATAAAATATATATATATATATATAATATAATTAATATATAATATATAATTTTATATAAATAATAGAGTGTGTGTAAGTTAAAATGTATAATATGTACTGAGAGTTCAAATATTCATAAAACATGTAACATTTTAAAAATTTAACAATAAAAAAAGGATGTCACATACAAAACAACATTAATGGTTCACTATGATGAATGAAAACAACCAAGAACAATAAAAGATGTTCACCTTTATATTAAGTGTTTGCAGAACAACGTGTGAAAAACACTAACATGAACAACACCGTTTTTGAACACACAAAAATAACAACAACGTTGTGAACAGCACTAACATGAAAAAAACCGTTTGAACAACACAACATGAAAAACAACGTTGTAAAAGCACAACATGAACAACACCGTTTTTGAACAAACTAACATGAAAAACACCGTTTTGAACAGCCTAAATAACAACGTTGTGAACAGACAAAAATGAAAAAACCGTTGTGAAAAGCACTAACGAAAAAACATTGTTGTGAACAGCATTAAAAAACCAACAACCACCCTTTTTGAACAAAACTAACAGAACAACATTGTTGTGAACAGCATTAAAAATGAACAAAACCGTTGTAACAACACTAACATGAAAAACATCGTTGTGAACACACTTAACATGAAAACTCGTTTTGAAAAACACTAACATGAACAACGTTTTGAACAAAACAACATGAACAACACCGTTGGAACAATACAACATGAAAAACACCGTTTGAACAAAACTAAACTGAAAAAACACCGTTGTGAAAAGCACTAACATAACATCGTTTTGGGAAAAACACTAACATAAAAAAACGTTTTTGAAAACACTAACATGAACAACACGTTTGTGAACAGCACTAACATAACCCAAAATCGTTGTGAACAGCCTAAAAATAACAACCCCGTTGTAACACACAACATGAACAACACGTTGGAAAACATAACATGAACAACATCGTTTTGAACAGCACTAACATGAACAACATCGTTGGAACAGCACACCCTGAACAACCCCGTTGGAACAACACAACAAAAAACAACATCGTTGTGAACAACACTAACAGAACAACAAAAAGTTTTTAAAAGCACAACGAACAACATCGGTTGTGAAAGCACTAACAGAACAACACCGTTGTGAAAATCACTAACATGAACAACACCGTTGTGAACACACAACAAAGAACAACTTGTAACAAAACTAACAGAAAAAACACCGTTGTGAACAATAACATCAAAAACCGTTGGAACAGCACTACATGAAAAACATGTTGTGAAAGCACTAACGAACAACATTGTTTTTTGGGAAAATCACAAAATAACAACATTTTTGAACCACAACATGAAAACATTTTTTGAACACACTAACATGAACAAAAATGTTGTAACAGCACTAAAAGAACAACACCCTTGTGAACAACACTAACAGAACAACACCGTTTTGAACAAACTAACATGAACAACACCGTTTTGAACAATAACAGAACAACACCGTTGTGAACAGCCTAACATAAAAACGTTTTGAACAAACTAACTGAACAACAACGTTGTGAAAACAACATAAAAAACACCGTTGGAACAACACTGACATGAACAACCCCCGTTGTGAACAACACTGCATGAAAAACACCGTTTGAACAAAACTAACATGACAACACCCTTTTTGAACAATAACAGAACAACCCGTTGGAACAATAACAAACAACACCGTTGTGAACACTAACTGAACAACACCCTTGTGAACACTAAATAACAACACTGTTGTGAACAATACTAACAGAACAACACCCTTTTGAACAACTAACCGTTGTGAATAACACTGCAGAACAATACGTCGTGAACCGTACTAAGGGTAGTAGGGTACCCGTCGTTATAACAGTACCTTTTTTTTTTATTGACCCAAACACAAGCAAACTTGCCAAAAACTGAAACAACTATTTTACTTGTGGTTCACATCTTTTGGGCACCGTTGGTACTACCGTCCGTGGATAGGTTGTAGACAGCAACCACCCAGGGAATCTACCGCCTGTGGTAGTAGGTTTCGCAAACCCCCCAAGAGGTACTACCTCCGTGGGTAGTAGGTTTGGTAGACAGCAACCACCCAGGGGGGTACTCCCCTCCTGTGTAGTAGGTTTTGGGAACGGCAACCACCCAGGGAGTAAAACCGTCCTGTGGTAGAGGGTTTGGGAAAGCAAAACCACCCAGGAGGTACTAACCCCCTGTGGGAGAGGGGGTAGACAGCAACCGCCCAGGGAGTACTAAAATGTCCTGTGGTATAGGGGTTTGGGAACACAACCACCCAGGGGGGTACTACCGTCCTGTGGGAGTAGGTTGGGGACACAAAACCCCCCAGGGAGGGACACCCTCCTGTGGTAGTAGGTTGGTATACAGCAACCGCCCAGGGAGGTACTACTGTCCGTGGTATAGTTGGTAGACAGCAAACCACCCTGGGGGGTACTACCGTCCTGTGGGAGTAGGTTGGTAACACAACCACCCAGGGGGGAAAACCGTCCGTGGTAGTAGGGGGGGTAGACGCAACCACCCGGGAGGGACTACCGTCCTGTGTAAGGTTGGAGACAGCAACCACCCAGGGGGACTACCGCCCCGTGGGAGTAGGTTTGGGAACAGTAACCACCCCGGGAGGTCACCGTCCTGTGGGAGTAGACGGGAGACAGCAAGCACCCAGGAGGACTACCGTCCCCGGGGATAGGTTGGGAGACAGCAACCCCCCAGGGAAAAAAATATCGTCCGTGGGGTAGTTAGTAGACAGCACCACCCAGGGAAGTATATCGTCCCTGTGGGAGTAGGGTTTGAACACAACCACCCAGGGAGGTACACCGCCTGTGGTAGAGGTTGGTAGACAGCAACCACCCAGGGGGGTACAAACCCTCCTGTTATAGGTTGGTAACACAAACCACCCAGGAATACTACCTCCGTGTATAGGTTGTAGACAGCAAACCCCCCAGGGAGTACTACCGTCCGGGGGATAGGTTGGGAGCACAACCACCCAGGAGGTACTACCGCCTGTGGTAGAGGGTTTGGGAGACAGCAACCGCCCAGGGGGGTACTACCGTCCTTGGTAGTAGGTTTGGGAACAGCAAACCCCCCAGGGGGGTACTACCGTCCTGTGGTAGAGGGGAACAGCACCCCCCCGGGAGTACTACCGTCCTGTGGGAGTAGGTTTGCAACAGCAACCACCCAGGGGGGACACCGTCCGTGGTAGTAGGTTGGTAGACAGCAACCACCCAGGGAGGTACTACCGTCCTGTGGTAGTAGGGGGTAACAGCAACCACCCAGGGAGGGACTAAAAGTCCTGTGGGGAGTAGGGGGGAGACACAACCACCCAGGGAGGGACTAAAACCGCCCGTGGGGAGTAGGTTGGTAGACAGCAACCACCCAGGGAGGGACTACCGTCCTGTGGAGAGGTGGTAGACGCAACCACCCAGGGGGGTATACCTCCGTGGTAGTAGGTTGGGAGACAGCAAACCCCCCAGGGAGGTACAAACCCTCCTGGGTAGTGTTTGGGGAACAGCAACCACCCAGGGAGGTACTACCGCCTGGGAAAAGGTTGGTAGACAGCAACCACCCAGGGAGGTCTACCGCCTGTGGATAGGTTTGGGAACAGCAACCACCCAGGGAGGTAAATACCCTCCTGGGGTGTAGGTTTGGGAACACAACCACCCAGGGGGTACTGACCGTCCTGTGGTAGTAGGGGGTAGACAGCAACCACCCAGGGGGGTACTACCGCCGTGGTAGTAGGTTGGTAGACAGCAACCCCCAGGGAGTACACCGTCCTGTGGTAGTAGGTTGGTGACAGCAACCCCCCCAGGGAGGTACTAAAAGTCCTGTGGGAAGGTTGGTAGACAGCAACCACCCCGGGGGGTACTACCGTCCTGTGGGGAGTAGGTTGGTAGACAGCAACCACCCAGGGAGGGACACCTCCTGTGGGGATAGGGTTTGGGAACACAACCACCCAGGGGGGGGACACCGTCCGTGGGAGTAGGTTGGTAACAGCAAAACCCCCCAGGGGGTCCCCGTCCCTCCAGGTGAGTTAAAAACGAAAGCCGTAATTTTTTACATGAGGGAGGATTGCTGGTGTCTTTTGTCGTCCTAAATATGCAAGATTTCAGGGATGTCTTCTACTTTTACTTACCTTAGGCACACACACATACATGTACAACAATAATATACACACCCCCCCTGGGTTTTTCTTTTTTCTTTTTTTTTTCTAGTTTTTGTTTTTTTTATTTTTTCCCTTTTTCCCCCATGGAAGAACAGAATCTCCTACGTAAGCCATTGTGTTATAAGAGGGACTAAAAAAGCCGGGACAAGGGGTAGTAACCCTCGTTCAAATTCTAAATTTAAAATTAAAAATTTTCGTTTTCTTTTGGGGGGGCCCCCCTGCCTTTGGGGGGATCGGGGGTTTTTTTGAAAAAAAATCTTATTTTAATGAATATCATTAATCAACAAAATTAAGGCAAATAAAACAATATTCGCATATTCCGTATTTATTTGTTCTAATTATCAAGAAAAAAGCCTTAAAAAAACATAAAGGACCATGGGTATAACTATGTACAGAGATCGTCAGAGTATAATACTAATTTCCAAATTTTTATCAGTCGATGCCGACCAAAGAGACATAGTAAAGAAACAATTCCCCAACAAAAAAAACCCAAACCCCCAACAACCTCATAGCCCCCACCACCAAGCTTTTGGGAGACTCCACCAAATCCAAAACCACCAAGCACCTCCAAAAACCCCCTCGCCAGCTCCTGCTGGTGACCCTCCACCAAAAAAACCTTATGCATCATGTTCCCCTGTACAAATCAGCTGAGCCTGGCTCCTTCAAAACCACCATCAAAAGAACTCTTCAAGCTCAACATGCCCAAATTTCGCATTTCCCACTCCCCCCATTCCCCAGATTCCCAAACCCCAAATACCACCAAATTGTTTTTTTGCCCCACCCCTACCAGAACCGATCGGGCCCCAAACAAGATCTTTAACCTCGAAAACCCACTAACAAGAACCAAAACCCGAAACCTGAAAATCAGAAGGGCCCACCCACGAGAACTCAACACCACCTGCCTCTACTCCTCTGCTACAGACCCACCCAAAAAACCCCGGGTCTCCACCCGCACTCCAACCACCCCGTTCACACCACAAAAAATACAGCAATGCTACCCACTCAAACTTAGACAACGACTCTAACAACACCGCAAAGTAACCTGCCTGGAAACCCCCTAACCCCACAAGACATCCCAACGTCCCCAAAGACGAAAAGGGACATCCACCTCGTGAAGGGACAACACCCTCAAAACAAAATTCAAAAACCCGTCATCAACGATCCCACTGCAGCACAGCATAAATCATCACCTACCAAGTCCCCCAGCACTTTCTATTTAGCTTAAAAGGGTGTGGCTCCAAAAAATCCTGTTTTTCCCGGACACCCCCACCATCTCCTGCCGGGGTCCTGAGCAAACCCACCTACTGCACTGCTGCCACCACACATCTCGCTCCAAACAACCTCCGCATACCCCGCACATCACGCCCAGGTGGGGGGGCCACCACCTCCACCCCACCCCTACCCACCCTCCCAACCTTTTCCATTTTTCCACCCCCCCCTCCCTCTTTCCTTCCCATCCTCACCCAACCCCCAGGGCAGAGAACTTCGAAATTCAGTTTATTTTTAACAACAAAAAAACCAAACAAGATAACCGACCACGTCATTTTACCAGAGAAACAGTGTGTTGATTCCCTTGGCTGTAGTTCTCACTGCTCCTCCCCCCCAACCTTGATTATAAATTATTTTAAACAAGGGGAAGCGCTAAACCCGGGGGATTATACAGCGCCTGGGGGGGGATATGTGGAAGGCATTCAGGCTTAATTCGGGGAACTGGAGCACAGATCCAATTCCCTAAATCAAGAGCCCCTCACCAACATCAAGGAACCTTCCTTGAGGGCCCTCAACCTTGAGCGTACAGATCAGAGTGGTCACGTGACGTGACTTACCAACACTTAGTACAGCATTTGAACAAAATGAGAAAGGGGGAGGGGAGGGGGAAGGGGAGGGGAGGGAGGGGGAGGGGGAGTGAGTATAACCATCGAACACCACACATTAACCTTACACCGGTACACAGACTGATTGGTACTTGACTATACCTTTAACTTAACTTATCGTGGCCACACAACATAGATAATAATAAGCCTTAATAATACAAGAACGTTCATTTCCAATTTAGCTATTAAAGGGAACGACCACAATGTAATATTAAAGAAAAGGTAATAATAGTAGAGGCGTAACACAAGTCATATACTATTGTCGAGTTTGTTTGCTCCATTTTGAAACCCATTACCACCAGGTCACAGGCCACACTATATCTGTGTTTGTAAAAGAAAGTCACATAGCAAGGTCACAGCAAACAGTCACACAGCAAACAGGTCACATAGCAAGCAGGTCACACAAGGTTCTTTCCCATTCTCTTTCAGTGTGTTCAACACCTGATAACAAAACACTGGCCTACAATAAACATCAGTGGCAGCTATGTGGGGACTTGAAGTTGCTGCAATATTTTTTTTTTATTTAAAAACTTACACAATACACAAATGCACACTAGCAGAAAAATGTCCAATAAAAGTAACATTGTCAAAACTTTCACAATTTACAATAGCAACATAATTTATACCACACCAATCCAAAGAACACTAAACCCCCCGGTGGCCTGGTGGCTAAAGCTCCCGCTTCACAAAAAAACCCGGGGGCCCCGGGGTTCGTTCCCCGGGCGGGGGGGAAATTTTTTCACACTTTTCCTTAAACCTGTTGTCCTGTTAAAACCAAGCAGCAAATAGGCCCCCGGGTTGGTTAGCCCGACGGGTGGTGGTCGCATCCTGGGGGCAAGATTAAGGCCCCCAAATTTAAAAATAAGTTAGCACCTCGATGCCCCCACTACTTTCGGGGTTTATCCGGGGTGGTTTAAACCCCCCCGGGTTTAAAAAAATCCGAACAAAAATTCTTATCACTGTTAAAAATTCACTCAAAAAACCTAAAAAAAGGGCAGGATGAGAAACCCTCGCGCCACACAAGTGGACACAATCCTCACCCTTTAGTTTAAGATTGTAACGAAAACCCTTTTCCCCCTTTTGAAAACACTACATTTAAAAAAAATTATCCCAGAAATCATGTTTTTATTAGTTTAGTTCAAACCTAACCATTTTATTTTTTTTTTAAAATTTAAAACAAAACAATACTTTAAAATAAACGAATTTATAAACTTTTCATTTCTTTAAGAAAGTAAAATTCCCTTTAAATTTATAAAACGCTAAAACCCGGTTTAAAACTTTGTTGATGAAAATTTGGGTGGGCCCCGTCCCCCAGCATTAGTACCTAACCTAAGGAAAAAAGATTATACAAATTCAAAACTTACACAAACCCAAAAAACATATATCCCTTTTATAATTTTTTTTTAAATAAATAGGGGTTTTTTGATTAGTTTAAGGTAAAAATTTGAATAATCTTTTTTTTCCTTGGCTGGGTACATAATGTATAATATACATTAGTTTTTTTGATTTTTATGTCTTTAAAAACCCCTTTATACTCTTTAAATACATAAACAAGTGCATAAATAAAAATAATTTCCAAATACAACAATAGGGAAATGATTCCGGTGCTCAGTCAAACTGGATTACTGCAGTGAAAACAAAATATATTAAAATACAAAAACACAAAGGGTTCCACTTAATAGAAAGGGTAATTCGGGAATTGCAAAATACAAGTTCATTATGCAACATACCCCAACCACAAAATTCAAACCTGATATACACACACACATTATTGAAAATTATATAAACAAACTACACAAAAGAAGAAAACGGTGATCCCTCCACAAAATTTGTCAAAGGGAAAAAAACCCCCTTTAAAAAAACACAAAAAAATTTTTTTTAAACATTTTCCCCCAACCGGGATTTGATCAATAAATTGGGTAAAAAAAGGAAAAAAAAAAACAAAAAAACGGTACAGAAAACCCCCAAAAATTGGTTTAACCCTTTTTAAAAAATTTACCCCCCAAAAAAAAAAAAATAAAATTAATTTTCCTTTTGGGGCCCTTTAAAAAAAAATCCCAGGAAAAAAAGGTCCCTTTCCCCCCAAGCCCAAGAACCCCGTTCCCCCCCAAATTTTTAAAGCCCCCACTGCAAAATTTCCCCCAAGGGAAAGTTTTAAAGGAAAAAACCCAAAATTAAATTAAAAAAAAAAATTTTCCAAGGAAAAAAGGTGCTTTTCGTAAAAAAAAAACCGGGTAAAAAATGCAAATTGGAAAAATGATTTTTACTTCAAAAAAAGGAACCCAAAAACTTCCCCTTAAAAAAACCCACTTTCAAAATGTTCCCCCGAACCCCCAAAAAAAAAATTTTTAACCAAGTTTTTTTTTACCTGTTTTTTAAATTTTTGGAGGTTTAAAAGGGGTTCCAATTTTTTCCTCCAAGATATACCCCCCCCATTTTTCCATTTTTCCCGCTTTTTTAAAAACCAAATCAATTCCATTTTTTCCCCCCCCCCAAATTTTTCCCAAGAAGCCAACCAATTTTTTTCCGGTACCCACGTTTTTTTTCCCGCCCTTTTAAAATCCCCAAACCATAACCGGCAAACCCCCCCCCCCCGGGGAAAATAAAAAAAACCCCGTTTTTTTCCTTTTTTTCCCTTTAATTTTTTCCCGCCCGGTTGTTCCCAAAAAAAACCCAAATTTCCGCCTTAAAAACCTTTAAAAAAAACAGGGGTTTCCCATTTTGTTTTAAAAATTTAAACCCCCTAAAAACCCCCCAAGTGTTTTGATTTCCCCCTTTCCCAAAAAAGCCAATTTCCGGGTGGGGGGAAAACCAAAATCCGTAAAAATTTTTCCGTTGTTTTTTCCTTTCCCACCGGGTTTTCCCCCCCCCCCCCCCCCCCCCCACATCAAAAACTTGAACTTTTTAAGACACTAATCCCCCCCCACCCACCTTCGTAAAACCCTACTAAACCCCCAACCCTTTACGGGTTCCAATCTCTTACAGAAAAAAACCCTCCCAATGAAAAAACCGGGTATCAAGACCCCCATACACACACAACACAGCCCCCCCTCCTGCCCGCGCCATTCGCTAACACTTCCCCAGACGGCGTATATTATGAAAAAATTTTTTTAAACATTATCTCACGCCCTTTGGGCCCCCTAACCGTAATGCTTTTAAACGCCCCCATATGTCCTTCCAAATACATCCCTGGCCACTACATCCCGCCCCTTTTAAACCCGTGCCAGTTTTGGGCCCATCTTTTATCTTGCCCTGGGATCTCTTAAAAAAAAAATTTTGCACCTCCAAAAAATTGTCCTCCCCCCTCTCCTACATTTCCCTGGGGCCCTTCCAAAAAAAAACCAAAGTAAAACCCAAATCCCTTTCATTAAACCAGGGCAAAAAAACCCTTTTGGGGCCCCCAAAAAAAATTTTAAAAACCCCCTCTTTAAGTAGCTATGCTTGACATACATCCTAACAGTCTATTATGCAAATTTCCCTTTAAACCCCCGGGCACCCCGGGAAAACCCGGGAAAAGACACCCCCATCCCTCGTTTAACCCCCAAACCCATCCTGAACCCCCCAAAAATAAACTAATACACGCTTAACATAAAAGCTTCTTTTCATCATTGGATTTTAAAAAGGAAAAATAAAATGCCACAAAGCCCCAAATACTGAAAAATCACATTTCCCCCACAATTGCAACCCTGATGTATAGAAAACCTCCTTCCCCCCAATCCTGTCAAAAATACCTAAAACCCTCTCAACCTCCCACTTGAAATTTAAACCCTTTCCTTTGCAACCCGTAAGTTTTTCCATATGCACAGTCCCCCCACACCCCTTAAAATTTTAATTTTAAACCATAAGCCAGCCTTCCCCCCCTGGCCTAATAAAAAAAAACCCCAAATCCCCCCCACAAATTTTTCCCACCCCCCCAAAAGCATTGACCTTTTTCCCTTTAATTTTAAAACCCTTTATCCCCCGTTTTTTCCCTTTTTCCCCCCAAACATTCCAAACCCAAATTCCCTCACTTTTCCAAAACCCCTTTTCTTTCCCCGAAATAAAAACCGAGTGTCACCACGTAACCTATAAAATTTCCCGATTGTACCCCCACCTCACCTTGCCTTTCATCCTGTCGTTACCCAAACCCCCCCCACGGCTTTTAAAAAAAAAAAAGGGTCCCCAATCAACGCAAAAAAAAATTTCTGGGTACAGGGCACCCCCCGTCGCAATCCCCTATGCATCCTAACTACTTTTTCCCCAAACCCACCATTTACCTGCACCCCCAAACAAAGGCCCCGCTCGTACAAAACCCCCCGCCCAAAATAACAATTTCCTTTCCGAAACCTTGCCACTGAAAAAACTTTCCCTAATGGTTTTTTTTCCCCTTTCCCCAAAAATCGTATGCCGCGCTCCCAATCCAAAAACAAAAATTCCAAACCCTTTTTTACCCCCCCCCCCCCCACCCCCTTTTCCTCAATTTAACCCTTTCGAAAATTTTAAATTCCCTTTGGCCCCCCCACGACAAAAAGAACGTCCTGGGACACCAAATTGTTTCCCCCTTTTCCCAAAACCCCAACCCAAAAAAAAGGTTTTAAACCCCATTCCTAACATTTTTCCCCAAAAAAATTTTTAAATCGCCGCAAAATTAAAAAGTTGCCCTTTTAATTTTTTATAAATCCCCCCAATTTTTTTTTTTTCGGGGCCAAACAAAAACAAAAAACCGTTCTTTGGTTTCTGTCCCCCCTGATTTTTCCAAAAAGACTATTTTTCATGGGAAATTTAAAAAACATCCCCCTAAAAATTTTAAAACACGAATACAATCCCAAATTTTCCCCTTTTAAAAATTTAAAAAAGGGAATTTTCCCCAAATTTTCCCCGGGGATTACCCCCCAAAAAAAACCCCCAAAAAAAAAACCCCCCAAAAACCAACCTAATTTTTTTCTTCTTCACTTATAGGGTTTCCCTTTTTAAATCCCCAAAAAGGGGGGGGTTTTCCGTGTACTCTAAAAGGGCCAAAAGAACCCATTTCCCCCACAAAAATTTTTTCCCCCCAGCGCCCCCCCTTTGAAATCTCACATTTTTTTAAAATTTTCAATTCTAACCCATGCGTCACAAAGGGATTTTAAAGCCTTTTTCCCTTTACATAAAGGAAACCCGCCCCCTACTAAACTTTACCATGGGTCCTGAACCTCTAATCCCAAAAAAATTCTTTTTCGCCCTGGCCCCGGACCCCTTCCCCGCCCTGCCCCCCCTCGCAAACAAAAAAGCCGAAAGGAAAGGTCCCCCCATAAAACCTCATCAGTTCCACCTTTGCCCTTCCCTTTTCCTTTGCCCCCCCCCCTCAAAAAAAAAAGATTGTGAAAGTCTTTCCCAATTTAAAACTTTTAAATTTCAACCACCGGGGTAAAACCTTTTCCCCCCCATCGGAACAATGCTTTCAGTTTAAACCCCCAAATAGTTTTAAGAGCCCCCTACTGCATTTTCCTGGGCCTTTTTTGCCTCGCTGCTGATAAAAAAATCCCTCACCTTCACCTTTACCGACAGTAAATTCCCCACCATTCAACTATATCCCAAACCCCCCACCAGAACCCTTCAAAGCCCACCAACCCCCCAAAACCCCTCGCAAAACTTCCCCCACACCCTCTTTTATGCATTTAAACCCCCCTTCAAAATTTTCCGGGGGAAACCCCCTGAAACGCCTCGGGAATCCCCTTAAACCCCCGGGCAACACCGCCCTAACACCTCTGTGATCGGAAAAACTCACAAAAAAAAACGCGTACACTTTTTGCATTGACACCTCCCAGAAACGAAAAAGGGGATCCATTTTTCCGCAAAACTCCCTTTTAAAAAGAACGTAGCAAAGACCCCACCCCCCCCTTTATTCCCCCCCCCCCACATCCTAATTTTTTAACACCCCGAAATAGACCCTTTAAATATCCGAAAAAAAAAAAAACCTCCCCCTCCCCCTAGGTTCGACTCCTTGCGACGCAAAGCAATTCCCAAACACCCCCCCAAAAATCGGGAAAGACTGGAGCGATCCCTTTTTTGGACCCAAACAACACCCCCTAAAAAACCCTTTTTTTTAAACGCGGGCCCCTTTCCGCCGGGCCTATAAAACCCCGGAAGGCCACCCCCCTTCCAAAAAACCCCCCCCAAAACCCCATAAAAAAAAAACCCCCCTCCCCCCCCTTTAAAAAAATTTATAAATGGTTTTGCAAAAAAAAACGGGGTAGCCTCTTTAAATAACACAGCTACACCACTTTTAGTCTATTAGAGGGGCCCATGTACAAGATATATTCGGGGGTCAGCAATTCACCTAAATATTTAAAATTGTGTTCTTGTAAGAACACGACATCGGGTACATGATTTTTTAACAAAATCTCCAAACTCTTACGTTTTTCAACAGATCGTAACCCATTTATATTTAAAGTAAGACACTTGAATGTTTCATTGGAGGTTTACCCTTGGATACCTTAACAATCTTGGTTCCCTTACGTATATCTCCACTTCTTCCCCCCCCCCACTGTGTCGTTCTCTTTGACATGCTGAACACATTTAGATTTGCCCGTGTCTCTACAGGTCTCGTCGCACCATGCTTTGTTCCCCGACCTTTGCCCTGGTGTTAAAACATCTTGAGAGTCAGGTATTACCGCCGCTCTCTTACGAGAACTGCGGCCAGTATCCATCTCATCCTCAGAACTGTTGTTTCTATGAACCTCCACGACCACAACCTGATGTTCAGCAATATGCCCGGTGGATGCTCCGTCCTTCTCCTGTACACTTACATCCTCTAAACCACCTTGAATCCCCTCAGATGTGGAAGCATCCAACAAAACGTTCAGAGTTTCTTGAATAGAGTGCTCCATGTCATCCTGAGTATGAACGAAGTCTTCCTCTGTCGTCGCCGATACCACGCCCACGTCCTCCAATGCACCAGGGAGAGTTAGACATACCGGTGATTCTTCAATCTCACCCTCTACCTCCTCACTCCACGGTTTACTAGCCAATGTATGTTGTTGCGTAGCAGCAGCATATGACCACTGCTCCGTTGTAACATCAATCCGCCTTACTTCCGTCGTTTTACCACGTCTTGTAGGGCATTGCGCCGCCATATGGTCATACAACCCACAAAGCCTACACGTACGCCTTTGGCCTGAGTACGTAACATATACTTGCGTACGAAAGTCCTCCATAACAACATACGACGGAATAGGGTGCTTGAGGGACATTTTCAAGGAGAAAGACCCCTCCGGCATATCAACTAGAGGACCATCACGCCACCGTCCCAAAGTTGCCATATGAACCGTGCCCCTACGGTGCAAAAACATTCCTCAAAAACATTTTCGTATGCCTCAAAAGGAACGTTTCGTACTTTGGTCCAGGTATAAAATCGGGAGACGTCGTGTAGTCGAACCCGTGACACCCGGATTAACGGTCTTGATCACATCCTGATACCTGGGCAACCATTTTTTTCGTAACTACTATTTTGTCTGAATTTGACAAAAAAGCCTCGAATTGCCGTTCAAAGAGGCACCATAAATATCTTCATTTTTTTATACCCTTTATCTCGGGTTGGGCAGACAAGAAATTCTGATTGTTGAGGGGCCCTGTCACAAATTTGAAGGCAGCCCGGGCTGCTCGCCTACGTGCACCTTCCCCCAATTGTTAGTGCAGGGGAAAAACTCCCAAAAAAAACCCAAACCCCAGTCGGGAAAAGCTACTGCGGAGCCTGCCCCGCACGGCCCGAAAGCGATGCGAACAATTAAAAATTCAAATTCAAAGTTTTATTCCTATAAGGATTACAATGCTGGGGTTTTACAAAATTTTGGTTTTTTGGGTTTTGGTTTACTTGTATTTAAAATAATGATTACAGAGTTTTCCATTAAAAACCCCTAGCAGGGTTGGGCATTTGGGGGCATCCCTTTTGGTGATAGTTTCGCACTGCTCCCCCCCCCAAACCTTGGGCGTACAGATCAGGGGGGGTCACGTGCATGCCCTTACCAACACTTAGTACAGCATTTAAACCAAAATGAGGGAGGGGGGGGGGGAGGGGGAGGATTTTAACCATGGGAACACCAAAATTAAACCCTTTTAAAACCGGTACACGATGTTTGGGTACTTGCTATACTTTTTTAACAAAACTTATGGGTGGCCACACAACATAGATAATAAAAAGCCTTAAATAATACAAGGGGGGTTCATTTCCAATTTAGCTTTTTAAAAGGGAACGACCGCAATTTTAATTTTAAAGAAAAGGAAAAATAGTAGAGGGCGAAAACACAATTTCCATATACAATTGTCTTTTTGGGTTTGCCCTTTTTTGAAACCCATTACCACCATTCACAGGGCCACACGGGTTTTTGGGAAAAAGGAAAGTCCCCCATACAAGGCCCCCCACAGCAAAAAGGTTTTTTAAAAAAGCAGTCCACAAGGTTCTTTCCCACTCTCTTCATTGGGGTTCAAAAACCGTGAAAAAAAAACACGGGCCCTTTACTTTTAAAACATCTTGGCAGTTTTTGTGGGGATTAAAATTTTTGCTGCATCGTATCAAGAATAATAACACGAAATTTTGGGAAAAAAAATAAGGAATTTAAACACATGGGAAGCTTTCAAAATCAAAATTTTTTTAAAGCATGAAAATGCATTTTTAATTTAAATAAAAACATAAAAAAGTGGGGCTTTTAAAATGGACAAATTAAAAAAAAAATTTTGTTTTCACCAGGGTGGGGTGGGTTAGGGATTTCATCTCTTCTGGCTCAAACTATTTTTTCTAGCCTCCCCGGGGCCGGGGGTATTTACGGGCACAAAATTTCTTTTTGTGTCCCCCCCCCAGAAATTTAAACATTTTTTTTTATATTTTTGATTTTTTAAAATTTTCCCGTTGTAATATTTGGGCCAGTGCTTGAGGGGTGTTGCTATATTTGAAGATTTTTTAAGTTCCCTCTGGGAAATGCGTGTTTGGGCTTCACAAATTCAATTCCCTCCCCAAATGATGAATTTAATTCCTTTTTTCCCCCCTTTTTTTTTTTAATTTTTTTAAAAATTTTAACTGGGAGTATAGAACTTTTTTCACACTTTGTAAAGTATTTGCAAACCCCGACTGATCGAACCTTTGTGACTTTTTAAACTTTTTTTCTTTAGAAAAATTTTTACTTTGAAACTCCCTTTTTTCCCATAATCTTAGTGTTTCCCCTTTGTAGGTTTAGCGGTTCTTTTTGGGATTTTTTTAATTTCATACTCTTAATGAAAAGGGCCAACAGTATTTTTGGGAGGCCTAAATTTTGTTGAAATTTCGTTTTTAAATTTTTCCCACTTTTCTGAATAAACCTTAAAACACTTAGCTACATTTTCCCTTTTTAAGTAACTGATCCCGTAAGAAATTGTTTCTCTAAAGGGGTTTATTAAAGTCTGTTATTTCCCAAAAAACTTTCTTGTCCCCTTAATGTACCAACAACATTCACCTTAAATATAAAACGAATACAAAAACTCGAAATAGATTTATGTCTTAGAAAAGTTTTTTCCATGAATGACCCTTTTTTTTTAATCCACCCCTTTTTACTTTGTTTTAATTCATTGTTTTCATAAATGATCTGTTTTTAACCCCCTCCTTTTCCCTTTGTTTTAAATCTTTTTGTATCATAAATGATCTGTTTTACCCCCACTCCGTTACTTTGTTTTCATTCATTTTTTCCCAATGAATGTTGTTGTTACCTCCTCTCCTTTTACTTTTTTTTTTTCTTGAAATCATAAAATGATTGTTGTTCCCCCTCCATTTCCTTTATTTTGTTTAAACCCATTTATCAGGGAAGGGATTGTTTTTTACCTCCATCCTGTTATTTTTGTTTTAAATTCATTGAAATCGGGAATGATCTGTTGTTACCCCCAAACCCCCTGTTACTTTGATTCATTAAATTTTTTCCCTGAATGATTGTTGTTACCCCCAAACCCCTGTTATTTAATTCAATCATTTATCATGAATGATCTGTTTTTTACCTCCTCCCCTTTTTACTTTGATTCAATAAATTGTATCATGAATGATCTTTTGGGTTACCTCCACCCCTGTTATTTTTTTTTGATTAATCATTGTTTCATGAATGATTTTGTTCCCCCTCCATTTCCTGTTACTTTAAATTTCAATCATTGTATCATGAATGATCTTTTTTGTTCCCTTTCCTCTCTTTTTACTTTGATTCAATCATTGTATCAGAATGATCTTTTGTTACCTCCACCCCTTTTACTTTGTTTAAATCATTGTTCTGAAGGGATTTTGTTGTTCCCTCCACCCCTGTTATTTTTGATTCATTCATTGTATAAATAAAAATGACCCTTTTTGTTCCCTTTCCCTCCCCTGTTATTTTTGATTCTTCATTGTTTCATGAAGATCTGTTGTTCCCTCCACTCCTGTTTACTTTGTTTTCAATCATTGTACATGAATGATCTGTTTTTCCCTTTCCACTCCGTTACTTTGATTCATTCATTTTTATCATGAAGGATCTGTTTTTACCTCCACTCCTTTTTATTTTGTTTTTTTTCCCATTGTATCTTAATGATCTTTTGGTCCCTCCACCCCTGTTACTTTAAATTTAAAATCTTGTATTTGAAGGGATCTTTTTGTTCCCCCTCCTTCCTGTTACTTTGTTTAAATTCTTTGTATAAATAAATTGACCCTGTTGTTACCTCCACTCCTTTTAAACCTTTGATTAAACCCATTGTTTCAAAAATTGATTGTTGTTCCCTCCTCTCCTGTTATTTTGATTAAAATTCTTTTTTATCTGAATGATCTGTTGTTCCCTTTCCACTCCTGTTTTTTTTGATTCTTTTTTGGGAACTTGAATGACTGTTGTTCCCCCTCCTCCTGTTTGTTTCCCTTTCTTTGTTTTCAGGGAATGAGTGTGAGGGCCCTTTTTTCTCTCTCCCAGGCCGGGGTGTCCAGGGGTCCCCCCTTGTCCCCTTCAGGCCCCCCCCCCTTTCCCCCACTTCCCCAGGGTTCCCTTTCGAGGGGGCCGGTGAGTGTCCTTTTTTTCGCCTTTTCCCAGGTCCGCGTGTCCATGTCCGCCTGTTTTTTCCCCCTCGGGCTTTCCCCCTTCCCCCCTTTTCCCCTTGGGTCTGCCTCGACGGCCGGTGGGGTTCCCCTTTTTGGCTTTCCCGGGCCCGCGTGTCCAGGAGTCCCCCTGAGTCCCCTCAGGCTTTCCTTTTTTCCCCCCATTCCCCCGGGGTTTTCCTCGAGGGCCCCCGGTGAGGGGCCCTTTTTGTTTTTCCCCAGGTCCGCGTGTCCAGGAGTCCGCCTGGGGTCCCCTCGGGGCATCCTCCCTTCCCCACTGGGGCAAAGGGCCCAGGGGGCCCCCCCTTCCCCCATTTCCCCCCCCACACCCCAACCTTGCACTCCCCCCCGGGCCGTGGTTCCGGGGTTTCCACCGGGTGTGACCCGGGTGTCCCCTTTCCCCATTTTCCCCCACCCCCCAACCTTGCCCCCCCCCGGGTCCGTGGTTCCGGATTTTCACCGGTGCAAAAGGCCAGGGCCCCCCCCTTCCCCCACTCCCCCCCAAAACCCCCCCAAACCCTTGCCCCCCCCCCCGGGTCCGGGGTTCCGGGAAATTTTCACCTGTCCCGAAGGCCGGTGCTCCCCCTTCCCCACTTCCCCCACCCCCCAACCTTGCACATCCCCCCCCCCGGGCCCGGGTGGTTCCAGGATTCCCTGGGGAAGGCCAGGTGCTCCCCTTCCCCACTTCCCCCACACCCCAACCTTGCCTTTCCCCCCCCGGGTCCGGGGGTTTCCCGGGAAATTCACCTGTGCGAAGGCCAGGTGCTTCCCCTTTTCCCCACCCCCCAAAGGGTTTATCCTCCCCTTTTCCCAGGTCCATGTGTCCAGGAATCCATCCGGGGGCCCCCCGGAGGGTCTCCCCCTTCCCCTTCCCTTTGGATATCTTCCAGTCTCAGCCCTTTTCCCCCGGTTTTCTATCCCGAAGTCGCTCAACCCCCCTCCGTGATCTAGCCAGATGAAACGAGGCCCTTTTTTAAATGGGCTACGGTTTGAGGGGTGGGCCCGGTGGGGGGGGAATTACAGGAGGGAAAACACAAAACTTTCGTCCTGAATTACACGCACCCAAGGGCGTCTAGATCGTTTTCAGCCAGACGCAGCCAAAACCAAACCTCCAGGTTTGCCCCCCAAGGCCCGGCCAAATTAGTGAAAATTTTTGGGGTTCTATTTTTTTTTTAAAAATTCATCAAAAAATTAAATTTAAGTTTCTTTTTGTGCTTAATAAGCAGCTTAAGTGGGGATTTGTGAATGTTTTGTTTTTACTAACGTTTAAAAAAAAAAAGATTTAAAAATTTGTGGGTTTTTTTTTGTTATTTTCTTTTGGGATTTGGGGAAAAACGATCAGGTTTTCAAGCGCCCCCTCCCCATGTTTAAAAAAGTCACTTTATCTGACCTTTTTTGGGGTTTTCCTGGGTTTAAATTTTCATATTTGTTTGTATGTAATAGATTTTTGTAAGTGTTTTTTTTCATGTACTTTAAACCCAAAATAAACTTTCTTTACTTATCATACACTTGTTTTTTTCATCATTTGGGGCCCCCTTTCCCTAAACGAAGCTTTGGTTCACCCTCTTCATACCTCGTAAAACTGCGCCCAAAATTTTAAAACCCCCACACACAACACACACACACACAACATACACAACACACACACACACCACACCCCACGTACTCTTTTACAACAGGCCTAGTTTTCTAAAAACGACATGTGTTGGACAAAATGGTAACTAAACACACACACACACCAAAAACACACCACACAAACAAAACACACACCCCCACCACACCACACACACAAAACCAAAAGTATACAAAAACACTCACTGCCTCTTACTTAAAAATGTAAAGTAATTTAAACCAAAAACACCACACACACCCCACCCCAAAAACAAACACACCACCACACAAGTTTTACACAAATTTTTTACCCGTCCCCTTTATGCACTCTTTCTCACGGTTGTTAAAATTAGTTTGTTTTTTTAAAAAAAAAAATCGAAAACCCTTTGGAAAATAGATAAAAAAAATCGTCTACCTAAATGTTGGGTAAAAACAAAAACTTTATTTTAATTCAATATTGTGATGAAGAAAGTTGGTTTTTTGGTATTTTTTAAAAAATCCTTATGAAAGGTGTGGAAAAGTTAAAGTTTTTGGGCACCTTTTTGGGTCAGGTAAAGTTACTAGTTTGGGACACTTGTGGGTCCCGGTTTAAAATTACTAAATTTGAAAACACTTTTTGGGGCAGGTAAAGTTGCTTGTTTGAGACACTTTTGGGTCAGGTAAAAATTGCTAGTTTGAGATACGTGGGGTTTAGGTAAAGTTAAGTTTGAGACACTTTTTGGGACAGGGAAAAGGGTTTCTAGTTTGAGGACTTTTTGGGTCGGGAAAGTTACTAGTTGAGACACTTTGGGGGGGCAGGTTAAAAATTTTCTATTTTTAGACACTTGTGGGTCAGGTTTTAAAATTATGTTTGAGACACTTTTTGGGGCAGGGAAAATTACTATTTGAGACACTTTTGGCTCAGGGAAAAAAGACAATTTTTATAGTTTTAATTTTCAAAAATTAAAATTTTTGGGGGAAAAAAAAATTTTAAAAACAATTTTTTTAAAAAATTTGTCTTTTTTCTCATATTTTTCCCCTTCCCCCACACACACACAAAACCAACACACCACACACAAAACACACAAAACACAACACACACACAACCCCACACACACAGAGAGAGAAGGGGCACAGACACAAAAGGTCACAATTGGGAAATTGAAGAATCAATGAATTTAAAGGGGGTGTTAGGAAGTATTTTTTCAGGGCATAGAGTAGTCAGGGCCCTGGAAAAAAGCCCAAAAGTGGACGTAGTGGAGGCGGGAACCATACATAGTTTTTTTAAAGGGAGGTTTTTGATAGAGTCTGGGGCAGGGGGAGAGAGGAAACCCAGTTGCAATCGCGAAGAGGCGTTGGGCCCGGAGCTGTGACTCGAACCCCTGCAACCACAAATAGGTTTTGGGAACACAAGCCAGTCCCCAGCCAGGAGCTGGACTCAAACCCCCGCAACCACAAATAGGTGGAAAACCACAAAAAACCACACACACACACACACAACACACACCACACACAGTGAAGAGGCGGGGGCCAAAGGGGCTTTGGGCTCGACCCCCGCAACCCCAACTAGGTGAGTACAACAGGTGGGGTACACACAACCTACCACACACCACACCAAAACCCCACACACACAACACCCCACACACACACCACAACACCCCCAAAACCCCAAAACACACACACACCCACACACACACAACACACCCAACACACACACACACACACCCCCCCACACACACACACACAACACACACCTAAAACACACAAAAACACACACACCACAACCTACACACACCCCACACACCACACAAAACACCTACAAAACAACCCCACAACACCAACACAACCCACCACACAAAACACCACAAAACCACACACACAACACCCCACACACACACACACACCCACTCACACACACACACACCAACACACCACACACACAAAACACACCCCCAAAAACACACACACCCCACACACCACACACACACACACACACACACCAAAACACACACCAAAACACCCCACCACACACAACACCACACAACCCCAAAACACTCACCACACACCCCACCAACACACACCACACACCCCACACAAAAAAAAACACACCACACACACACCCCAAAACACACACCTACACCACACACACCACACACACACACCAAAAACACACACACACACCACCACACACACACCTAACAAAAACACCAAAAACACACACACCACACCCCCACACCACACACACACAACATCACACACCCCCACACAAACCCACACACCCACACACACCACAACAACACCCCCAAACACTTTTCACACACACACCCCAACCCCACCACACACAACCAAAACCCCACCAAACACAACACACCACACAACACACCCTACACACACCACTACACACAATACACCACACCCCCACCCCACACCCTTTCACACACACCTACACACCAACACACACACACACCACCCACACACACACAAAACACCAACACACACACACCTACCACACACACCACACCACACACACACACACACCAATTAAAAAACCCAAAACCCCACCACCCCCACACCCACACAAAAAACACACAAAACACATCTACACAAAACACCTACACCCACACACCCACAACATCTCCCCACACCACCCAACCCCCACACAAAACACACCCACACTATAAACTTTTAAAAAAAAAACAAAAATTTACCCACACCCCCAAAAACCCCCGCAAAATAAAAGGGTTTTGGGAATTTTTAAAATTAAACAAAATTAAAAAGTTGGTTTTTAATTTTTGGGGAAGTTTTAAATGTTAAGTTGTTTATTTGAATGGGTTTTTGGATTTTAGAATGGTTTTTTTAAAAATTTAAAATTTTAAAGTTTGGGGTTTTAATGTTGTTTAGATGTTTTTAAAAAAAAAAGTATTAAACCCAAATTTTTTTTCCAACTTTGGGATTTTTCGTTTTAAAATTTTTTCTTAAAAATTTTTAACTAAAATTTTTAATTTTAAATTGGGGAACTGAAAATTATTGTTCCCCAATATTTTAAAAATTTTTTTCTCCATGGAAAAACTTTTTTCTTATTTTTTTTTCATTGAAAAATTTTCTAAAAGTTGTATTGTTTTTTAAAAAAATTGGTTCCCAATACCAAAAAAGTAAAATTTTACTGAAAAACTTATTAACTACCGTAAAAAATTTTAAGGCTTAATTTTTTTACCAAATTTTCGGCCCCCCCTTATTTTTATTTAACCCTACTCGATTTTTTTGAAATATCTTATTTTCCCCCAAAAAGGTGGAATTTTGGGGAAAGGTAAAAATTCTTTAGGGAACCCTTTTTAAAAATTAAAAACGAGGTGTCCCAAAAATTTCCCCCCCTTTTTATAAACTCCATTATTTCTTTTTTTTTTTTTTTTTTTTTTTTTTTCCCCCAAAGGGAAAAATTGTTGGGAAAATTTCAATTAAATAACAGAACCCAAAACAAAATTTTTGTTTAAAAAAAAAAAACCCGGAAAAAAGGGGGTTTTTTTTTTTTTTTTTTTTAGCGGGTGGATGAATTGTGGGCTTTTGGGGGTTAATTAAAAAAAAGAAAGGGAAAAATTTTTAGTTAAAAAAAAAAGAAAGGGGGGTGAAAAGTGGGGGGGGCTGGTGAGAGTGGTGTGGAGCTGGTGAGAGTGAAGTGTGGAGCTGGTGAGAGTGAAAATTTGGAAATGGTGAGAGTGAAAGTTTGGACCGGTGAAGTGGGAAAGGGAGTGGGGATAATTTGGAGCTTAGGTTTTTTTACTTTTAGAAAGGGGGCTGGGAGGTTTGGGGTGGATTGGGGGAATGAATTTGGGCCCGGTTTTAATAGAACACCGGGGGAAAACACCCCCAAATTTGGTTCAGTTTTTCAAATTTTAAAATTTTTAAGGTTTTTTCCCTTTTTTAAAGGGAATTGTTTTTAAAAATTTCTTGTTCTTTTTCTTTTGGTTTTTTGTTTTCCTAAAATAAAAGGGAAAAATAAACTTTGGAATTAAAATAATTTCAATTTTAAAACCTTTTAATTTTTTTCCTTTTTAATTTCACATGGGAATTGGAAAAATTTGTTTGGTTTAAACATTCTTAGGGAAAAAAGGAAAGTGGGCTCTATTTTTTGATAAAAGGGTTAAAACCTGTGGACTTTAAAATAAAACTATGGACCTAAATTTAAAACTTTGGCCTAAAAAACACTATGGACCTTAAAAAAACACTTTTGGCCTAAAAAACACTATGGGAAATTAAAATAACACTTATAAATTAAACCCTTTTGGATTTTTTAAAAACCCTTTGGAAACCCAAATACACTATGGGCTTTTGATAACTTTTGGCCAAAAAAACATTGGACCTTTTAAAGGATAACACATGGACCTTGATATTTTGGAAAATAAGATAAAAACTATGGCCTTTGATAACACTAGGACCAAAAAAACATTTTTACGGAGTAACACTAGGAAGGTAACCTTTGGAAACCTTTATAAGTTAAAACCTAAGATAACCCCTTTTTTGGCCTTAGGTAACCTATCCCAAAACCCTTGGCCTTTTCTTTAATAAATAACCCCAGGACCAAACACCAACCCAAAAACACACCCAAAAACACAAACCAACAACAAACAACAACCACAAATTTTAACCAAACCCAAAACAAACCAAAACCACCAACCACAACCCATTCCACCCTTTTTTTTTCCCCGCCACCACACACAGACAAAAAACACACCCCCCCCCACACAACACACACCACAACCCCACACAAAACACACACACAAACCCACCCCCACAGACCCCAAAACCCAAAACCAAAAACCAAAACACACACACACACACCACACCCACCCACACAAACACACACAACCAAAAAACCACACCAGAAACACACACAAGGGGACAAATCATGGACAAACAAAAAACAAGAAAATGGGAAAAAGAAAAACAGGGAAAACCCAGAAAACACCCCACAAAACCCCCAACCAAACCAAAGAAAAAGAAAGAGCACGGGGACAGGAAGGGTCAGGGGGACATGGAAAAAGCTACAAGTAAGTGGGGGAAAAAGGAAAGGTACCCTAATAGGTTTTCCCAAAAGGGGACAACCCGGGCAAGGGAAGGAAGGGAAACCCAAACGATCATAAAAGGGCGGGGAAAAAGTTTCTTTAGCCCCCAAAGGTTTTTTCCCAACAATAAACCCTAACAAAATGGGAAACCCCAAACCCCAAAAAAATTTTTTAAAAAAAAACAAACTCCAAGCAAAAAACCCAACAAAAAACCAACTTTCCCCACCCCAACCACAATTTTAAAACACCCACCACACACACAACTCCGCCAACCCCACACACACACACACACACACACACACACACACACCCCCAGACCAACACCAAAAACACACACCCCAAACACCCCACACACACACACAAAAAACACACACACACACCAAGAGAATTTAAAAATTTTTGATTAAAGCAAATTTTAAATTTTTTTTCAAAAAATTTGAATGGGGAAAATTTCTTATTTTTTAAAAGACATTTTTTGTAAAGTTTTAAATAAGTAATTTAAATTTTAAAAAATTTTTTAGAAATTCCTTTAAATTTTTACATCACTAACCTTTTCTCAGACTTCCCACATTTTTTAAAATCACTAAAAAACTCGACTTTTTCCTTTTTACATCACTAACCAAAGGGCTCAGACTTCCCACTTCTTACTTTACTAACAATTTTTCTCAGACCCTTCCCCCCATTCTTAAATTACTAACAATGTCCAGACTTTCCCCCAAAATTTTTAAAAATCACTAAAAAAATGTATCAGACTTCCCAAAATTTCCCCACATCCCCTAACAATGGCTCGACTTTTTTTAAAATTTTTTACATCCTAAAAATGTCTCGACTTCCCCCATTTTTTTACATCCACTAACAATGTTTCCCGGGCTTCCCACATTTTTTACATTTACTAAAATGGGTTTCCCGAACTTCCCACTTTTTTACATCCCTAACAAAGGTCCCTTCCCTCTTCTCTCCTCAATTCCCCCAATCTTACATCACTAACAATGCTTACTTCCACACAAAATTCTAACTACATCTAACCAAACGTCTGAGACTTCCCACATTCTTACATCACTAACAATGTCTCAGATTTCCCACATTCTTACATCACTAACAATGTCTCACTTCCCACATTCTTACATCACTAACAATGTCTCACTTCCCATATTCTTACGTCACAAACAATGTCTCACTTTCCCCCATTTCTTTCTTTGCTAACAATGCCTCATTTCCCACATTCTTACATCACTAACAATGTCTCACTTTCCTCATTCTTACATCACTAACAATGTCTCACTTCCCACATTCTTACATCACTAACAATATCTTAGACTTCCCACATCATGTCGTCACTAACAATGTCTCAGACTTCCCACATTCTTACATGTCTAACAATGTCTCAAACTTCCCACATTCTTACATCACTAACAATGTCTCAGACTTCCCACATTCTTACATCACTAACAATGTCTCAGACTTCCCACATTCTTTCATCACTAACAATGTCTCTCTTCCCACATTCTTACATCACTAACAATGTCTCAGGCTTCCCACATT
The DNA here is from genome assembly GCF_026875155.1 of Cherax quadricarinatus. Lineage (NCBI taxonomy): Eukaryota > Metazoa > Arthropoda > Malacostraca > Decapoda > Parastacidae > Cherax > Cherax quadricarinatus. The sequence continues at coordinate 43,141,802 of NC_069437.1, read as the reverse complement.
CTTACATGTCTAACACTGTCTCACTTCCCTCATTCTTACATCACTAACAATGTCTCAATGAGGTTTTGTGTGTGTGTACAGAGTTTTAACAAAGTATGTTAATAAAGCTGTGACATCTGGTCTACGTGATGGCTTACTTTGTATATATTGTGTTTTGACCAAAGTTCAGTGGCATCACACGTCTTTAAGACCACAGGTGACATCACACATCTTTAAGACCACAGGTGACATCACACGTCTTTAAGACCACCTTTATAAGGGATAAACGTTCTTTGAGCAGCATGTATTGTGTTCAGAAAACTGTCATATTGATAGCTCTCTCCGTTACCCCAGTCAACAGATGATAAGTGTTCTCAAACCCCATCGAATCTGCTAAGCGAAAATCGGGGAAAATTACTGATTTTGGGTTTGTAAAATTGTTTGTTTGGGAGTTTGAAAAAGGCCCTCCCCTTTTTTGGGGCCCAAAAGGGCCCCTGCTGCAGTGTTCCCCCTTTCTTATGTTCTTTGTTAATGTGACACCCACTCTTTAAGACCCAGGGAAAATCCACGTCTTTAAGATCAAGGTGCTCCCTTTTTAAAGAAAAAGGGTGACATCACAACTTGTCTAAGCATTTTTTTTGGGGTAAATCTTTCCCCCGCCTTTCTTGCATATTACTTCTTTAAATTTTTTTAACCTCTTTTTCTTCTAAAAGTTATGATAAAAATCATGACTATTCCATACTTTATTTAACTGCCTCACAACTTCAATTTTAAATACATTCAAAATTTCCCGTTTTAACCCTTTTTGTGGCTTCTTTACTTTTTTAGTGACAACTCTGTTGACGCAGAGTTAGTTAGGGTGACAGATCAGCCCGGATGACGGTGGTAAGGCCGACAGCAAATTTCGCCAGGCTGAATCAGGTCAGCCGGCTGACAGCAGGTCAGCCAGGGGTGACACAGAGTCAGCCGGCGACAGCTTACCACGGAACTGTGCTCTTCTTCTTGTAATTATTTAAAGTAGTTCTTAAATTTCTTCTGATGTTTTTTTTCACTTTCATTACACAACCATCACTACAAAAACACACACACAACACCACACACAACACACCACAAAAACAGTGACGGGAAGGATAGATCTGAGGTTTCCCTTTTGCAGATGCGTAAAATTGGAGAAGAATACATCGATCGAAGACCGGCAGAACTCAAAGGGATCTGGACAGGCTGCAGAACTGGTCCGCAATGGCTCCTGGAGTTCAACCCACCAAGTGCAAAGTCATGAGATTGGGGAAAGGGGAAAGAAGGCCGCAGACGGATACAGTTAGGGGGGGAGAGACTACAAACCTCACTCAAGGAAAAAAATTTGGGGTGAGTATAAAACCCCAGGGCCCTCTCCTGAAGCGCACATCAAACCAAATAACTGCTGCAGTTGGGCGCCCAGCAAACCTCAGAAAAAGCAAACCCCACTCTTAAAAAAGGAACGTTCAGGACCTGTAACCCCTAACGTTAGGCCCTTTTTGGGTTGCGGCACCGTTTGGAAACCCCCCCCTAGCCAAGCCGTAAAGAAACTAGGAAAGTGCAAAGTTTGCAAAAAGCTAGTCCCAGAGCTAAGAGGGATGTCCTCGAGGAGAGGTTAAGGGGGAATTTAAACCCCCACGACCTGGAGGCGGAAGATAGGGGGGACATGATAACGACTACAAATACTGAGAGGAATTGACAAGGGGACAAAAAAAGGTGTTCCAGAGTTTTGGGCACAGTAAAAAGGGGACACGTTGGAAGCTAAAGAACAGTTAAAACAGGGTGTTAGGAAGTATTTCTTCAGCCCACGAGTGTCAGTAAGTAAAATAGTTTGGGAAGCGTGTGTGGAGGCAGATCCATACAAGCTTTAAGCGAGGTCGATAAAGCCAGGGCTCAGGGAGAGTGCCCCTAGTAGCGATCGTGAAGAGGCGGGGCCGGACTCGGACTCGCCCCCCGCAACCTCAACTGGTGAGTCAACAGGTGGTACACAAAACACATATACATATTATTATATAAAATAAATATATATATTTTTAATAAATATTTATATAATATATTATTATATAACTCTTCCACTTTTCCACACCATTTTTTTAAATTAATAAATACTATAAAAATTGTGTAAGAAAATTAAAAAAAATTCTTTTCATTAATTAAAAAATTTTGATGAAAATTTTGGAAAAAGAAGTTAATGTGGAAGTGACTAACTTGGAGATTGTAGTTAAAACAAAGAAATATTTTTAAATCATCTCAATAAACTTTAGTTTAATTAGAAAAATTTATTAAATTTTTTCCCTCAGTTTTCAATACACTTCTCTAAAAACGTATTAATAAAAAAAAAAATATTCAAACCCCAGTAGATGGAGAAAAATCGCTTTTATAAAAAAAACTGTTTAAATTTGGTGATTCGATCACTGATAATAAAATTTTGTTGGTGGGTGCCCCAAACCTGGCCAGTACGGGCGTGTGTTGCCACAACTGGCCATACGACTGGTGTTGCCCCAACCTGGCCAGTCAGTGTGTTGCCACAACTGGCCAGTCGACTGTGTGTTGCCACAACCCGGCCCTACGACTGTGTGCTACCACAACCTGGCCAGTACGGAATGTGGTTGCCACACCCCCTGGCATTTCATTGGGGGGGCACAGTGGATTCGGGACACAGGGAAAACTAAGGAAAGCCCCAAAAAAAACCGGGAAAAGGGGGGAAGTGGGAAGGGTTTTTTGACATCCTGGGGCCCACGGGGGGAAAAACCGGGGAAACCAAAACCACAACCTAAAACCCCACAACTATCTAGGGCCCTCCCCAAACCCCTAGGGGATCAACCCTAACTATGCCCCACCCCCCCTAGGGACCACACCCGACCAGGGCCATGATCTAGTGCAAATTTCTGAAGTCGGGAATGCCCAATAAGCCTAGAAATTAATTAACTGATAAGGGGAAAGGGGAAAATTGAGGGGTTATGTTAAGCAGCAATAAGTGCCTAAGTTTACGGAAAAAGGGGAAATAGATTACTGCAAATTTTTATAAAAGTTTACGGGGCCTCAGCTCGAATGAAAAAATTTAAATACATAACATTAGAAAACTTCGGTATGAAGAAAGATTGAAAACCCCTTAAGTTAATTAAATTGTAAGGCGAAGAAATGAGGGAAGACATGATCGAAGTGTTAAGTGGAAATGGTTATTAACGGGGGTATTATATGAGGTTTTTAAAAAATATCCTAAAAAGAAAGTTATAGTAAAATTTTGGGTTTTGGGAAATAGTGTACTTGATGATGGAACATTCGTTGAAATTTTTTTTTTTTTACTTTATGGGACTTTTGACCAATCCACTTTTAACCTCACTTTAACTATGACCACGCTCAAGGGACCTCCCCCTAACTCCCCCCTCACCTAGGGCCCCCACACCCCCTAGGGACCCACCCCCCCTTTTGACCACCCCCACCTATGACCACTTTTATGACCACACCTCACTTAAACCAATAACAACTCACAAAAACAACCCTCACCATAAACCCCACACCTGGGATTTCATCTGAGGGGACACAGATGGCCCCTTGTGGAGACAGGGAAAAAAGAAAAAGCCCCAAAAAAAAAACTGGGGAAAGGTTTGAAAACGGGGGGCCCACGGAAAAGACAGCGGGTTTTTTCCCAAATACTGCTGTTTTTTTTCATTTGGGAAAAATTAGCAACTTTTTGCAACAAACGAAAGGGTCTTTTGTAAAAATTTTTTTTTTTTTCTGTTTATTCAAAGTCTCCCAAAAATTATTTTTGATCCCACACTTTCCCTTCCTCTCAAAAATCCAAAATTTTCCATTTTAAACATTTCGGAGGAAACCATCACCCCTCTCTCTAACCCCAAAAAAAATCCCCTTGTTTTTAAAAATTTTGGGATACTGCTGTTTTTTATTCATTTTTATATTTCTTTTCTGAACGTTAACAATTGGAAACCCAAAGGTCTGTCGTCAAATTTTTGACATTTCATTGGGGTAAAATCAAAAGACAAGGGGGACAAACACAAATATTTTTTTTAAAATTTAAAACAATATTTTCCCTTTTTTAATCTAACACTGTGCCCCAGCAATTGAAAAACTGTTTTGTTTCAAAATTATTTTTTAAATTTTTGGGTTTTTGTATGTGACTCTGCCCTTTCCAAACCAAGAAACCTCTGCAAAAAAGTTTTTCAGCAGTTGGTCTTTTAAAAAATTCTGAATAATGGTGATTTGGGAAGGGCCTGCTACGTAGTTTTTGTAGTATCCTTAATTTAAATGAAAAATGTGAAGATAAAAGGAAAAAAACGAGAGAATTTTTTTTTACTGGTATAGAAAAAAAAAAAAAAAACTTTCCCTTTGGGAAATTTTTAAAAATTAATTAGTCTCCCCTTTTCCCCCCATTTTTTTTTTTTTCGGGGCCCTTCACTTCTATCCCCTTCACAAAATTTTTAGAAAAATATTGGGCAAATACAAAAAAAAAACCATCTAGGGCAAAAAATACGAGTAAACCTTTCGACAGAAAGGTTTTTTGGTTTTGGGATGTTCCCAAACCTGGCCATAAAAACTCTGTCTTAATGTCTTCAAAAATTGCTGTTTTTGTATTATTATCTTGTCTCTCTTCCCTTTTTGGGATTGCATTGTTTTTTTGTGGTATTTATGTACTGCGTACTATTCTGATGTATTTTACGTACTTTTCTGGTATTTTTAACAGTATTGTTGTTTTGTATTACTGAAACTTTTACTTTTTTTGTTAAAATTATTTTTTTAAGTACATTTCAAAAAGCCACTTTTTTCCATTGTTTTATATTTTGTTTTTTTCCCACATGGTCAACAAAAAAATGCTTCAAAAAACCGGTTTTAAAAATTTTTAAAAACCAAAATTTCAGAACACGATTATGAATATCGGGTTTTAAAATTTGGGTTTTCAGTGTACATTCCCGTGTCACAACGGGTTTCCCAAAACGGGCTTGCAAACAGTTTTCCCTTTAAACCACCCCCTTACATTTTCTCACTGCCCTTTAAATTAATTTTTTCCAGCATTCGTGGGAAAGATGGTTTATATTTTGGGGTTGAAATTTTAAATAAATTTTCTTACCCAAAACCCCACCAATTTCCCTGTTTGCTTTCGGTTGGGACGGGGACAGCCGTGAAAGGGGTTTCCCTCAAAAACATTAGGAGAGACTGGCCACCTCTTAAATCTTTTTCGGGCCGGGGAAATAAAAAAATTGTTAACTTTCCACCTCTCCATTGAACCAAAAAAAAATTTTTCCCAACCCCCAAATTACACATAAAACCCGGGGGCTCAGAAAAAATTTCCAGTAAAAATTTCCCCTCGGTGAGCAAACCGCTAAGATAATGGAGGGGGTCTTCAATGGTCCTCAGTTTTCAAAGGGGCGGGCTCGAGAACCCATTAAATTTTTAAAGGGGCGAGGGGATTTCTGGGAAAAAAACAGTCAAAATTTTTTGGACATATTTATTGCAGGGTTTATAATCAACAAAATGGACAAACTTAATATTTTTTTTTAAATTAAACAATTTTTGGGAAATTTTTATTAACTTTGTGTCCAGCATTTTTGAACTTTTTTTCCAAAACAAAGTCGGGGAAAAAAGGCAGTTGTGAACTGTACCAGAAACAAAGTCGGGGGACAAAGACAGTTGTAAAATGAAACCGAAAAAAAGTCGGGGAAACAAAGACAGTTGTGAACTGAAACCAGAAACAAAGTCAGGGACAAAGGAAATTTGGTGAACTTTTCCAGAAACAAAGTCAGGGCCCAAAGGCGGGGTTGAAACTGTACCAAAAAACAAAATCGGGAAACCAAAGACGTTGGGGGAAACGGTACCGAAAAAAAGGGACAAGCCCCAGTTGTGAACTGTACCAAAAAACAAGTAAAGGAAAAAGGGCCCCATTTTGGGTAAAGGGGGAACCGAAAAAAAGTCGGGGAAAAAGGGGCAGTTGGGGAACGGACCAGAAAAAAGTCGGGGACAAAGACTTTTTGGTGAACTGTCCCAAAACAAAGTCAGGGAAAAAAGAAAAAGTTGTGAACTGACCAGAAAAAAAAGCCCAGGGACAAAGACGTTGGTAAACTGTACCAGAAAAAAAAGTCAGGGAAAAAGGGCCCCTGCTGGGGTATTTTTGTTTTGTTTTCACTAACTACTTATATTTGTGTCCGTATGTGACTCTGTCCTTTTTCCACCAAAAAAATCTGCTGCAAAAAAAGTTATATTGCCTTTTTTTGTTGCATTTCCGTTTTTCTTATATATATGCAAGTCACTAAACGCCCCAAAGGTAAGCACACAAGTACAAAAAGTACGGACAAAAAACACACCCCAACACACATTTTATTCCTGGCCCTACCTAACTATATATTTTATATAAATATAAAAAAAATATATATAATTTAAAAATATATATAATATATATTTTTAATATATATATATAATATAAATATGTAAAAAAAAAAAAACCCCAGAAACTTTTTTTTTCAATACAAATTATCCAACACATGTCACACCATACCCTTACTCCCCCAACACGGGCTTTTAAAATTATATTTATATTAGGGTTTTATATTTTAATAAAATTTCCCTAAAAAAAGCGGGGATGGAAAAATGCTTTTATATAGTATATTGTAGATACCCTTTAATGAAAAAACGTGAAGAAAAGGAAGAAACAACTGAGAGAACCCTTGTACGGGGATATTGCAAAAAAAAAAACTCTTAGAAACTGTTAAAGGGGTTAACTCCTCCTCACGTTTTAATTGTTAGGGCTTCATTTCTTCCCCTTCATTTTATTTTGGGACAAAAAATATGGCAAACACAAAAAAAAAAAAACTAGGAAAAAAAAAATTAAGATCTTCATACTGGGAGAGTCACTCTCCCCGAAAAAATTTGGATTTTTGGTGTTGATTTTTTAAACCGGCCAGTAGAATTTCTGTCTTAAATGTTTTTTCAGTGCTACTGTTTTTTTGTAATATTCTTTTGTTGCCCTTGTGGGGTACTTGCGTTCAGCTAAAACCATTTTTTTGTATGTATTATCCTTTTCATGTGTTTACAGAAATTAAAAAGTATAAAGCACACAATAAAAGGTTTATAGCGAACACAAGTTCCCCACAAGAGTAGAGCAAGAGAATATTACACTGGGGAAGTAGTTTGAGGACTTTAAAGACGGATTTCTACTGGCCGGTTGTAACTAAAACACCAACAATCCATTTTTGTCGAGAGGGGGGGCCCCTGTCCCATAGGGAAATCTTTTTTTCTTTTCCTTGTTTTTTTTTCTGTTTTGCGAATTTTTTCTGTAAATTATATAAAAGGTTTGGAGAGAATAAAAGCCCATGGTTTACTGTATAGTTTTCGTTTAAACTGTACTTTATTGTTTTATGTTGTTCTATTTTTTATTAATTTTATTTTTCTTGTGTTATTTTTACGGTTCCCCTTTGTTTTAAAATCCACGGGTTTTAGTGTTTTATAAAATTTCCCTTCCCTATTACAGTACCCAAATATTCTCTGTGTTAAAATATTTAAGAAAATTATTTCTTGCGTTTTTGTCGTAGCGTTTTTTTTTTCATTCCCTTTTACTTTTCCCAAATGTTGAAATTTTTTTTACTGTGCTTTTAAAGGGTGGAAAATTTCCCAGTAAAATCTCAAAGTAAAAAAACTCGCCCATCATGGTATCTCAATTTTTTGAAAAAAAAAGATTTCGACAATCAGGGGGGGCAACCTTGCGGGCAAAATTTGTGTTATTTTTTACTGCCCTCCATTACTGCGTATTTTGCGATGAACCCTTGTTTGAAATATTCTTTTTAAGCAACCCTAAAATATATTGGGGACACAGACTCTCTCTCTCCCTCTCTCTCTCTCTCCCCTTCCCCTCTCTCTCTCTTCCTCTTTTCTCTCTCTCTCTTTTCTCCCCTCTCTCTTTTCTCTCACACACACACACCCCCAAAACCACACCACCACCCCGCACCCCGCACACCCCAACACACACACACACACACACACACACACACACACACACACCACACACGCACACGCACGCACACACGCAAAAAAAGGGAGGGGCCCCAGCGAAAGAACGAAAAAAGCATAGCATTGAAATTTAAAGTTTTGACCCAAAAATTTGCTTTTATGGGCCACATTGGGAAAGAAACACACCAGTAAAAGGGACCAGGAAATAAAGTAAAGAAAGGAGGTGGGGAAATTTTCCCCAAGGGAAACCCGATCGAAAAGGTATTGGGGGAAAGCTAACACAAAATTTTTTTTTAAAGAAAGTTTTTACAGTAAATACGGGAAAGGACTCGGAAAAAACATACGGGGGAAAAACCCAACAAGGGTTTATATCAACAAGTTTTGGATGAAATACACAGGGGCCCGAGGAGCAGGTGAAGAAGCGCTAATTTAGCCTTGATCCCTTTCAAAGGGGGTGGGACCGCTCTTTTCTCCGGGGGGTTCCTTAGAAGGGACAGGCCACTGTGTGTGCCACTAACCACAATTTTAAAAATATCCCTTAAAACTGGACAACTACCTGAGGTTAGGAAAAAGGGCCAAATATGGGCCCATTTTTAAGAAAGAAAAAGGAAACGGGGCACAAAAAACTATTTCAGTTTTCACTGCCCTTGTATAGCAGGCAAAGTTCATGGAAAAAGGATTATCGGGAGGAGAGTTTTGAAGCCCCTGGAAGGGAAAACATTTTTTTAAACAACAACCATAAACAGTTCATGGAAGGCCCAAACCTGTTGTAAACAAACCCCCTTCTGGATTTTCCATGACAAAGTAAGAGAAGTAAGCCCCGAGGGGAAGGGGGGGGTTTTGATTACTTTTTTTGGGGCTGCAAGAAGGCCTTCGACACATTTTCCTCACAAGGTTTTAAGTGCAGAAGCTGGAGAATCAGGCACGTATAACAGGGAAGGGTACTGAAATAAAATCAGAGAATACCGGGACAGGGAAAAAACCCAACGAGTCATGGTACGTGATGAAGTACCCACAGGGGGGGCCTGTGACGGGGCGGGGTTTTCCCACGGGGTCATTTTTAGGCCCCCAGTGCATTTTTGATATATGTGAAGGGCATGAGGGAAAGGGTTTGACTCCAAAGGGTGTCCTTTCCCCAGATGATTTTTGAAGTTAAGAGAAGAATTGGGGGAAATTTTAAATCTTGCAGGAGTACAAAGGGGCCCCGGCCCAGACTGGACACGGGTTTCCAAAAAGGGGCCCTTCTCGTTTTTAAGCCAGCCAAATGTAAAGTCTTTGAAGTTTGGGGAAAGGGCAAAGAAGACCGCAGACAGAGTATGGGAAATAGGGGGGGGAAAAAGGGACGGGCAAACCTCACCCCAAGGAGAAAGATTTTGGGGGGGTGGCTATAACACCGTGACCGTCCCCGGGAGGAAACACATCATCCAGAAAAACTCCTGCAGCATATAAAAGGGGCCTATAAAACCCTGGGGAATAGCGCCCCCCGGGTTAAAAAAAAACGCGATTTTTTAAAAAGCTTAGAGATCCCAAATAAAATACGGGAAAGGAGGGGCCCCCCCTTAGAAATTCCAGCCTGTTACTGGGTTTTCGTAACAATTAGTCAGTATCCTTGCCCAATTTCCATTAAAAATTTCAAAAAATTTTAATGGGCCTTCGGATTAAAAAGGGTGGGGGCTACTAACTAGAGAAATTAAAATTTAATAATTTATTAATAACGTCTAGGGGTATAAGATCAAAGTTTTTTAAAAATTAATAAAAATCAAAATAATAATAATCACTTTTTCGTGTACAAAAGTATTGTGCTGAAAGCACAAAATCCCATATTTTTTATTTTTAATTTACCGTCTGGTAAAATTAAATATTTAATAATCCCAATTTTAAAAAAAATTTAAGTTTGTGTGTGTTTTTGGTAAAGTGCTCAAGTAGTTCGCAATGTCTGACGACCCCCGACTAATTTAAAACCCCGGGACGGGACAAAGTCCTCAAAAAAAACCAAAACTTCTTGACCAACTGGAAATCAAACAGCCCTGTTTGAACAATTTAAAGAATCAAAACCCCAAAATAAAATTTAACAAGGACGGACACAATCAGGACAAGGAGTGAATATAACGACACAAAGGGGGACCATCCTTCCCCAGATCCTCCACCAAAGTCAAAAAACTCCCATACAAATGAATCTAAGTTCAGCGTAAGAAAACCCCCGCCCCTGTGACAGTAAAACAGATAACAGTCAAATTAGGACAAAAGCAACAGCTGGGGACCTAATTGCTCAGATTGTCTAACGACACACAACCTCAGTACAACTTAAAAAACCCACTAAGCTATAAAAGGGTTTTTGTGAATAGAGTCCCCCAAAAACCAACAACAATAAAAGGCCCAGAGCGATCTTCCAAAAAGGGGGCCCCAAATTTAGGGAAAATTTTTGGGGACGTTTTTTCTAAAATCGTCCAACCACCAAGGGGATCTAGACCGGGACTAAATTACTTCGGGCCAGGTGGGGATCCCCACCACCCCTCGATCACGTGATAGCCCCCGTGGCCCGGTTGCTCCCTCAGCAACAGAGAACCCGGGCAATTTTAAACGAGAAATTTTGAGCGATAATTACAGTATTTTTAAAAATTTCAAGACGAACTATTTTAGGAGCACATAAATTTTTTATCGCAAAAAAAAGCAATTTAAAATTAAATGAAAAGGAATATACATTATATACATATACGAAAAATTTTAACATCTATACATTGTCCCCCATTAAGGGGGTTTGGGCAACGGTTCCGGTCCCTTAAAAAGGGGAAATCTTGAATACACTGTAAAAACGTTTTACGTCAGTCCCATACTGGAGTAGGGGCAGAAAAACCAGTTTGGAACCCACCCCCGGGTTTAAAGGGCCCCCGTCAAAAATTAGGGGAAATGTAAAAAAGGGTTTTCCAACAAGGCGGGTTTCCGAGCTCGGGGGGTGTCCTACTTTAAAGGTTGGGGGAAATGGGCCCGGGAACGACACGGGGGGGCCCAGAAGGGCAAAGGGGGACATGATAAGGACATAAAAGATACTGCTTGGAAAAGAAAAGGGGTGGACAGGGGAAAAGGATTTTTCCCGGGAGGGGGGGGAAACACAGAAACAAGGGGTCAAATAAAAAGCTGAAGACCCCGACGATTCACGGGGAATGTTGGGAAGTTTTTCTTCAGTCATAGAGTCGTCAGGAAGTGGAGTAGCCTTTTAAGTGACGTGGGTGGGGGGCAGGAACCATACTTAGCTTTAAGACGGGGTTTGAAACAAAAGCCCCAGGAAGCACAGAGAAAAGAGGGGAAGAGAGGGGAAGAGAGGGGCCCCCTGGGTAGCGATCAGTAAAGAGGCGGGGCTGAATCCGCCCACCGAACCCCTTTTTGGGGGACCCACATAGGGAGGTGAACCTGTAGCAAACGGGCAAAGGGGTGGGGCTAGGGGGTTTGAACCCCGCCCCCCCTTGAAAAACCGCACAAAAAAACATACACACGTATTTACAAAACATGCAATAAGATCACAAAAACATCTCCGGAAAATTGAAAATCAAAAAAGCCCTTGAAATTTCACAAATTTTTTTCAGTTGTTTTTCTGGGACACAAACAAAATAACTTGCATTTCATATGCAAAACTTTTTTGAATACTAAACAATATGTTTTCTCATACACAAGGGGGTACCAAAACAAAGTATACCCGCTTAAATCATGACCACATTCATAATTCTATGTCTTCAAAATAATTTAAAAGTTTTTCCCGGGGTTTTAAAAATTAAGCCGATCGAATAGGACGTTTTTGAGGAAAGTTAACAACAACAAAAAATTGGGAAAAGTAACAATTAAAAAACGGGGACCCAACAATGGGGAACAGTAAACCAAAACAACGGTACCAAAAATGGCAACAAAAACTTGGTAGTAGTAGTTATCGTTGTCTTTAAGGTTATGTACATGTCCCCCAGAATCAAGATTCCATGATGTTGCAACATCATGGAATCTTGTTCTGAGGGGGCATTAAAATAACCTTCACGACACCCACAACCCCTACTACAACAAACCCCATCTCTTTGGGAAGGACCTACTTTTCCCCTGGGGAATCCCCCCCTTCCCCCTGACATGCCCTCGTCTGCTACCCCTCCCCTTTCCACCTGAGGGTAAATATATAAAACTTTAGGCGCCTTCTTCTGTTCAGAATCTCCACGACACGGTGCTCCCTTTGACCAACCCTTAGGTTGAGGGATGATTACCCCATCTTTTAAAATAGGTTTTACTATCTTCAAGTTATGCCTGGGAAATTTTTAATTTAAAAGCCACTGGATGGCGAAACGTCCCACAAAAAAAGTACCCAGATGTTGCACATTTTGGGCTTTTAATTTCCCTCTTGTCTGTATTGTATACCCTTTTTGTATAACAACAACATTAACAAAAGCAACGGTGAAAACAACAATGACAACAACGGTTAATAAAAACAGTAAAATATCAAAAGTGTAAAAATTAAAAAACCCTAACCAAATCCCCAACAAGCACAACACTAAAATTAAAAAAACCTTTATAAACAAGACCCGGCTAACCCCCCAAGGGTCGCTTTCTGATTCTTCCCCGGGAAATTCATCCATAGTTTTCAAATTAATTTAGAGGTGCGGTTTTGTGGACCGTCTGTTTTGAGATGAAATACAGACGAGGGTTTTTTCATCTGTCCGAAAGGATTTCAGAGTCCCCCAGTGTACACGAGGGATTGGGGATCCCCCGAAAATGTGCGAGCCCCGAGGGGGGAAAAGAAGATTTTTTCCCTCCCCTTTTTTAGGTTTCTAGGGTTTTTTTTTTTTTGGTGCGATCTCTTACCGGGCGGGGAAGGGGGCGTGGTATGCTGTGTGTTTTTGGTGGGTTTTTTCTCTGTGTTCTGTGTTGTTGTGTATTTTGGGGTTTTCTGTTGTGGTTTAAATTTGGGGTTTGGTGGTGGGGTTGTGTGTTGTGGTGTCTTGTGGTGTTTTTGTATGGTGTGTTTTTAGGGGGAAAATTGCGGTGAAGTGTTGTGTTGTGGGATGTGCTTAGTGTGTTTTTGGTGTGTAAGTGATTTTTGTGTAGTGTGTTGTGGGTGTAATTTTGTTGGGTTTGTGTATTGGGGTTTTTTGGTTTGTAGGTATTTTTAGGCTGTGATGTGTTTGTATTGCGGGATAGTGGTTTGGGTGTTTGGGCTACCCCAGTCCCCAACTGCCTAAAATATCCATGCTATAAATTTTTTTTCCACTGGGTTTTTATGTTTTTTTCCAACAATAACATATTCCCTTTTAAAAAACAAAATTTTTCAAAAACCCCCCCAAGCAATTGGGCCATTTTTCAAATTTTACCCGAAATGCTGGGTATCTTTTTTCATCTGGCCCGCATGGCGGAAAAACCCGAATTATTGGTTTTTAAAATCCAAAATTTTTTATTTAAAATTTGGAACAGTGACTTTTTCCTGGTGTTCAGGGAAAAACGTGGGTTATAGTTGGGGGAAAAAAGTTTTCAAAAAAGCAAAGAAACTTTTTTACGATATAAAAGGAAAAATTCCCAAATAATTCCCCACGTTCCATAATTTGGGAAATTTTTTTGTCTGAAAAATACCAGCAAAACCCCTCCATGGGGGAATTCCATCAAAACGTTTTTACCGAGAACTTTTTTTGGGGCAAAACTCACACCAAATGTCCCCGGAGTGGGTTTTCATCAAAAACGTAGATTTTTAGTCAGCGATGGTTCTCGTTTAAAAAAAGGGCCAAAATTTAAAAAACTGATTTTTCCCCAAGAATTTTGTCAAAAAAAATATAATTTTATACTTACAAATTTTAAAAAAAAAAATTAAAAAATGTATGCATGAAATATTTTCAGGCAGAGACATAGATACACCCAAATTTGAACAGTTTCTTTGGGAGAAAAAAATACAGATACTGCCCAGTCGAGGTAAAAATGTCTTTCCCCCAGCTCGTGTACCACACATTTAAATTTCCCCCCAATTTCTTTTTCCCCCCCCCTTTCCCCTTATTTAATTCGTTTTTTTGCGCTTAATTGAGATTTATTTGGAACAATCTTTGGTTTTAAAGTTAAATAACGAATATATTATTCCCCGGTATTTTTTTGCGATCGTTTTTGAAAAGGAAATGTAAACACGGGAGAAAAAAAGTAAAAGATATCAGAAAAATGTTTCCGGGCAAAGGGCAAAGGTCACCACCCGCCCCCATTTCACTACTAAGGAAAAATTGGCTTCTGTTATTTTCGTTTTTGTTTGGTTTTTTTTAATTTTTTTCCTCCTCTCCTCTCAGCCTGTCTTTTGATTTTCTTCCTATTATCGTAGCATAATAATGGGTTTAGTAATTACCGATATTTTTTTTGAGGGTTCCCCCCTCAAAAAATACAAATTTGGAAAAGAGGGTGGAGCTTTCATGCTCCCATGGGTTTGCGCCCTTTAAAGTGGGAAAATTATAAAAACTGTGTGTTACTACTTACATAAATTGGGTTTCAATTTTTTGTCTGGAACAGCTGAAATTTTAAAATTAACCCTTTAAAAAATTTTAATAAATTGATAAGGAAAAAATATAATTTTGTGTAGTAGGATAATTTTAAAGTAGTTTAAATGTAGCGAAGGAAAGGTTCATGGGGTTTTTATTAAGTTAATACATAAAATGAATTAAAATTTACCAAAATTTTGTCGTGATTTAAAAAAAATTTTAGAGGCTAATGTTTTTTTTTATTTATTTTTTTTTAGTGTTTTTTTTTTTTTTAAAAACAATTTAAAATTGGTCTTGGGTTTTGATGACCAAAAAATTAAAAAAAAGTGTTTTGTGGGGGTACATTTCCTTAAGGAATTAAGTTTTTTAGACTCAATAATGAATGGCTGAGTAAAATTATCTCTGAAACAGCCCAACATGTAATATTCGTCTCTTTTTTTATTATGCAGTGATTTTTACGAATTTTAAGAATTTCAAAAAAAAAAAGGACCAATCTATCAAAATAGCTTTTTAAAATTTTGTTTGCAGATAAATTTAGAGAGAATGTTAGGGAAAAATCTTATGAGCATGAAAAAAAATCTTGGTGAAATGCAAAGTAATTTCCCCGCTCTTTTCACCGTGTGCTGATGTGGGGGACGATCTTGCGCGCATTTTGACATAAAAAAAGATCCGAAGTGAATTATCACAAGTTTTTAACAACCCTTGATAACTTGAGAGAATCTAAAAAATACTAGGGCGTTCCCTTTCCACAGGGAAAAAAAAAAACATATTGTTTTCAGCCCCAAACGATTACAGTTTTGGTTCGAAAATATAATAAAAAAACACAAAAGGTAAGCGTATTTTTTACTTTTCCGTTATGGTAGCCTAAAACAACAGTAAAATCGTTATTTTCCCGTTTGTAACATAAACCCCACGTAAAAACATAGACATAAAATAACACAAACACAAATTTTTTTTATCGACAGGGGGGCCCCCTCCCCACCAAGGCAAAGGGTGACCCCAAAAAAAAAGGAAATCCCAAAAAAAAAAAATATTTTTTTACCATTCAACACTTTCAAATCATACATAATCACTGTCTTTGCAGAGACGCTCACATACGACAGTTTGAAGGGCCCCCTCCAAATTGCCAATATCTCAAAAACCCCCCGTAAAAATTTCAAGGAAATTTTTCCCTTTTCCCTTTCCAGGGCTCAAGTCCGGCTAAAAGGGGTTTTTCCGAATGCCTTCACAAATATTACCCCCTCCAAAATCCAACAGCTTTGTCAGGTCCCAAAAAAACCCTTTGTCTCCATTCACTCCTTTTCCCCAAAAACGCTCACATTGCTTTCTGAAAGTCCAAACGCCTCCCCTCACAAAATCTCCCTTTTTTCCTTTTCCCCCCCAACCCCTTCGGGGGACGACCCCCACCCCCCCCTTCCTTCCCCTTTCAGGGCTTATTTCGCCCCTCCCTGTCATTCTACTTTGGCCCATTCTCTCTTTAAAAAACCAAACCTTCAACAAAACCCCTTTTTCCCGGGCCCCTGACTAAAAACTTTTCGTAAAATCCCACCTCCTAAAAATTTTTACACTCAAATTCTCTGCATAATATTTTTCCCCCCAACAAATTGCATTGCCCTTAGACAAAACATCTCCCTGCCTCCACCCCCTCTTCGGCCCGCATTTGGGAACCCAAAAATTCACAAAAGAAATGTTAGTTAAACCCCTAAAACTTTGTTTCATTCCCCTTTTTGTTCCCCCCATGAAAAAGTTTTTTTTTTCTCCAAAGATGCCTCAAAGCACCACTCACCTTTTTTCCTTTATAATTTCATGGTTAACCTCATTTCCCTTTTAAAACCCTCCGCTTTGAAAAATCAACTCACAAAAAAAAAGAAAAAAATTTTCTTTTTCAAATACTCCCCCCTCTCCAAAGTAATTTTCCATTTTTTTTTTTCTAAAATGTTTGATTTCCCTCATCACCTTTTTCTTTTCTATGTTCACTTTCAACTTTCTATCTTTTCATACCCCCCCAAACACATTTCCCCTTTCCTTTTCAAACCCTTTTCTTTTGGGAAACTCCCCTGATAACGTATCCCTCAAAAAAAACTGTGTCACCTTCCCCTTTAGTATTTTTATTCCCCCATAATTTAATCCCAACCCCCTCCTTCCCCCAACACCCTAGCATTTACTTCTTTTTCAAAAACCCCATCTTAAAATTTTATTAATAAACCCTGAGACCCTTACACATCCCTAAGAACCCACTTTTTTTCCCGGGAAAAAAAATTTGTCCCCCCTCTCTCTTACACACCCTTTAAACTGAGCCTCATTATTTCCCCATAAAAACCCTTTTTCCCGCATTTAGTAATTACTACCTATTCCACACCCCTTGCAACATCTGCCCCATTGGGTCCTCTATCTCATACCCCATGCCTTTTCCCAAATCCATAAATGCAATGAAAACTTCCCTAACCCCTTTTTCCCAAATCTGTTTCCCCAAAATATGCTTCAATTAAAAACCCGATCTAAAACATTCCCCCAACCCCCTCTAAAACCCCTTTTCTTTGTCGCAAACCTACTCTCTGTTTTTACCAATAATTCCCTTTTAAAATTTTAAAATCTATTTTTTAAATTTTAAACCCGGTATACCAGGAAAATTTTTTTCCCCATAATTTTTACAATCTCTTTTTTTCCGCTTCCCTTTTTTAAAAAAAGCTATATATGCTTTTCTGCTTTAAACCCTAGGTACCTTCCGTCTTTTTATACAGTTTTTTAAACAGAAATACCCACCACTTTTTAACACTGCTTTTTAAAATTTTGTCATATTCCCGTAAATTTTCCCGCTGGGTTTTAAAACCCCCTTTTTTCTACGTAATTTCCTCACGCCCCTCTCCCCTCACACATCCTGCTCCCTTTTTTCACTCCCAAAAAATGTTTAAACCCCCCCTGGCCAGAGGGAGAAATTACAGCCTCCCCTTTTTTCATCGACATTTTTAAAAATTCCTCAAAAAATTCCCCCCATCTAGCTTAATACCTCCATTCCCCAATTTTCTAACTTCCCCTTACTCTGTTATTAAAATGACAAATCCAGTTTGTTCTTAGATTTTCTTAACTTGTACATTCACTCCCCAAAATTTTTTCTTATTTTCAGCAAAAAATTTTTTTGTCAGTGTCCCCCCTCCGGGAAAGGGTTTTTTTGATGTTGGTGAGGGGGGTCTTTATTTTGGGAATTGGAAACCCGTGCTCCATTCCCCCCAATTAAGCCTGAAATGCCTTCCACATATCCCCCCCCCCCGGCGCTGTAAATCCTCCCGGGGTTTTCCCCTTCCCCCCTTTATTTAATTTTAATAATAATAATAATAATAATTCTTGTCAGGGGTTTTTCCCTCCCCCCTCATCTCCCCCCTTTTGCCCCTCTCTCCCACCCTCTTCACCATTCTTTTACTTTTCCATATACTTGCTCTTCTTTTAAAAATTGCTTTTAAAAGCCAGAAAAAGCTCCTTTTTTTTCTTTTTAAAAAATTTACCCCTTTATTCATCATTTCCCCCAATCACTCCTCTTTCCTCTTTCACCACCCTCCTATAACCCAAAAAATTCTGCCTCAAAATTCAAAAATAAATGCATTTTTAAAAAAAATTTCCAAATCTCTTCAACCCCCCCACAAAATCATAGTTGCAATGGCCACCTTTTTCTCCCCCCCCCAAAATTTCTTGTATCTCACCCCCCCCTCCCTCCCCTTCTTAGTTTATACATTTTCACCTCTCTCTTACTGTTGCCGTTTTCCCCTTTCGTCCCCCTCACCCCTTTCTCTAACGTAGTACAAAATAAATGATGATAAAATGTACCGTCGCCCCTCTATAAAAAATGTACAAACCTTAAGCCTACCCATAACCTTTTAATTTTCCCCCAATACACAATCTAACAAGTACATTTTATTTCGTGCTATATAATACCTGTTCTTATTTTCTTCTTTTTCATAAAATATGTATTAAATTATTACCCAAAACCCCTTACTACACATAAACTGAATTATTGGCTTCCCCTTTTTATTTGCCCCCAAAAACACCCCAAAAAATTTAAAAATGCTACTCCCCTCCCCCAAAAAATTTTTTTACTCACTTTTGGGATTGAGAAACCCCAACCACCAGTACTCTCTCACTTGGTTCACAAAATCTCCACCATTTTACCAAGATTTCCCAAAATCTCTCTACACGTCCTTTTCTTCACCAGGTGCATAAAAAACTTACTTTAAACCCACTTTTTTACATCCCCCCCTTTTTTTATTCTTTTAAAATTCCCTCTTTTCCTGCCTTTAAATTATTCCCTTTGCATTATTGCCACTCCTTCTTTTGCTAAAAGGGCCTTTACATGTTGGTACCCTGAGGTTTTTCCCGTACTACCCCACATCTTAGCCCCCCAAAAGGGTTTTTGGGCCTTTCCAGTGACTCCGCTTTGCCCTGTTCAAATGAACCTTCTTGCCCAAATTTTTGTTTAGTGTTTTAACCATTGCTCTGTTACTCTCATCATGCTTGCTTTGGCCCCCTGGGTTTTCTTGGTGGATTTACATCACTGCAATTACCACCTTTGGGGGCCCCCAGACTAAAGTGTTTTCCCATAAAGTAAACCTTGCTTCTCCTCTGTCTCCTTTCTCCAGTCGTTTAAACTCCCCTTGGTTTTGATGAGCCTCCTGCCCTTTCCCCCACCCCCTCCCGTTCACCTGTCTTTTTCCTTTAGTAATTTGGCAGGTTTAAAAATGCAGGGCAAGGAAAAGTACAAGAACCCTTTTCTGCACGTAAAAGTTCCATCAAACACCTTAACTACTGGGGAAAAGCCCTGGAAAACCCCATGACTTGTACTCACTTTAGCGCAGGGGAGAGAGATGTTCAAATTTTCACCTGGAAGATTCTGGAGGGATGGTCCCCAATCTGAACAGAGAAATCACTACCAACGGAAAAACAAAAGTCTTGGGGAACGATGGGAACATCCCCCATTAAAAAAAAAAAACCCCCCCCAAAAGGGGTCACTAGTACACTAATAGGAAAAAAACAAAAAGTGTCCGGGGGGCCCAAAATGTTTTAAAAAGCCTCCCCCCCCCAAATAAGGGGGGAAATTTCCAATTGACCCCCGGTTGTCTTCCAGTGGGAGTGGGGCAGATACCTAAGTTAGTGGCCCCAAAATTTGCCGGGTTTGGGTTTGCCCCGTTGGACTACGTTCGGGGCAGAAATAACAGCCCCCGTTGCTAAAGGGCCCCGAAACCCCCCGGGGGGAAAGGTCATGTTCCGGGGCCCTGGGGGCGCCTATCTCCGGGGAAAACCCTCCAGTTAGCCCCCTGACGTAGTCACGGGGGTGTTATTCCCACTAAGCCTCCCCCGACATTAACCACGGTGGTTTTTATTTCCCCCCCCCCCCGCCCCCCCTCCGACGGTGCCAAAGGGGTTTTTTATTCCCATTGCCCGCCACCCTATGAATTCATGGTAGTGTTCTTATTAGTGTTCATTAATAATAATTTAACATTAACAAAAATTTCGAAAAGCAGAAAAATGATCATATTGTTCAATTTGTGAAAAGAGGAAAAAAACATTTAATTCACTTTTTATAAGTTTTTAAAATTAAAACCCAAATTAATATATTTTTAGTCTCTGTGAGATCCCAGGAAGGTAACCCCAGTATTTCATAAAACTCACTACCTTTTCCTTAATGCTCTTTTTGTGTCACGGGACCCCTTTTCCCGTTTTTTCTTTTTCTCCCCGCATGTTCTTCTGTGGACTGTGCTTTTTCTTTTCTGTTCACTGTAAATGTTTTTTTCCCGAGTATGATTTCTAACACTAAATTTCCCTTTTTTTCATTATTTCTAGTAACCCTTTTTCAATACTAAAATTATTATTATTACTACTACCGTTACCATTACTATAACTGACTACTATTATCATTACTATTATTATTACTATTATTATCATTACTACAACTATTATCGTTATTACTAATAATATTATTACTATTATCATACTACTACTACTACTACTATTATCATTACTACTAATATTATTACTACTGCTATTATTTTCATTACTACTACTATTATTATCATTAATACTAATAATATTACTATTATACTTAACTACTACTACTGCTATCATTACTACTACTATTATTATTATTACTACTACTGTTATTATTATCATTACTGCTACTCTTAATTACTATTACTATTATTAACATTACTACCACAACTATCTTTACAATTACTTTACATTACTACTACTTCTGTTATCTTTACTACTATTACCATTACTACTATTATCACTGCTTCTATTACTGTTAGTAATAATGATAATAATAGTAATACTATTAGTATTAAAAATAACAGTAACAGAAGCAGTGATAATAATAGTAGTAATGGTAATAGTAGTAAAGATAACAGAAGTAGCAGTAATGTTAAAGTAATTGTAAAGATAGTTGTGGTAGTAATGTTAATAATAGTAATAGTAATGATAATAATAACAGTAGTAATAATAATAATAGTAGTAGTAATGATAGCAGTAGTAGTAGTTAAGTATAATAGTAATATTAGTATTAATGATAATAATAGTAGTAGTAATGAAAATAATACCAGTAGTAATAATATTAGTAGTAATGATAATAGTAGTAGTAATAGTAGTATGATAATAGTAATAATATTATTAGTAATAACGATAATAGTTGTAGTAATGATAATAATAGTAATAATAGTAATGATAATACTAATAGTATTACTATTATTATCATTACTATCAACATTACTACTATTATCATTACTACTACTACAACTACTATTATCATTACTATCATTACTACTACTACTATCATTATTACTACTACTATTATCATTATTACTATCATTACTACTACTATCATTACTACTACTACTACTATCATTACTACTACTACTATACTACTATTATCATTACTACTATCATTACTACTACTATCATTACTACTACTATCATTACTACTACTACTATTACTATTACTACTATCATTACTACTACTATCATTACTACTACTACTACTACTACTACTACTACTACTACTACTATCATTACTACTACTATTATCATTACTATCATTACTAGTACTACTATCATTACTACTACTACTACTATCATTACTACTATTATCATTACTATTATCATTACTACTACTACTGTCATTACTACTACTATTACTATTATCATTACTACTACTACTACCATTACTACTATTATCATTGCTACTATCATTACTACTATTATTATTACTACTATTATTAATACTACTATCATTACTACTACTATTATTATTACTACTATTATTACTACTACTATTATCATTACTACTATTATCATTACTACTACTATTATTATTACTACTATTATCATTACTACTGTTATTATCATTACTACTATTATCATTACTACTACGATTATCATTACTACTATTGTCATTACTACTACTACTATTGTCATTATTACTACAACTACTATTATCATTACTACTACTATCATTACTATCATTACTACTAGTGCTATTATTATTACTATCATTACTACTACTATCATTACTTCTACTATCATTGCTACTACTATTATCATTATTACTATTATCATTACTACTACTATTACCATTACTAATACTATCATTACTACTATCATTACTACTACTATTATCATTACTACCACTACTATTATCATTGCTACTATTATCATTACTACTACTATTATCAATGCTACTACTATTATCATTGCTACTACTATTATCATTGCTACTACTATTATCATTACCACTATTATCATTACTATTACTATTATCATTGCCGCTACTACTATTATCATTGCTACTACTGTTATCATTACTATTATCATTACTACTACTATCATCATTACTAACACTAATGTTATCCACCAGTGTGATCATGTCCACCGGGAATCGCACAACTTCCTAACGATTTATATATAAAAATTCTCTTGAAATCTTGCATCCGCATTCATCATGCTTAATGAATTGATTTGTAGAGGAAACTGTTATGACTGTGATACCTTACTGACAGTCCCTGAGCTGTTACATAACTGGCGACATCTTACTGACACTGTTACATAACTGGTGACACCTTGCTGACACTCACTGTTACATAACTGGTGACATCTTACTGACAGTCACTGAGCTGTTACATAACTGGCGACATCTTACTGACACTCACTGCTACATAACTGGTGACATCTTACTAACAGTCACTGAGCTGTTACATAACTGGTGACACCTTACTGACACTCACTGCTACATAACTGGTGACATCTTACTAACAGTCACTGAGCTGTTACATAACTGGTGACATCTTGAAAATAAATGGTATAAAATACCGACACAATGGAAATATCAACACATGCAGTTTAATGTGATCCTTTATTGACAACATTTCACCCACACAGTGGGATTTTTCAAGTCACACACAGATTTACCTGGGGTGGAAGGTACGGGAGTATTTATAGTCAGGTTCAGAATGTTGAGGTCAGGTGGAGAATGCTGCATCTGATGATCTACCGGGTGGGGTTATAGAGTCTTGGGTAGCTTGGCAGGGGTATTGGACAAGTTGTGAGTAGACCTTCTGCAGTGTTCTATGTTCTTATGTGGAAAAGCGATGAAGAAGTTTCTTGGCAAGTGGTTCAGCTATGTTATAGAAGCCATTGTTCTGGTTGAAATTGTTGGTTATAGAGATAAGCGATGATTCCAGGATTCTTCGGTATTGAGTGTTGTCTTCTGTGGCGGTAAGTCTTGAGTTTCTGTAGTTAATTAAATGGTTGTGTGAATTGCGATGTTGTACACAGCCATTCCTTGTATCGTCAGTCCTGCTTGCATATTGGTGTTCTGAAATACGTGTTTGGAGGGCGAAACATCAAGAGACGGGTCATCGCAAGATTGAGACCCGTGCCAGGACTACGGTCTTGGCGAACATTATACATACACACATACACCCCAGGTAGATCTGTGTGTGTGGAAAAAGACACTTATGTATAGTTCAGGACATTTATTAAAGGAAACGTTTCGCCACGAGTGGCTTCTTCAGTCCTAATGAAGATTAGGACTGTGCAAGAAAGGTATAAAATACCGACAATAGAACTATATACAAAAGATGAGGTAATCAGTCCCTCAGCCTAGGAGTTAGTGTTCACAGCATCGTGGTGGAGGAGAATATGGAGCAAAGGCAAGAAGACTGTCTTCCTATTATGTCCTAGAATCTGTATTGATAAAGCCACTGGATGGCGAAACGTCTACAATAAAGACATCCAGATGTTGCACATGTGTCTTAACTTTCATATTGTCGGTATTTTATACCTTTCTTGCACAACTTGTCAGACACTGCAACATCAAGGAATCTTGGTTCAGAGGACATCTACAAGACCTTCTTCACGGCTGCTGCAACTAACCCATCTCTTTGGGAAGGACCTACTTCCACTGGGGAATCCCGCCTACCAGTGACTATGCCCTCGTCTGCTGCCCGTCCCTATCCACTGACGCCTATATAACCGCCAGTCTTCTTGTCTTTGCTCCAGATTCTCCCCCACCACGATGCTGTGAACACTAACTCCAAGGCCGAGGGACTGATTACCTCATTTTTTGTATATAGTTCTACTGTCTTCCTATTATGTCCTAGAATCTGTATTGATAAAGCCACTGGATGGCGAAACGTCTACAATAAAGATATCCAGATGTTGCACATGTGTCTTAACTTTCAAGATTAGGACTGAAGAAGCCACTCGTGGCGAAACGTTTCCTTTAATAAATGTCCTGAACTGTACATAAGTGTCTTTTTCCACATCTTGTCGATATCACCATACCATTTCCTCAGATCTGTGTGTGACTTGAAAAAGCCCACTGTGTGGGCGAAAACGTTGTCAATAAAGGATCACATAAACTGCATATGTGTCATGTTTCCATGTGACATCTTACTGACACTGAGCTGTTACATAACTGGTGACATTTTACTAACAGTCGCTGAGCTGTTACATAACTGGTGACATCTTAATAACAGTCACTGAGCTGTTACATAACTGGTGACATCTTACTGACACTGAGCTGTTACATAACTGGTACTCACCTAGTTGTGGTTGCATGGGTGGAGTCATAGCTCCTGGCCCCGCCTCTTCACAGGTCGCTACTGGGTCACTCTACCTGAACCATGAGCTTATCATACCTTTGCTTAAAGCTGTGTATGGATCCTGCCTCCACTACATCACTTCCCTAACTATTCCACTTCCTGACTACTCTGTGACTGAAGAAATACTTCCTAACATCCTGTGATTCATCTGTGTCTTCAACTTCCAACTGTGTTCCCCTTGTTACTGTGTCCAATCTCTGGAACATCCTGTCTTTGTCACCTTGTCAATTCCTCTCAGTATTTTATGTGTCGTTATCATGTCCCCCCTATCTCTCCTGTCCTCCAGTGTCGTCAGGTCAATTTCCCTTAACCTCTCCTCGTAGGACATACCCCTTAACTCTGGGACTAGTCTTGTTGCAAACCTTTGCACCTCGTAGGATATACCCCTTAGCTCTGGGACAAGTCTTGTTGCAAACCTTTGCACTTTCTCTAGTTTCTTTACGTGCTTGGCTAGGTGTGGGTTCCAAACTGGTGCCGCATACTCCAATATGGGCCTAACGTACACGGTGTACAGGGTCCTGAACGATTCCTTATTAAGATGTCAGAATGCTGTTCTGAGGTTTGCTAGGCGGCCATATGCTGCAGCAATTATTTGGTTGATGTGCGCCTCAGGAGATGTGCCTGGTGTTATACTCACCCCAAGATCTTTTTCCTTGAGTGACGCTTGTAGTCTCTGGCCCCCTAGAGTGTACTCCGTCTGCGGTCTTCTTTGGACTTCTCCAATCTTCATTACATTCCACTTGGTGGGGTCGAACTCCAGGAGCCAATTGCTGGACCAGGTCTGCAGCTTGTCCAGATCCCTTTGTAGTTCTGCCTGGTCTTCGTCCGATTGAATTCTCATCAACTTATCATCTGCAAACAGGGACACTTCGGAGTCTATTCCTTCCGTAATGCCGTTCACAAATACCAGAAACAGCACTGGTCCTACGACTCACCCCTCTGGGACCCCACTTGTCACAGGTGCCCACTCTGACACCTCGCCACGCAGCATAACTCGCTGCTGTCTTCCTGACAAGTATTCCCTGATCCATTGTGGTGCCTTCCCTGTTATCCCTGACCGGTCCTCCAGTTTTTGCACTAATCTCTTGTGTGGAACTGTGTCAAACGCCTTACAGTCCAAGAAAATGCAGTCTACCCACCCCTCTCTCTCTTGTCTTACTGCTGTCACCCTGTCATAGAACTCCAGTAGGTTTGTGACACAGGATCTCCCATCACTGAAACCATGGCGGCTGCTGTTGATGAGATCATTCCTTTCTAGGTGTTCCATCAGTCTTTTCCTGATAATCTTCTCCATGACTTTGCGTACTATACATGTCAGTGACACTGGTCTGTAGTTTAGTGCGTCATGTCTGTCTCCTTTTTTAAAAATTGGGACTACATATGCTGTTTTCCATACCTCAGGTAATTTCTCTGTTTCGATAGATGTGTTGAATATTGTTGTTAGGGGTACACATAGTGCCTCTGCTCCCTCAGGACCCATGGAGAGATGTTATCCGGCCCCATTGCCTTTGAGGTCTCTAGCTCACTCAGAAGCCTCTTCGCGTCTTCCTCGGTTGTGTGTACTGTGTCCAGCACTTGGTGGTGTGCCCCACCTCTCCGTCTTTCTGGAGTCCCTTCTGTCTCCCTCTGTGAACACCTCTTTGAATCTCATGTTGAGTTCCTCACATCGCGGTCGTTTCTAGTTGTCCTCTCCTCCTTCCTTTCTTAGCCCTGATTACCTGGTCCTTGACCGTTGTTTTCCTCCTGATGTGGCTTGTATAACAGCTTCGTGTCAGATTTGGCTTTCGCTGCTATGTCGTTGTCATATTGTCGTTGGGCCCCCTTCTTACCTGGGGCATATTCATTTCGGGCTCTACGACTGCTCTCCCTTTTTCTTCGGGGTTTTCTTTGCCTTCTAAAACTTCTTTCATTCCCCAGCACACAAGGTTTTTGCCTCCCTGCACCTTTGGGTGGAACCATGGCTCTAACTTCTTGACGTGCTTGACCAGGTGTGGGTTCCAGACTGGTGCTGCATACTCCATATGGGCCTAACATACACAGTGTACAGTGTCTTGAACGATTCCTTATTAAGGTATCGGAATGCTATTCTCAGGTTTGCCAAGCGCCCGTATGCTGCAGCAGTTATTTGGTTGATGTGTACCTCCGGTGATGTGCTCGGTGTTATGGTCACCCCAAGGTCTTTCTCCCTGAGTGAGGTCTGTAGTCTTTGTCCACCTAGCCTATACTCTGTCTGCGGTCTTCTTTGCCCTTCCCCAATCTTCATAACTTTACATTTGGCTGGATTGAATTCGAGAAGCCAGTTACTGGACCACATGTCCAGCCTGTCCAGATCTCTTTGCAGTCCTGCCTCATCCTCGTCCGATTTAATTCTTCTCATCAACTTCACATCATCTGCGAACAGGGACACTTCAGAGTCTATTCCTTCCATCATGTCGTTCACATATATCAAAAATAGCACTGGTCCTAGAACTGACCCCTGTGGGACCCCGCTCGTAACAGGCGCCCACTGTGATACCTCTTCACGTACCATGACTCGTTGCTGCCTCCCTGTCAGGTATTCCTTGATCCATTGCAGTGCCCTCCCTTTTACATGCGCCTGATCCTCCAGCTTCTGCACTAATCTCTTGTGGGGAACTGTGTCAAAGGCCTTCCTGCAGTCTAGAAAAACGCAATCTACCCACCCCTCTCTCTCGTGTCTTACGTCTGTTACCTTGTCATAAAACTCCAGGAGGTTTGTGATAAAAGATCTGCCTTCCATGAACCCATGCTGGTTTTCATTTATAATCTTGTTCCTTTCCAGGTGTTCGACCACTCTCCTCCTAATAATCTTCTCCATGACTTTGCACACAATACATGTCAGAGACACAGGTCTGTAGTTTAGCGCCTCGTTTTTGTTTCCTTTCTTAAATATGGGGACTACATTAGCTGTCTTCCATTTCTCAGGTAGTTGCCCAGTTTCAAGGGATTTGTTGAAGATTGTGGTTATAGGCACGCACAGCATCTCTGCTCCTCTCTAAGGACCCATGGTGAGATGTCCGGTCCCATCGCCTTTGAGGTGTCAAGGGTCACTTAAGAGCTTCTTCACCTCCTCTTCAGTTGTTCGTATGTCATCCAACACTTGTTGGTATATTCCCTCTTGATGTTCCCTTCTGTGCTGTCTTCCCACAGCCCTTCCTGTCTGTACTGTAAACACTTCCTTAAATCTCCTGTTCGGCTCCTCACATACCTCCTGATCATTTCTTGTGAGTTCTCCACCTTCTGTCCTTAATCTGATCACCTGGTCTTTGACTGTTGTCTTCTCCTGATGTGGCTATACAACAGTTTCGGTCAGTGTTGATTCTCGATGCTATGTCATTTTCATACTGTAGCTGGGCCTCCCTCCTTACGTGTGCATACTCATTCCTGGTTCTGCGACTGATCTCCCTATTTTCGAGTGTTCTCTGCCTTCTGTACTTTTTCCATTCTCTATTGCACTTTGTTTTTGCCTCCTTACACCGTCGGGTAAACCAGGGGCTCGTTCTGGTCTTTCCGTTGTTACTGTTGCCCTTGGGAATAAACCTTTCCACTGCCTCCTTGCATTTTGTTGTTACATATTCCATCATTTCATGGCTTTCCTGCCAGTTCTCTGTCTCACTGGACCTCCGCAGGAAGTTCTTCAAACCCTATGTAGTCCCCTCTTTTATAGTCAGGCCTTTTCCCATTCAACTCCTGTTATTCTCTCCACTTGCAGCTCTACTATGAATTCAAAGCACAGAACCACGTGGTCGCTAGCTCCAAGGGGACTCTCATACTTGATGTCCTCAATGTCTGAGCTGCCCAGGGTGAACACAAGGTCCAATCTTGCTGGTTCATCCTCCCCTCTCACTCTGGTAGTGTCCATAACATGTTGGTCATGAGGTTTTCCAGCACCCCCTCCCAAATTCCCTGGCTCTCCATTTTTCGGGCCCCCCTTTGGCTCCAGGTTTTCCGTCAATCCCCTGGGGTTGAAATCCCCCTAACCAGAAACTTTGCTTGCTGGGTGAGCTCTTTTTCCCACCTCAGAAAGTGTTCCACCTTTGCTCTTTTTGTTTCTTCTATTCCCACTTGGCCTGCAGTTTGTGGTGGATTTTAATCCTGCAATGACCACTTTGTGTTCCCCAACTGAGTTTTTCCCTGCTATGTATTCTTTCTCCCGTTCTCATGCTTCCATTTTCTCGAATTTCCCTCTGTTTTTTTACAAACAGAGCAACCACACCTCCCCCTGCCCCTTATATCTTTCCTCATGATTGGTATCCTGGTGGGAAGATTGCATCTGTTTTGTCTCTGTGGTTTTGTTTCTGTAATGCTATGATGTCTGGGGACTTTATTGATTCTTTTTGCCATTCCCCAGTTTATTCTTAATCCCTCTGCATTTGTGTACCAAAACCCTTTAAATTGTTTTTTTAATCGTAACTGTGGTTGGGGGGGGGGAAACAGAGGGATCGGTGTGTGGGAAAGGGTTTTTTGATTGTTCAGTTGCCTTGGGGGTGCCGTGGCTGGATCCTTTGCAGGTGTTTTTGGGGGGGGTGCTTGTCCTTCCATTTGATCCTGGGGTTTTTTGCTCCCTTTTTTTATTTCCTCCTATTTTCCTTTCGTTTTTGAACTCTCTCTTTTATCGTCTTCCTTTCGTCCTGTGTTTTCCGTCGGGGCACACCCGGGAACCTGCTTGCCCCTAGCGTGCTTCTCCTGCAGGATCATGGGTTTTGGGTTGATTCTGCCTTGAAAAATTACTTTTAGAGGCCGTTCCTTTTTTTTGTGAACCACCCAAATTTTCCGAAAATTTTCCACCGGGGGCATGTCCCCCCCACCTATCCCTTCATGTTCTTCAATCGCTTTTTTTCCCCCCTGCTTTCTTTCTTTTATAAGTTTTTCCCCTTTTGCTTCGTCTAGCCCTTTGCAAACCGGGTCTCTCCCTTTCCACCCCCACTGTGACTCCCCTTGCTCCCCTTTATGTGTTTTAGTTTCCCTTCCCGGGGGGTTCCTTCCCTTTAGTCCCTTCCCTAGTTTTTGGCCCCCATGCTTCTTGGTTTGTCCTTCCTGCTCACCGTTCTGGGCCCCCAAAAGGTATCTGGGGAAGGTCCCTGTACATGTCCCCAGTTTTTTCAAAGTCTTCCCAACCCCTCATTTGTCCTAGCGTGTCCCGTCTTTTTTTGGCCCATGGGGTTTGACAGGACCTCTGATACAGTTTAGTTTTCCCTGCTTTCCCTTTAGACCCGTTGTTGTATCTGTGTAGCCATTGCCGTCTATTCTGTAATATTTTGTCTCTGTGCCGTTTTTAAAGGGCTCAGTCCCCTTTTAATTTCTTTTGAAAATTTTTGCTGCTGTGGCCTGTTCTTCCACTTCTGCATTTCTGCTCTCCTCCTTCCATCTTCCTTTCCAGCCATCTAGTTCCTTCCCCAGTCCCTCCCTTTTTTTGACTCTACCTCCCATTCCTCCCCCCCAGTTTCGTCCTTGGACCCCCTTGTCCTATCCGGGTTCTAGGTCCCCGTTGCTCCACAGAGGGGGACGGTGGTTGGGGGGGGGAAAGATGGTTAGGAGGGGGGGGGGATTTTTTGGGGAGGGGGGGGTGGTTATTGGGGGGGTGAGATGTTGGGGGGGGGGGTTAAATGGTTTGGGGGAGGGGTGGTGGCTAGGGTTAGGTGGTTTGGGAAGGGGGAGAGGTGGTTAGAGGGGGGGGGTACGGTTTGTGTCAAGTGGTGGAGGGGGTGTGTGGTGTGTTGTGTGGTTTTATGTGGTGTGTGTGTGTGGTGTGTGTGTGTGTGTGTGTGTGTGTGTGAGGTCT
Source organism: Cherax quadricarinatus (assembly GCF_026875155.1). Lineage (NCBI taxonomy): Eukaryota > Metazoa > Arthropoda > Malacostraca > Decapoda > Parastacidae > Cherax > Cherax quadricarinatus. The sequence goes on along the minus strand of NC_069437.1, from coordinate 43,111,434 downwards.
ACCCTTGTGTGTGTTGCTTTTGGGGAGGGGGGATGGTTGGGGGGGGGGGAGGTGGTTTTTGGTTTTAAAGATCCGTTGTAGGCACAAATTTAGTTCATTTATCTTTCCAATTATGCTACCTCTCCACTTATTGCCCTTTTGGTTTACGATTAATTTTGCTGGTTATTATCATTTTTTCCCTTTTTCACATTTAAGAGGACTTCCCAGCTTCCCCAAGTATTCTTACTGAATAACTACCCGGGGTAACACTGCCCTACCCCCGGGCGTGTGTGGGTGGTGTGAGTGTGTACTCACCTAATTGTGGTTTCAGGGGGCGAGAAAACAGCTCCTGGCCCCCCCTTTCACTGATCGCTTGGATCCTCTCTCTGCTTCCCGAGCTTTGTCATACCTCTTCTTAAAACTATGTATGGTTCCTGCCCTCCACTACTTCACTTGCTAGGCTATTCACTTCCTGACAACTCTGACTGAAGAAATACTTCCTAACGTCCCTGTGACTCGTCTGAGTCTTCAGCCTCCAGTTGTGACCCTTGTCCCTGTGTCCCCTCTCTGGAACATCCTATCTCTGTCCACCTTGTCTTTTCCTCGCAGTATCTTGTATGTTTGTATGTCGTTATCAGGTCTCCCCCTGACTCTCTTTGTCCTCCAGTGTCGTCATTTCCGATTTCCCTTAAAACCTTCCTCGTACGACATTCCCTTGAGCTCGGGGACTACCCTTGTTGCAAACCTTTGTACTTTCTCAAAACTTCTTGACGTGCTTGACCAGGTGTGGGTTCCAGACTGGTGCTGCATACTCCAGTATGGGCCTAACATACACAGTGTACAGTGTCTTGAACGATTCCTTATTAAGGTATCGGAACGCTATTCTCAGGTTTGCCAGGCGCCCGTATGCTGCAGCGGTTATTTGGTTTGAGTGAGGTCTGTAGTGTTTGTCCACCTAGCCTATACTCTGTCTGCGGTCTTCTTTGCCCCTCCCCAATCTTCATGACTTTGCATTTGGCTGGACTGAATTCGAGAAGCAGTTGCTGGACCACATGTGTGTGTGTGTGTAGGTGTGTGTGTGTAGGTGTGTGTGTGTAGGTGTGTGTGTGTGTGTGTAGGTGTGTGTGTGTGTGTAGGTGTGTGTGTGTGTAGGTGTGTGTGTAAGTGTGTGTGTGTACTCACCTATTTGCTCACCTATTTGTGGTTGCAGGGGTCGAGTCCTAGCTCCTGGCCCCGCCTCTTTCACCGGTTGCTACTAGGCCCTCTCTCTCCCGCTCCATGACTTTATCAAACCTCGTTTAAAACTGTGTATGGTTCCTGCTCCACTACGTCATTTTTCTAGGCTATTCCACTGCCTTACAACTCTATGACTGAAGAAATACTTCCTACTATCTCTCTGACTCATTTGTGTCTTCAACTTCCAATTGTGGCCTCTTGTTTCTGTGTCCCCTCCCTGGAACATCCTGTCTTTGTCCACCTTGTCTATTCTGTGTGTGTGTGTGTGTGTGTGTGTGTCTTGTGCGGTGTAATGACTGGCCACAACTTCTTGTGACCTGACACAACCCTCCTGGGACTTGACCCTAGCACTGTCTTACATGTTGCCCTTAAAAGCTTGTCCCACCTAGCTTATATTAAGTTACTCGCCTTGTGTGTGTGTTGTGTCTGGATTTAAGTATCAATTATTGCTGGTTATTATCCTGTTCCATGTTCACATTGGGAGAGGACTTCCTAGCTTCCTAAGTACTCTTACTGCTAATAACTACTGGAATTAATACTACTCTACCTTTCTCACATCGTCAACACTATATTCACTATGTCTATGCTATTTCTATTTAATTCTGGTAATAGCTTGCAGGAGTGGGTGACCAGTATCAAACAGTGACGCAAGGCCAGCCAGGGCCGTCAACATGCAAACCACAATAGGCGAATAACTTGCGCAGCAATGGGCGATGACAGGTTGCCAGCTGCTGATGAGTGTGTGTGCGTGTATGTATGTGTGTGTGTGTGTGTGTGTGTTTGTGTGTGTAGTAGTAGTGGTAGTAGTAGTAGTTAGTAGTTGTCAAGGCACTTGTCGATAGACACTTTGCCCTTTGTTTGTGGTGGTGTGAATGTGTTTGTGTCCTCAACTTTTGTGGTTGCAGGGGTCCACTCTCAATTTCTGGTCTCGCCTCGTGGGCACTATCGTGCCTGCTCTTACAGCTACGTATGGAGTCTGCCTCCACCACTTCCCACAAATCATTCCACTTTTCCACTCTGAAGGGACTGAGATCCTTCAAGGCTACGGTGCTCTTCACCAACTCCAAGACTGAGGACTAATTACCCCCATCTTTTGTATATAATTATCCACACTAATCGTTACATTGTACTGATAAAGCCAATGGAGAGCGAAACATGTACAAATGAAGATGGTTTAGAAAGACACGTAAGCAAACACTATAACATATTTATTAGAAAACGTTTCGGTCCTGGGACCTTGATCACTTCTAACATGTTAGAAGTGATCAAGGTCCCAGGACCGAACGTTTTCTAATAAATATGTTAAGTGTTTGCTTACGTGTCTTCTAAACCAACTTGTCGTGTATTTATTACCAAGGTTTTATACACAAATGAAGATACCCAGATGTTGAACATGTGTCTAATTCTTCTATAGTATTAGTTATAACGTCAGTATTCTATAGTTTAGTCATCATTAAACATATATACGTGACTCCATCCCATCTACGATGTCCTTCATAAGGAGGAACACTGCAAGCAGGCCTACTGGCCCATACTATGCAGGTTCTCCTCAAACCAAAACCCAGTAACAAAAATATCTGCCCAACCCATATCAATGCTACCTTAGCTTTGTTTACCCATTAACTCGTGTGAGTACCATACAGATCCAGCCCTCACTCACGATATTTATCTAACATATACAGGATAGATTTAGGTTGATGAGGTTAGGTTTTAGATTAATAGGTTAGGTTAGATTAGATATGATTAGATGTAGTTAGTTGGGATATAGGTTAGGTTAGATTAGATATGATTAGATGTAGGTTAGGTTGGATATAGGTTAGGTTAGATTAGGTATAGGTTAGGCTAGATATAGGTTAGGATAGGTTAGATTAGATTGATGGTTAGGTATATAACATAAATCTAAGGCTAGCCAAGGTTTTAACTTAAATAACCCCACAGAAACAGTACTGGACCTAATACTGATCCTTGTGGCACGCCGTTTGTTACACCCCCCCCCCAGTCTGACGTCTCTTATCTGAGAGTCACTCTCTGCTTCCTTCCCCTGAATGACTCTCTGAGCCACATGATCACCTTCCCTGAGTCTCAAGCTCTTGGGGGCCGCATTCTTGTAGAGTACAGCCTCAGATAAAAAGGGAAGTACAAAGAAAACGAAGTTAATGAAGAAAACGGGAAGTGCGTGGCCCATATTAGAGGGTTTTAACACAAAGGTCAATTATCAATATATACTGACGGGGGAGCGCTAAACCCACAGGGGTCTTAATACAATGGTGCCCATCCTAATTGTTGCTATTAAAATGTTTTGCCTTAAAGGAATTTTACAGACGATGGATCTTAATAGTAAGACCAAGACACAGGACCTTAATGGTAAGACCAAGACACAGGACCTTATAGGTAAGACCAAGACACAGGACCTTAATGGTAAGACTAAGACACAGGACCTTAATGGAAAGACCAGGACACAGGACCTTAATGGTAAAACCAAGACACAGGACCTTAATGGTAAGACCAAGACCCAGGACCTTAATGGTAAGACCAAGACACAGGACCTTAATGGTCAGACCAAGACACAGGACCTTAAACTGCTAACTTCTATGGCCGGAATGATTCCTATGCTCATATTAAAAGTAATATTGACCTTTCAGAGAGGCTTCAGAAATTAAATGTATCATGATTTTTCTCTTGTGAGTTTTATTGTCCTAGCATTGTTCACTCGAGCCCCTGCCCTGATTTGCTTACGTATCTAGGGGAAAAGTAACAAAAAATTTCTCCAAACCCAAAACATAATTTTTAAGCTTTGCGTGCGGACTGGAATTTTGTATTTAAAGATAGTACTGTGTTTAAAAAAAGAATTGCCATGGAAAACCCACTTACTCCTTACTCAGCAACTTGTTTTGGGATCCTCCAAATAAAGCAAAGGGTTCAGCCCGTAGACGTGTTCTGTGTTGTGTCCTGAGATCGCGTTTTTAATGAGTTACTTCCGACTCAATGTTTTATTCCCCTCAGATGTTCTTTTCCATCGTGGCAAGAAAATTTAAATTTTCAGTGTAAAGTCAACTAATGTGTCATTATACATTCATTATTATTCCAAGTGAATGTAGGTTTAAAAAAAGTATTTTCCTTAAAATTTTTTGAGATTTTTTACATTTTTGTAGCCCAGATATAGGATGATAAAATTTAATAAATTTCAAAATAGCCATAAACGAGTATCCCCGAGATTTTATTAATAAGGCGTTTTGGCAGCCAAGAAGACTGAACCGGGAAAAGTGCCTTCCAGGAAAAAATACGGGATTTACCTTATAAAAGGATAGGGCCCAGCCGTGAAAATTATTAAAAAAAAACTCAAAAAAAAAATTTTGTTCTCGAGAAGTCAGGACAGTGAAAAAAAAAGCTGATTAAAAATCCCTCCCCAACATTTTTTGGTAGTTTAACAACCCCCATGCACATGCTCTCTTTCGACCTCGGGGCAGACAGGAAAACCCATTGAAACCAGATCAGCCCCAACACATTCAGAAAGGGAAGGCTCAGGAGTCAAATGAAATCTTTAAAAACTTTTTTTACTTGCAATCGTCCGCCGGGGTGGGGAGCACCCGGCTTGTAGCTAATATTCATTACGGAAAAAACATAAATTTAATCTCTCCGTCAAAAATAATAGGAATGCCTTTTATAATTTTTAAGTGATGGAATGTTTCAAATAACATTTGTTTGCAGAGTAACTGTGCACATTTTGAGCTGGATAGTACGCAAAATCCCCGAATTTGGAAAATAGATCAATGTTCTTACACCTTTTCCTACACTTTTTCGCTTTTTGGAATTCCCCCTGCCCCGGGTAAAAGCATAGAGAATATAGGTGGGTTGAACCTTACCTTAGGGGGGTGTGGGGAACACCATGTCTTTTTTTATGCTCAGAAACTCCACATATGACTGCCGTATATAGTAAACCCCATAGTTTTGTGGAAAATTCTGCTTTAAAAATTCACATATAGTAAGTTACGCAAGTTTGTGATACAGCTCACATAATTTTCCCTATACAAGTTTCTTAGATATCCTTGAGAGGTTTAAGTAACAACTTATCGCCTCGGGTTTCCTAGTGTTAAAGACAGTTTATTGTCTGGAGTGAATAGGTATGTTGGTAGTGGGAAAAATATTAAAGATATTTGTAGGTCCCTTCCGTGCTGGCTCTTCTGGAACATTCATGGCATATGACGGGTAGTATTGGTTGTAACTACTAAACTGATTCGTATGAAAAGAAATGTTATATATAGCTTGATGTCTGGGTTTTGGAACGTTTCCATTGGTTAATACATGTTATTTTGTTATTTTGAACTTTTGGGCTGATTTTACGCATTTCAAAAAATTTTCTGTAACTTGCTTTCGAAAACCCTCTGGGGTACCCCACCTCCCTGTACCCAAAAAGGGCTGTATGGGACGGAATAGGTTTGGGGTGGGTAGTGGTCCTCACCCGCAGGGGTTCCCACTGACCCCCTTCTCCCTTGCCTCATATAATATATACATTCCTAAAAAGAGGCGGCCACCCCCCCCACACCCTTTCCCTGACAAAATGGCTATATTAAGAAAATAGTTTTTGTACTAAAGGAACACGAAACTTACACACAAAAAATTTTAAGTTTCTATTGAAAAAAACTTTTTACAGATGTTAAATTTTTTTATTTAATCAAAAGAAAACCCAACCCCCGGACTATACGCTTGGAATTAAAACAAAAACAAAAAAAGTAGTGTCTTGACCTTCACACAGATGAAATGGAATTTTATTCACATACTTTAGATTCAAATATCACCCTTTTCCTTTCGGTTTGCTCTTAATTTGAATAAATATTTTTCGCCATTTAGGGGAAATAACCGTTAAGTTGAGATTGGGAGTAAACCCGGGGGCAGGTAACTGCTTAGAATCAAGGCTTTTTCTTTGACTTGATAGTGTTCGCTTTTCCCTTTTTCCCCCACAATATTTTTAAATTCCCTCTCGGTTTTTTTTCACATCTGAATACTTGCCTCTTTTTCCCTGTTATAGTTCATTCTTTCCCTCTTATTTTTGTACATTTTTTCCCCCCAAAATTCTTTTGCATTTTCTTGAATCCACTATGGGGGTCGGAGCGCTCTAGTGACAATTCCCCAAACCCCAATTTTCGCCATAAAAGAAAAAATTTTTTTTTTTTTTTTTGTCAAAATTTACTGTTTTTTAAAAGTGTGAATGTGTCAGTTCTAGGTTTTCAGGTGGGTGTTCCAGATTTTGGGTCCTTAAAATACATTAAATTTTTTGAAAAGGGTTTAGTCGGACCAGGGAATGAAAGGGTTTGTGTTGGGTTAGGCCTGTCGATCCTGTTAAAAACTATAAAAGAAAGCGTTTTAGGTCAAGGTTAATATTGGTTTATTATTTTATCAAGGGGGAAGCGCAAAACCCGGGATTTCGGCCTGGGGGGGGGTGGGGAAGGGCATTCAGGCTTAATTCGGGGAATGGGCCAGATCAAATTCCCTAAATCAAGAGCCCCTCCCCAACATAAAGGGGAACCTTCCTTGGGGGGGGTTAATTTTGGAATTTTATGGTCCTGTGATATAATTGACATTTGTAATGTGGAGTTTGAACAGGGTAAGTTTTTGATCTATGAAAAGGGGGGGGGGGTTGCCGGGGGGGATTTAGTGATTCTTACTCGGCTTTTTGTTGGGTTGTTATTTACTTTAGGTGTATTGCTTCATTGAATCCCAAAATAAAGATAGCTAGGTGAAATTGGCTATATAAGTGAATGGGAAGTGTGAAAAGGGCAGTTTTCGGCACGAATTCTATCTTGGGGAGGATCCCCCCCCGTTTTTGGGTACTTTTTTTTTTGTGTTGGATATGGGTGCTGAATTTAGTTGTTGTCGAGGTATAGGCCCAAAGGGAAATTTTCCTATTTGTTGGCAAAATTAGTTTTCTCGATCTTTAAAGTTTTGTTTCCCCCAAACCTGCTCGTATAACATAAAATTTGTAGGTTTTTTTCATTTTTAAGGTAAATTTATTGGCTGTCATCCAAGTAATTTTTTGAGCGTTTTCGTTAACAAAGGTTTTGAGGGTGGCAAGATTAGGGTGGGGGATATAAGTCTGTCTCAGCAAAAAGAATGATTTTTAGGTGTTGGGATGTAAATGAGGGAAAAGCAGGGGACCAAGACACTTCCCGAGGAAACTCCGGGTCAATGGCCGTATTTTTGAGGCTGTCTCTTTTAAAGGGGACATATGATACCTATTGCGGGGTTCGCACGCTATTGGGCCGGCGGACGTCTGCGCAGTAGTCCTGATTGAGTTGGTTTTTCCGTGTTGACGTGTCTTTGGGTCTGTGAAGACCGTTTGCGGCTCTTGAAAATTTAAGAAGATGCCCCCCATCGAGCAATTGACCAACAGCTTAAGGGAAAAATTGAGGTTGGCGAAAATGGAAATTCGGCGACTGACCCCGAGGAAAACAAAAAGATTCGGTTAGTCCTCCTGTTTTGAGTCCTCAGGTCAAGAAGGGAAACTGGTCAGTGGCTGGACAGCGGGGAAAGAAGTTGACGATCAGAAGACGAAGGAAAGGTAGAAAGGGATGAAGAAGAAAGAGACTGCCGTGGAAACTGTTGTGGAAACATCCAATACTTCTCAGTGCTACCGACGAATGTGAGTCGAATACTGGGAACGTCACGACGAAAGACATTAAGGAAGGTACGAATATTGTTTGTTGTTGGGGATACCCAAGTTAGGTATATGGATAGGGCGTTCTGCTTAAAAGGACAGGAGTAGGAGACAGAGAGTTTGCTTTCCTGGGGCTGGATGGAGGATATTGTTACCCGTCTGGATGACATCATGAGAGGAAATGGGAGCAATCCTATTATCTGTCTCAGTGCTGGAGGCAACGATGTTGGCAGACGTAGGAGGGGAGGCCCTGATTAGCAGGTATAGGTCAGCAATAGAAATTAATTAGAAGTAAGGGTGGGAACCCCTCTCATATGTGGTATTTTGCCAAGGAGGAGAGTTGGGAAAAATGAATGGTTGTCCAGGGCAATTGGTGTCAATTGCGGGCCCTGGACAAATACTGTAAGGAAAATCCCGGTAACATTCATCGACAACTGGGCCCCTTTTTCTATGGCAGAAATGACATGTAGGCTAAAAGATGGGTTCACTTTTTCAGGTGTGGGGGGGAGCACTGGCAACTGCAGTGGGGGGAGCAGTTAGGACTTTAAACTAGGAATAGTTAGTGGTAGGGGGTTTTGGGCAGGAAAACAGTGTAATTTTAAACGAGTTCTAGGGGAAACTAGTAATAATAAGAACGAGATAGATATTGAAAAGCCAGGGACCTTGGGTGATAAGGACAGAAATAGGTTTAGTAGAAAAATAGAAATGAGCGGAAAGGGTAAAGAGAAAGGAGAGTCTTTCAATGTTTATTATGCTAATTGCCGTAGTGCTAGGAATAAGATGGACGAGTTGAGATTAGTTGCTAGTGTAGGTAACATTGATGTATTTGCCTTAACTGAGACTGGTTTAATTCAAAAAGTCGGGACATGCCTGCAGAATGTCATATTCAGGGTTTTAAATTGTTCCAAGAAGATAGAAGTATTGGGAGGGGGGGTGGGGTGGCATTGTATGTCCGAGATCGCTTGAACTGTTGCATAAAAACGGGTTAAGTCTGAAGTAACACATCGAGTCTGTTTGGTTTGAATTTTCAGAGGGGCATGAAAAATGATTTTAGGAGTGATATACCGCCCCCCAAACTTAGATAGGGGCCCAAGGGAAACTACTATGGGAGGAAATTGTTAAGGCCACAAGGCACGATAATTTTGTAATTCTAGGAGACTTTAACTTTAGTCATGTTGATTGGAATTTCTTGAGGGGGAAATTTAGAATCATACGACTTCTTAGAAGTATTTCAGGATTGTTTTTTGAAGCAGTTTGTGACAGAACCTACAAGGGGAAATAACCTACTTAACTTAGTTAGGGGCAACAATGAATCCCTTGTTAATAATTTAGAAATTTCAGAGGAACTGGGTGCTAGCGACCACAAATCAATTACATTTAGCATTGAATGGAAGTACGATAGTAGCGATAACTCAGTAAACAGTCCAGATTTTCGCTTAGCAGATTACGATGGGCTTAGAGAACACTTATCATCTGTTGACTGGGGTAACGAAGAGAGCTATCAATATGACAGTTTTCTGAACACTATACATGCTGCTCAAAGAGCGTTTTTATCCCATATAAAGAAATTAGATCAAATGAAATGACCCAAAATGGATGAATAATAGGCTCAAATATCTGCTGGGCATAAGAAAGGATTTATAGGCGTATCAAAAGAGGTGAGAGTCATCTTAATGAATCAGTATATTGACATTAAGAGGGACATTAAAAAGGGGATAGAAAAGCTAAAAGGGACTATGAAATTAAAAGTTGCTAGGGATTCTAAACTAACCCAAAAAGTTTTTTCCAGGTCTATAGAACAAAAGTTAGAGATAAGATAGGTCCCTTAAAAATAAAATATGGGCACCTTACTGACAAAGAGAATGAAATGTGCTTGATTTTAAAATATTTTCTCTCAGTTTTTACACAGGAAGACACTAACAATATTCCAGTAATTAATTTTTACAGTGCGCTAGAAGAAGATAAATTATGTAACTTTACAGTCACTAGTGAGATGGTTGTGAAGCAGATAGACAGACTGAAGCAAAATATGTCGCCGGGTCCTGATGAGGTTTTTTCAAGGGTTCTTTAAGGAATGCAAAATGGAACTCTGTGAACCCTTAACTAATATTTTTAATTTATCTCTTCAAACAGGTGTAGTGTCTGATATGGGGGAAGATGGCTAATGTAACTCCTATTTTTTTAAAACAGGGGACAAGTCGTTACCGTCAAATTACCGCCAATAAGCCTGACCTCAATTGTAGGCAAATTACTAGAGTCAATTATAGCTGAGATTATAAGAAGCCATCTCGATAAGCATTAGCTTTATTAATGATACTCAGCATGGATTCACAAGAGGCCGGTCTTGTCTAACTAATTTATTAACTTTCTTCAGTAAAGCTTTTGAGGCTGTTGACCACAATAAAGAATTTGATATTATTTATTAGATTTTAGTAAGGCTTTTGATAGAGTTCCGCACCATAGGGCTGTTAAAGAAAGTGGCAGCTCATGGCATTGGGGGAAAAGTGCTCTCGTGGATCGAGTCATGGCTCACTGACAGGAAGCAGAGAGTGGCCCTAAATGGGGTTAAATCCGAGTGGGGATCTGTAAAAAGTGGCGTTTTCCCCAGGGATCAGTTTGGGCCCGTTGTTGTTTTATTTAAAATTATCAATGATCTTGATGAGGGAATTACTAGTGATATGAGCAAATTCGCCGTGACACAAGATTAGGTAGGATTTAATTGATTCAAACGTAGATGTTTTTGGAACTTCAGGAGGATTTAAACAAACTCTATTTTTGGTCAGAAAAGTGGCAGATGCAGTTCAATGTAGATAAATGCAAGGTTCTGAAGCTTGGGAAGTGCCATAAACCCCAGTATTATAAGTTAAATGATGTAGATTCAGCCATACAGATTGCGAAAGGACTTGGGGGTTATGGTGAGCAGCAACCTTAAACCAAGACAGCAATGCCTAAGCGTACGTAATAAGGCAAATAGATTACTGGGATTTATATCAAGAAGTGTAAGCACAGAAGTCCCGAGGTCATTTCTGCAGCTTTTACATCATTAGTAAGGCCTCGCCTAGATTATGCAGCTCAGTTTTTGGGGCTCCGTTATTACGAAATGGACTTTAAAATTCCCTTAGAAAACATTCAGCGTAGGATGGCTAAATTAATACATAGCTTAGAAATTTTTCCTTATGAAGAAAGATTGAAGACTCTTAAGTTACATTCACTTGTTTGACGAAAAATGATGGGAGACCTGATCGAAGTGTATAAGTGGAAGATAGGTATTAAAAAAGGGGGTATTAATAGGGTCTTGAGGATGTCTCTCCAAGAGAGAACCCGCAGTAATGAATTTAAATTAGATAAGTTTAGATTTAGAAAGGACATAGGAAAGTATTGGTTTGGAAATAGGGTAGTTGATGTGTGGAACAGTCTACCTAGTTGGGTTATTAGGCTGGGACTTTGGGTAGTTTCAAATCTAGGTTGGATAAGTACATGAGTGGGAGGGGTTGGATTTGAGTGGGACTTTCACATCAGAGTAATTTTTGGGTGGCATTTAAAATTTGGGGTTTGGGGAAATGTTTTGTTTTGTGGGATGAATTGTAAAGAACCTGCCTAGTATGGGCCAGCAGGCCTCCTGCAGTGTTCCTCCTTTCTTATGTTCTTATCACAGCAGACACTGGGGCTTCTCCACACCCCCACAGCAGACATGAGGCTTCTCCACACAACCACAGAAGACACTGAGGCTTCTCCACACCATCACAGCAGACACTGAGGCTTCTCCACACAACCACACAAGACACTGAGGCTTCTCCACACCATCACAGCAGACACTGAGGCTTCTCCACACCATCACAGCAGACACTGAGGCTTCTTCACACCACAGCAGACACTGAGGCTTCTCCACACCATCACAGCAGACATTGAGGCTTCTCCAAACAATCACAGCAGACACTGAGGCTTCTCCACACCATCACAGCAGACACTGAGGCTTCTCCACACCATCACAGCAGACACTGAGGCTTCTCCACACCACAGCAGACACTGAGGCTTCTCCACACCATCACAGCAGACACTGAGGCTTCTCCACACCATCACAGCAGACACTGAGGCTTCTCCACACCATCACAGCAGACACTGAGGCTTCTCCACCCCATCACAGCAGACACTGGGGGCTTCTCCACACCATCACAGCAGACCACTGAGGATTCTCCACACCATCACAGCAGACACTGAGGCTTCTCCACACCATCAAAAGCAGCACTGAGGCTTCCCACACCATCACAGCAGACACTGAGGCTTCTCCACACCATCACAGCAGACACTGAGGTTTCTCCACACCATCACAGCAGACACTGAGGCTTCTCCACATCATCACAGCAGACACTGAGGCTTCTTCACACCATCACAGCAGACACTGAGGTTCTCCACACCATCCCAGCAGACACTGACGCTTCTCCATCCCATCCCAGCAGACACTGAGGCTTTTCCCACACCATCGCAGCAGACATGAGGCTTCTCCACACCACAGCGGGACACTGAGGTTTCCCTCCACACCATCACAGCAGACACTGGGGCTTCTCCACACCATCGCAGCAGACACTGAGGCTTCTCCACAGAGACATGAGCTTCTCCACACCATCACAGCAGACACTGAGGCTTCTCCACCCATCACAGCAGACACTGAGGCTTCTCCACACCATCACAGCAGACACTGAGGCTTCTCCACACCATCACAGCAGACACTGAGGCTTCTCCACACCATCACAGCAGACACTGAGAATTCTTCACCCCATCACAGCAGACACTGAGGCTTCTCTACACCATCACAGCAGACACTGGGGATTTCTCCACACTATCACAGCAGACACTGGTCTTTTCCACTCAATCACAGCAACACTGAGGCTTCTCCACACCATCACAGCAGACACTGAGGCTTCCCACACCTCACAGCAGACACTGGGGCTTCTCCACTCCATCACAAGCGGGACACTGAGGCTTCTCCTCTCCATCGCAGCAGACACTGAGGCTTCTCCCACCCATCACAGCAGACACTGAGGCTTCTCCAAAATCATCACAGCAGACACTGAGGCTTCTCCACACCATGTAAAAAGGGAGGATGCCCAAGATGATCCCATGTATCAAAAACCCTTTCCCCTATGAGGATAGACTAAGGGCCTGAAACTGCACTCTCTAGAAAGACGTAAAATTAGGGGGGATATGATTGAGGTGTATAAATGGAAGACAGGAATAAATAAAGGGGATGTAAATAGTGTGCTGAAAATATCTAGCCTAGACAGGACTCGCAGCAATGGTTTTAAGTTGGAAAAATTTCAGATTCGGGAAGGATATAGGAAAGTACTGGTTTGGTAATAGAGTTGGGGATGAGTGGAACAAACTCCCAAGTACCGTTATAGAGGCCAGAACGTTGTGTAGCTTTAAAAATAGGTTGGATAAATACATGAGTAGATGTGGGTGGGTGTGATTTTAGACCTGATAGCTTGTGCTAACAGGTCGGTTCCCGTGTTCCTCCCTTAAGTCAATGTGACCTGACCTGACTAGGTTGGGTGCTTTGGCTTAAGCCGGTAGGAGACTTGGACCTGCCTCGCATGGGCCAGTAGGCCTTCTGCAGTTTTTCCTTCGTTCTTATGTTCTTATGTTCTTATCACAGCAGACACTGAGGCTTCTCCACACCATCACAGCAGACACTGAGGCTTCTCCACACCATCACAGCGGGCCCAACTGAGGCATCTCCACACCATCACAGCAGACACTGAGGCTTCTCCACACCATCACAGCAGAAACTGGGGGCTCTCCACACCATCACAACAGACACTGAGGCTTTCTCCAAACCATCACAGTGTGATGTGTTCAGCTGGGCTTGTGAGGTCTCTGGGGAGACCTAATTAACCAATTTATGGTCACCCTTGCCTTGGCAAATGTCTGTCAGAGCCACGCCTTTTCGGCGGGGTCTTTTGTTCTGGACGGCGTCAGACCTCGGGTCAGATCAACACCACGTGTGCAACCTCTTTGGGTGGTGGGTACTTGGACCACCATAAAAAACCCAAGGAAGAGCATGATCAGGAGATTCCTGCGAAGCTCTGGCCGGGGTTTGCAGAGCTCCTGAGCTGAGATTTCGAGCGGAGCTGCTGCTGGGTGCAGGGCTGGAGAAGGCTGCTGAGTCTCTGGAGGAGGACCTGTTGGAGACATTGGGCGGTACTGGCTTGGAGCAGTACTCGTGCTGTGTAGGTCTTGGGACCTTGGCTTAGTTCCTTTAGTAAAACTGTCCTCTGTATTTATATTGTAAGTTATATTCATTTTCGTCAAGTTGATTGTGTTCCTGTCTCACTGCTTATGTGTACCACCCCATTTATCAAAACCCCCAATGATGTACTCCTGGTTCCCAAATATATTATTGTACAAAAACTTAATAATAAACTGTGTTTGAGTAAATAGTAATTTTTCACTGCCCGCGTTATTTATTCTTATTTCCATTTATTTATGTTTAGTTAAAGTAGTGAGGGGGTGAGTAGTGTGGAGTGATGGGTAGAGTAATGAGAGGTGAAGTTGTAGTCACCAGTGACCTCACATTACTTACCTACCTCCGCTAATCATCTCTCCTACCACCTCGCCTGCCTGTCCCCTGCCTACTGACTCCCTCCTCTTACCCCCCATATTCCCCTAATCATTATCCCCCTACATGACATGGTGTCTAAGCGGTGGTGATTCTTATTATTTTTATAATAGGAATCAGTCCCATGTGTCCTTTTGACTGCTCGGTTATACTTATGTTATGCTACCATTTTTTTTCTTGTGTGTGTAAAGCTTAAGTAAATTTCTGTATGATATTACAATCCCCAGTGACTTTAACTGACCTTTTTTTTTTTAGACGGTGGGTGTGAATAATTGTTTGGGTGTATATTTTAGTATTGGTGGAGTTGGTTGTTGGTTTGAGATAAATGGTGAAAATATCAGTATTTGGGTGAGACTTTGGGGAAGCAATTACTGGCCCCAAAATTGAATATTTACAGAGGAATGAGAAGTCACCCAAACCCGCCTTGGAAGACTCACCCACAACTGTTCACCCTGAAGAGTTGCCTATGATTTCTGTCCACCTGATGTTCCCAGTGATATGCCAGTCACCCAGCTGATGTGCCCAGTAATGTATTGCTGACCTGGGGCTGTCATCCAGTGTAGTGGGTGTCTGCGTCACCCAGCCTCTGTGACCATCACCTGCGGACCGCCAGTTACCCGCAGTTGCCAGGGATGGGTGACCGCACCTGCTGTTGATGACCTGAAGTGACCTCACCTCACCTCGAGCAACTGGCCATAGCCCGCTACTGCTGATGTTTGGCTGCGTGATGCTGTCTGCGATGCTGTAGCCGTGCTGGGGATGCTGTGGCCGTGCTGAGATGCTGTAGCCGTGCTGCGATGCTGTGGCCGTGCTGCGATGCTGTAGCCATGCTGCGATGCTGTGGCCGTGCTGTGTGCTGCTGTGATACGGCCGTGCTGTGTGCTGCTGTGATACGGCCGTGCTGTGATGATGGATATGCTGTGGCCGTGCTGGGGATGCTGCAATTTCCGCCTAGCTCAAGAGGAGGGGATGGCGGTGGTGCTGCAGTGGTGTGTGAGGGTTCTGGCTGGTGTGCCAGGATAGAGAGCCTGCTATCAACGACGGTATGGAGGTGTATCCTACCTTACTGGTCGACCTGTACGACCGGTATGCGGGATGCCCTGCCCCGCCATGAGAGACAATTAAGAGGTTGGAGGGGTCCCCAGCCTACTTTGACTTGCCCGAAGTGTTAGTGTTTTCCTGGGTGGAATAAGGTGACCTTGGAAACGGTCCACTGATCATGGCTTACCTTGTTTTATGAGGCCAGTGAATCCTAGTAGCGGCATAGGATAATGGAGGTCTTAGCTGCGTTGCCTGCCCTGTCTCGATTTTCAGATTTGTAGTGTGCATGTGAAGTGTACCGAAAATGCGACCTTGGTGGTCGTGAAGTGGTCCAGTTGCAGTTACTTTAAAGAATGCAACCCGTTGGAGCAGTTTTCCATGCCCCAAGAAGCCTGAGAGTTTGGCCCAATGGTTAACGTGCGAGGGTGACTAGCATTGGCTAGTGTATTTCTAGTAGAAGTAGGGAAGGCACTGGAGCCCGATATTTAGGTTTAAGGAAAAAATGACGGGTAAAGGGGGCTTTGCAAACCCGTGAGCAACTGTTATGCTGGCCAACTGCGAGGTGTACTGATTATGCTGCCTTGTGGTAGATGAGAAGGTTGAGGGAAATATATGTAATTGAATAATTATGTATTATGTATAATTTTGTCTTTGTATTGTAATAAATTTAAGGGGTTAGGATTAAAATAGTCTAATAACTTAGGACAAATTGTCCTAGTTCTCAGATATTTTAAATTGGGGGAGAAAGGGGAATGTGATGTAGTTCAGCTGGGCTTGTGAGGTCTCTGTGGAGACCTAATTTAACCAATTATATGGTCGCCTTGCCTTGGCAAATGTCTGTTAGAGCCACGCCTTTTCGGCTTAAGACTGGGGTCTTTTGTTCTGGACGCCGTCAGACCTCGGCGTCAGATCAACACCACGTGTGCACACCTCATTGTGGAGGGTGCTTGGACCACCATAAAAGCCCAAGGAAGAGCATGATCAGGAGATTCCTGCGGAGCTCTGGCCTGGGTGCAGAGCTCCTGAGCTGAGACTTCGAGCGGGGCTGCTACTGGGGTGCAGGGGTCGGAGAAGGGTGCTGAAGTCTCTGGAGGAGACTGTTGGAGACATTGGGCAGGGTACTGGCTTGGAGCAGTAAATCGTGCTGTGTAGGTCTTGGAAACCTGTGGCTTAGTTCCTGTAGTGAACTGTCCTCTGTATTATATTGTTAAGTTATATTCATTTTCGTCAAGTTGATTGGTGTTCCCTGTCTCACTGCTTATGTGTACCACCCCATTTATCTAAACCCCAATGATGTACTCCTGTTCCCAAAAAATATTATTGTACAAGGACTTTTAAAAATAAAAATGTGTTTGAGTAGAATAGTTAATATTCACTGTCCGCGTTAATTATTTAATTTTCCATTTATTTATGTTTAGTTAAAGTAGTGAGAGGGTGAGTAGTGTGGAGTGGTGGGTAGAGTAATGAGAGGTGGAAGTTGTAGTCACCAGTGCCTCACATTACTTAACCCACCTCCGCTAATCATCTCTCCCACTACCTCGCCTGGCCTGTCCCCTGCCTACGACTCCCTCCTCTTACCCCCTATATTCCCCTAATCATTACCCCCCTACATGACAACAGCAGACATGAGGATTCTTCACACCTCACATCAGACACTGAGGCTCACACCATCACAGCAGACACTGAGGTTCTCCACACCATCGCAGCAGACACTGAGGCTTTTCCACACCATCACAGCAGACAATTTAGGCTTCTCCACACCATCACAGCAGGGCACTGAGGTTCTCCACACCATCACAGCAGACATGAGGGTTCCCCCACAAAACCCTCACAGCAACTGAGGCTTCTCCACACCATCGCAGCAGACACTGAGGCTTCTCCACACCATCACAGCAGACACTGAGGCTTCTCCACACCATCACAGCAGACACTGAGGCTTCTCCACACCATCACAGCAGACACTGAGGCTTCTCCACACCATCACAGCAGACACTGAGGCTTCTCCACACAATAAAGCATGGCTAAACATATTTAGGATTTTGGAGACCAAACTGTGTTTTATTATTTTTACAGGTATTGATTATATTTACATGCATATATATTTAGGGTATTAAAATGGTCCCTGCGAGTTTCTTAATGTATAGGGGAATGGAAATTTAATGTTATAAATTTTGTGTAGATTAGGATGTAGGCAGGGCGGATTAAGAAGTCTCGCGGCCCTAGGCTATTCAGATTGGCGGGGCCCCTTTGAGTTACGGATAAGCGAAGCGACCCCTTCCAGCTTGGGGGGAGGGGGGGTGGTGTGTGAGCCTGTTTAAGGTCTAATTAAATACATTCTGGCTATTTAGATTAAATTTAATAGGGAAAGTACATCAAGACAACCAAAACCACTTACAACAGCCATTATAACTATCTTGTTAAATCATGCATTTTAAAGAGAATAAACTCAAGACAGCATAGTATTACTAGATAACGTTTAGTTACTACAGAAAATTGGAGAGGAATCTCCCATACTCACCCATCAGCGGGAAAACACAGCTGTTCTGATGTAAACAAAGGCGTGTTGAGTGTTTGCCATCTATGGTTAGGTTTATTTATTTTTATTTTATTTTTATTTCATTATTTATTTTTGTTTTGATTAATTTTTAAAATCAATTTTACTCTCCAAACACTTGAACTTTTTAGGTAGGGACGCCTTTGTACTTGCACCATGTGCACAGTCTTGGATGAGCCCTGAACCCCTTGGACCGCGGGGCCCCAAGTGCGCGGGGCCCTAGGCAAATGCCTAGTTGCCTATGCGGTAATCCGGCCCTGGATGTAGGATGTGTAACAACTATTTCCACGTAGTGAAGCTCAAGCACTCACGGAGAGAAAGCATAGCAGTCTCGCCTTGGTTTGGGTATATTTCTCTGGAGTCTACCTGTACTGTAATTTTCGGTGTTATTGTACTGTACTGGTCTACTGTGCCACTGCAATGTGCTGGTTTTCTGTGTTATTGTAGTGTACTGGTCTTTTGTGTTTATTGTTCTGTACTGGTCTTCTGAGTTATTGTTACTGCACTGCTCTTCTGCGTTACTGTACTGTAATGGTCCTCTGTGTTATTGTTATGTACTGGTCTTCTGTGTTATTGTACTGTATGGTATTCTGAGTTATTCTACTGTACTGGTCTTCTGTGTTATTGTTACTGTACTGGTATTCTGAATTATTCTACTGTGCTGGTCTTCTGTGTTATTGTACTATTCTGGTCTTCTGGGTTATTGTTCTGTACTGGTCTTCTGTGTTATTGTAATGAACTTGTATTCTGTGTTATTCTACTGTAATGGTCTTTTGTGTTATTCTACTGTAATGGTCTTTGTGTGTTATTCTACTGTAATGGTCTTCTGTGTCATTGTACTGTATTGGTCATCCGTGTTACAGTATTGTACTGGTCTTCTGTGTTACTGTATTGTACTGATCTGTGCTATTGTATTGTACTAGTATTCTTTGATATTGTTCTGTACTGGCATTCTGAGTTATTGTACTGTACTGTGCTTCTTTGTTATTGTATTGTACTGGTCTTATGTGTTATTATACTGTACTGGTGTCCCGTGTTATTGCACAGCACTGGTCACTTGTGTTTTCTGCGTCGTGGTGCTGTACTGGTCCTCTGTGTTAATTTACTGTACCGGTTTCTGTGTATTGTTCTGCATTGGGTTTGTTTTGCTGTTCAGCACTGGTTTTCTGCGTTATTGTAATGTACGGGTCTTCCGAGTTATTGTACTCTACTGGTCTTGAGTGTTAATGAACAGTACTGGTCCTCTGTGTTAACGTACTGGACTGGTATTCTCTGTATTGTTATGTAGGGTCTTTTTGTGTTGTTGCTGTGTACTGGTCTTCTGTGTTCCCGGCACTGTACTGGTCTTCTGTGATATTGTAATGTACTGGTTTTCCGCCTTATTTACGGTACGGGTCTTAAATGTTATTGTTCCTACTGATATTTTGTGTCATTGTACTGCACAGGTCTTCCGTTTTTATTGTACTGTACTGGTCTTCTGTGTTTTTTGTACCTACTGGTCATCTGTGTTATTGTACTGTACTGGTCTTCTGTGTTATTGTACTCTACGGGTCATCTGTGTTATTGTACTGTACTGGTTTCTGTGTTATTGTACTCTATGGTCATCTGTGTTATTGTACTGTACTGGTCTCTGTGTTATTTACTCTACTGGTCATCTGTGTTATTGTACTGTACTGGTCTTCTGTGTTATTGTACTCTATGGTCATCTGGTTATTGTACTGTACTGGTCTTCTGTGTTATTGTATTGTACTGGTCTTCTCTGCTATTGTACTGTACTGGTCTTTTTGTGTTATTGTACTCTACTGGTCATCTGTGTTATTGTACTGTATGGTCTTCTGTGTTATTGTACTCTACTGGTCATCTGTGTTATTTTTACTGTACTGGTCTTCTGTTTTAAATTGTATTGTACTGGTTTTTCTATGCTATTGTACTGTACTGGTCTTCTGTGTTATTTTTACTCTACTGGTCATCTGTGTTATTGTACTGTACGGGTCTTCTGTGTTATTGTACTCTACTGGTCATCTGTGTTATTGTACTGTATGGTTTCTGGGGTTATTGTATTGTACTGGTTTTTCTATGCTATTGTACTGTACTGGTCTTCTGTGTTATTGTACTGTACTGGTCTTCTGTGTTATTGTACTGTACTGGTCTTCTGTGTTATTGTATTGTACTGGTCTTCTATGTTATTGTACTGTACTGGTCTTCTGTGTTATTGTACTGTACTGGTCATCTGTGTTATTGTACTGTACTGGTCTTCTATGCTATTGTACTGTACTGGTTTCCCTGTGTTATTGTATTGTACTGGTCTTCTATGCTATTGTACTGTACGGGTCTTCTGTGTTATTGTACTCTACTGGTCATCTGTGTTTTTTGTACTGTACTGGTCTTCTGTGTTATTGTACTGTACTGGTCTTTTGTGTTATTGTACTGTACTGGTCTTCTGTGTTATTGTATTGTACTGGTCTTCTGTGTTATTGTACTGTACTGGTCTTCTGTGTTATTGTACTCTACTGGTCTTCTGTGTTATTGTACTGTACTGGTCTTCTGTGTTATTGTACTGTACTGGTCTTCTGTGTTATTGTACTCTACTGGTCTTCTGTGTTATTGTACTCTATGGTCTTCTGTGTTATTGTATTGTAATAGTCTTTTGTGTTATTGCACTGTACTGGTCTTTTGTGTTATTGTACTGAAACTGGTTGTCTGTGTTATTATACTGTACTGGTCTTCTGTGTTATTATTCTGAAACCGGCTTTTGTGTTATTGTATTGTACTTGTCTTCTGTGATTTGAGCTGTACTGGTTTTCTGTTTTTTGCACCGTACTGGTTCTCTGTTTTTAACTGTACTGTACTGGTCTTCCGTGTTATTATACTGTACTGGTCTTCTGTGTTTTTGTATTGTACTGGTCTTCAGTGTTATTGTACTGTACTGGATATAAACAACCACTATTTAAACCAAAAAGATGAATGATCACTTTGACCCTGATTCAAACCTCCAAAATCTAACACAATCAAAACTTATTGGAAAGTAACTGCCTTTATTACACAGCATCACAAGCCCGCACTATCCTGAACACTGCTCAAAGTCTATCAGTTCTTAACTACAACATCAGGTCCTTAAGCAAAAACTATGATGACCTCTTGGGACTCCTTTAGTCACTAAAAACACCCTTCTCCTGCATTATTCTTACTGAGACCCGGGTTAATTAAGCAGACACAATAGATACTACCCACTACCAGGATACACAGCATCCACAAAAGCAGACCATACCAAGTTGGGGGTTTACTGCAATCTATTACTCTAACCAACTATCTTGTATTAGCACTAATTGCTTTAGTAATGCTTTGCTAATTTTTTCTGTAAAAAAAAAAATCTAAAACTCCTATAACAGTCGGTGCCATTTACCGGATACCCCACACAAACATCCCAAACTTCGTGAGAATCTAAAGTCACTAATAACAAACAGACAAATGAAAAAAGCACCCCCCTTCTCTTTGCTGGAGACTTCAATATCAACCTTGGCCTACCAGATGATCGCCTGTAACTGATTTCATCAACAATATGAACAATGCACTTCTCATACCAACAATAACTAAACCAACCAGGCTCACTGAACAAGTGCAACCATAATAACCAAATGGTCCAATAACTACCCCCCTTTAAAAATGGGAGAGCACAGACGCATACTGACCACTCCCCCACCTTCCCTTAAAAAACTTTATAAACCACCACTTGAAACAAGAAAGTCCATTTAGATCCAGACGAGGCCTAAATAAGGAATTTCACAGCAGACCTAGAGAGGGTTTTAAACTGGCCTACAAAATTTCCCCCAACCCCAATGGTATTGACTTTGGACAGACATTTTTCTTAAAAAAATACTTAGACTATAAACAAACATTGTCCAAAAAACAAAAACAGATCACGAATAAAGGGCTTGGTTGCCCAGGGCAACAAGCAGCATTCTGAAATCCATTGATAAGAAACACCAATAGAAAAGCAATATAGACGGGTTAATACAAAAAGTATTTTTAAACAATATTCAACAGTTCTCCCCAAAAAAAAAAAGAAAGCCAAACAACTGTACAACTCCAGAAATTTCACTGCCCAAAAGAGGAAAATTAAAAAAAGCCCTGGAAAACACTTTCTCGATTCTGGGACCCACAAACAAAAAAAAAAAACAAGAATTTTGTTCAAAAACTAAACCCATGGAACACCACTGATCCCATGATACAGCAAACAAGATAAAACACTTTCAATAGGGGTCAACCCCGCCATAAAATCCCACGACCAATGCCATTCCCGGGACACCTAGAGGGGAATTTCCCAAAATTTCCCTTTCATCTTGCACCAACTGAGCCAGGGAAGTCACCGGGGGATCAAAAATCAAAATCACTTAAAAAAACTCGGGGAACTGTCTCAGGTCCCACCATTATTGTACAAGTAGCAGCCCCATGCCCTTTTTTAACAAGCACTAAAAACTAGCACTTTCCCGACACTACTCAAGACAGAAAGGTTTACACCAAACATAAAGGGGGTGCCCCCACAGACAAAACAACTATAGGCCATATCAAATTCCCTTTTGCTATCCAAAATCTTGAGAAACCGTGCACAGGGAAACAAATTTTTTTAAAACGTAAAAACTACTAAACCCCCTCCAAATTTGGATTCGGGAAAAAATAAAAGCACTAATGAGCAAAAAAAAAAAATGCAACCTGCTTTACAAAGCTTGGGAAAATAAAAAATATCACTAGAATTTTTATTGACCTAAGAAAATCGTTTGACAGTAACCACGGGATCCTACTCCCAAACTTGACCCTATGGTATAAAGGCCCTGTGTTTTTTTTTTAAATCCTATTTTAAAAAAGTTCAGTATGTCACCATTAAAGCGCAGCCCCATCAAAAAGGCCCCCTTATACTGGGGTTCCGCAGGGAATTGTCCTTGGGCCCCCCGCTGTTCCCATTTACATCAATGATCTTCAAACATATCCCAACACCTTAACCCCTTTCTTTGCTGACGACACGACTTATGTCATCTCCCCCCCCTAACTTGCCCCCCTAACAACATTGTTAAAAGGAGTGCTCAAAATATCGGGCTTGGGGGACAGCCCCAAAAAATTACACTTAACACGGCAAAACCCACTATATTATGTTTGGTAGCAGAGCGTGTTGCGCAACTTTTAACATTTAAAATCGCAACACTCTAATTGCCAGACATAAAAGAGGGCAAATTCCTTGGGCCAACCTCGACAACAAACCCAAATTTAGCACCTATATCCCAAAACAAACAAAAAAAGTACCCAAAACGGGGGGATCCTCTCCAAGATACGAAAACTAAGCACCCCGAAAATGCCCTTTTCACACTATGCCATTTACTTTTAAAATCCATACCTCACCTTTCTATCTGTGCTTGGGTTTAACTGCAGCAACGCACCTAAAAACCAAAAATAACCCCAAAAAAAAGCCGCAGTAAGAATAATCACTAAATCCCCTCCCCGCAAAACCCCCCACCCCCCCTCTTCATAATCTAAACTTCTCCCCGTTCGAACATCCCCACTTTACTGTGCAATCGTATCTACAGGACCCTTAAAACAAAATTAACTTTGACCTAAACGCTTTTTTTGATGTTGTGACGGATCCAAAGACATAACACCGACACAAACATCTCTGTGCATTCCCCGGGGTTCGACTAAAACCCTTTCAAAAATTCAATGTATTTCAAAGGACCTAAAAAATGGGAAAACCCTACCCAAAAAATCTAGAATGGACACATTTTCACTTTTTAAAACTACAGTTAGAAAACATCTTTTCTCCCTGTACACCCCCACAACAACTACATATAACCCCTGGTGGTTCAAAATTACACTCACTCACCCACTGACTATAACCCAGAAAAACTAATCTAAACTAAAAAATAAATCCAACAGTCATAATTTGCCTTGTTTCTCAAATTAACACCTTGTATTGTGCCAAAACAAAAGCATTTTCCCAATGCTAAACTCAAAAATTTTGATGTTTGTCACTTAGCTTTAAAACTTTTTTTAAGAATTAATCTAAGTCTGCTCGAAATGCCTAGCCCTGCTAGGTGTCCTAGCGGCCCCCTCTGTAATTAGTATTTATAACATGTAAAACTACAAAATACCCAAAACCTGTAAACCCCACATTGTAACCAGTATAGAGAATAAACTTGAATTGAATTGAATTGAATTCTGTGTTATTGTACTGTACTGGTCATCTGTGTTATTGTACTGTACTGGTCATCTGTGTTATTGTACTGTACTGGTCTTCTGTGTTATTGTATTGTAATAGTCTTTTGTGTTATTGCACTGTACTGTTCTTTCGTGTTATTGTACTGTAACTGGTTGTCTGTGTTATTATACTGTACTGGTCTTCTGTGTTATTATTCTGTACCGTCTTTTGTGTTATTGTATATACTTGTCTTCTGTGACTTGAGCTGTACTGGTTTTCTGTGTTTTTGTAACCGTACTGGTTCTCTGTATTACTGTACTGTACTGGTCTTTCCGTGTTATGTAATGTACTGGTCTTCTGTGTAATTGTACTGGACTGGTCTTCTGTGTAATTGCAGTGTATTGATCTTCTCTGTTATTTATTGTACTGGTCTTCTGTGTAACTGTTCTGTATTCGTCTTCTGTGTTACTGTACTACTCCACAGTCTTATTGTACCGTACTAGTCCTCTGTGTTACTGCAGTGTACCGGTCTTCTGTGTTACTGTACCATACTGTCCACTGTGTTACTGTACTGTACTGTATTCTGTGTTATTGTGCTGTACTAGTCTCTGTGTTATTGTACTGTACTGGTCTTCTGTGTTATTATACTGTACTGGTCATCTGTGTTATTGTACTGTACTGGTCTTCTGTGTTACTGTACTGTACTGGTTCTGTGTTATTATACTGTACTGGCCATCTGTGTTATTGTACTGTACTGGTCTTCTGTGTTATTGTACTGTTATTGTCTCTGTGTCACTGTACTGTACTGGCCTTCTGTGTTATTGTAATGTACTTGTCTTCCGTGTTAGTGTAACTCTACTGGTCTTCTGTGGTGTTGTACTGTACTGGTCTTCTGTGTTATTGAACTCTACTGGTCTTCTGTGTTATTGAACTCTACTAGTCTTCTGTGATATTGTGTACTGGTCTTCTGTGTTATTGTACTGTACTGTGAAGGCTTACTCAGCCCTTTAACAACTTCAGACAGTATTACCAAGGCTGGCTCCTCTCAGGAAAACTAATGAACAGAAAAAGAAATAATTCACAAAGAGAAACACTTTATTATTTATTAATGCAAAGATAAAACATGAAATATGAAGGTGTATGCTACTTGAAAGAAAAATGAAAAATGAAATGGAAAAATTGACATTTGAATTCAACGCTAATATGTACAGTTATACTGGGGTGTCTGGTGGAGGTTGACACCGTCCTTGTAGAAATTGTAGCCGTTACTGATGATGTGGGGGGGGTCACAGGTGTTGAGTGACAACCCAACGACTAGTTCTTCACAGAGTCTATAGCCTTGAATAGTCTGTCCAGATGACAGGAACGCAGGTTCTTTACCACTGCAAAGATGAGGGGTAGTGTCCTGTACAATTAATCAGGTAGGTAATCATGAAGTGACGTCCCAAGACCGGTTTCAGTCCCGTTTCCCTTTAACACTTCTTGTTGGCTGGGAGTGACCCGATCTGTCATTTCCCAAACGGAAAAGGGGTTA